>OZ010571.1:95986964-95996964 GCA_963932145.1 Acanthosepion lycidas | reverse complement strand
AATTGTTTATTCTTATTCCCGGTCCATGTTGAAAAGTTATCGTGTATTTTTTATTTTTTTTACCTTTTTTCTCCAAGAAGCAAATTAGGAAACGTGTAAAAGTGTCTGCAGCAAGTTAACTTGAGGCGTAATATAAGGAACGGTAAGACTTCTCTGCGTGTAAACGTGACGCGGCTATGCATATTTTATATAGTGAGTAACCATATTATAACACTGACGCATCCAACAAACGAACAAAAAGAAGAAGAAAAAAAAAGAGAAAGCGATTTGCGGCAGGTAAACACGAAAAGATATGTGAGAAAATATGTTTACGAAAATTTGACATCATCGTCGTAATTCCAAATATTATCCAAGACGGTATCATGTTCCAAAGTAAATCGTTGCTTTTTATATCGATTGTTTAGTAAGAAGATCTGTTGAGATTGTTCATATTTTTTCTGATTGCGTTGCGACTTGTTTTTTGAGATCTTGGAGGATATTCCGTTAGCAATAGTTTTCTTCTTTCCTATGTAAGATGTTTATGTAAAACTTATACTTTTTCGAATATTTTGTAGAATTTGAAACAAGTTCTTAACATTTGGACAAGTTTTCCGTTTACACGCTTTGGTTCATTCGCTAATAACACAATTTTATTTAATATTAACAAGTCAATATTTTCAGTTTATAGAACGTCATATTTCTCATTTTTTTAATCATATTGTTGTTCCTTCTGATTATTTCTAAATGTTAATTTCTGTTTTTTTTTGTATTCAATATTTCTCTCTTTTTTCGTAAATTTCATTTTATTTTCCTTTGTTATTTTGTTATTTTCTACCATCTATTTTTGCTCAAATCATTATTTTCCCATTCTGTATTTCTTCTGATTCATCTTCTATATTCGCGGTGTCCAGTCAAGTTGTTGGTGATCATAGTTCTTCACAATTTCATCTTCTTTGTAGCTAACAAAAAGATAGTATGTCTTTTTATTGTATCTCCTAAATCTTGTCCCAACGTCTAGTTACACAAGATCAATAGGTAGTTTATGCGGTTTTTTTTCCTCTCCCTCTCTCTCTCTCTCGCCTTCAATCTTTCCACTAAGTATGAAAATTTGGAAGATCTTTTTCCCCATTATATGTCCAAGATATTTCATCGGTCTTTTCCTGATGTTAAATATAATGTCCGTTCTGTTTTCCTGTTTTATATAACTTCGTCGTTGCTCATAGGTTCGGTTAACAGTATTCTCAGCATCCTTCTGTAAAATCACATTTCTATTACTCAAAGTCTCTTCTTCATCAGTGATGACATTATATTACATTGACTGCTATACTACTTCTGATTTATGCTTTCATTTCTTTCTTTTTTTATTATGACTTTAGTTCTTTCCTTCTATTTTTCTTTATTCTTTCCTTCGTTTTACCATCGTTCCTTCCTTTGTTTCTTTTTTCTTCGATCATTTCTTCCTTTCTTGCTTTCTTTCTTTTTCCTATCATTTAATTTCATCCTTTATTTGTTTTTTTTTCCTTCCATTCATTCTTTATTGTTCTTGTTATTTTCTGTATATTTTCTATTCAATTCTAATTACTTAGATTTTCTAGCATTAGACATATTCTTCATTTCATTACTTATTTACTTTCGGTCTTTTCCCGCTATTTTTTCTCTCCGCCTTCAGTTTGCTTCATGTTTTGTCTCCCCCTACTATTTTTGCCGTCCAGTATTTATTTTTTATTCTTTCTTTCTTTCTTTCTTTCTTCATTCCATTCTTTCTTTCTTTCTTTCTTTCTTTCTTTCTTTCTTTTATTTATTCCTCTACTGCTATTTACGTCATATATCTTTATATCTTCCGTAAATTTAATTCACTATTACCCGTCATATTAATTAAGTATTTTTTATTGTTATTCAATCCATAATTTTTCTAACAATCTTCAAAATTATCTTTCATTTTTTTTTTTCATTTTTATATCTTTATTTTTCTTTCTTTCTAGCTTTCTCTCTTTCTTTTTCTTTCTTTCTTGCTTGCTTTCTTTCTCTCTTTCTTTCTTTCTTCCTCACTTTCTTTCTTTCTTGCTTTCTCTCTCACTTTCTTTCTTTCTTTCTTTCCTTCTTTCTTTCTTCAATATTATCGCATTTTTAATCGTTTTGATTTTTATCTACCTGTTTTTCTCTTTCTAATTTATTGTTTGTTGATTGATCTTCTGTTGTGGTCTGTCTCTTTAGAATGGAATTTTATTTCCTTTTCAATTAAATGTAATCTGCAATGCGCCAGACTGGATTTCCTTAACGTCAACCATTCATTTTTTTTTTATTTACTGTCACGAAACTATGGTAAATGGCAGGTAGATTTATGAATATTCCGAATTTAAATAAAAAAAAGAAAAAAAAACACAAACGAAAAGACAAGAAATTAACCGCGGCTAATTCAGTTCTTATTTCATTTTGCTATTTTACCAGCTAGTAACTTAAAAACTTTAAACGGCTATATGGAATAAGAAACGACTTGTTAACCATAACGTCTCCAAAACCACACTTCTCGCCTTTAATCGTCTTAAAGGAACATTTTTTTCTCTTGCTTCTTCATTACAGATTATGCTAATCTCAAATATAGTAACTAATTTTGTCTCCTCGGTTTAACTATTTCGACTAATATGTAGTGAAATGACTATTGAATTATTACTATTACTGTTCCAAGAAATTCGGTTCACTGTGTCGCTGTAGACAATTTTTCTCGACATAATATATCTTAAGGAATGCTGTCTACATTTGGCCCGTTTATTGAGTATTGCTGCAACACACCTTGAGATACCTGAGGAAATCCAAAGAAAAGTCTGGAACGTTATCAGTCCAGACCTGTCATCTCGGCTTCAGTAATTTTCCCACTAAAGTAACTTAGCTTTCCTGTGCCTTTTCTATAAATAGTTTCGGGGCACTTTTTTCTGTTAAACTTTGGCTTTTGTCACGTCGACTTTACGAAATTAAGCGGCATTTAATTGGGATCTAGATTTGATCATGTTACTGTTTAAATTGTTCGAGGTAACTATTAAGTTGGTGCAAAAATAATGTCGTTTTCTCACATATGTTACTATGTGAGAAAACGACATTGTTTTTGCACCAACCTAATATAAGTACAATACTAAAGCTTTCCCCCTTCAAACTTGTGTAGCTCTCTTCTGATTCCTTCGTTTCCTGTCAAATTTGTTCGTTAAAAATTTAAATGCAACGTGAATCATCGTCATCTATCTCTTTGAATCATTTTATTTTATTATCCCAGATTATCTCACACTTAGTAAGCATTTGTGTTTAAATGGCTTTACCTGGAATGGAATGATGCCGTTTTGAAAAATTGTAATTGAACGCAATCATGGTTTAATATTATTATTAATTTTGTGCAAATATTTGTTATTTTTTTTTTATTATCGCAAATGCCCAATTTTCAGTTTACAACCACAATTATAAAAAAAACAAAAAACAAAAAAAAAGCGACACGCGGGGTACTTCGATGTGATACAATAGTTAGATAACTTGTCTCGCTAGAACAATTGCAACTGAGTAAAATGGGTTCGATCCTTACTAGGTGGCCCATAATTTTGGCCTTACTCTACATCTAAGATACGCTTAGAAAATCACCATAGTAAAAAGCGTGTGTATCTTCATCGAATTCTATATTTCAAGTGTGTGTAAACGTGACATAAATATTACTAAAATAATGTATTTAGGGAAAATATGTAAGACATTATGTTCACCAAACATTTGCTTTCACAAAACAACGGCTCGTACAGCTCATTTCTCGAAAACTAAAAACGTACGATTTCAATTGTTGCTGAATGTTTATTATTTGCGGTCGGCAGGGTTTACCACCGGTCGTTTTTTTTTTTAATTTTGTTTAACGGCATATCTACCTCTATGAGTTATTTAATACCGAAAGCTAAACATTTTGAATACACTTTTATGGCTTCAGCTACAGGAAAAATATATCGTTGTTAATTATATATATATATATATATATATATATATATATATATATATAAATGTACTGCCGTTAATTTTACTATAAAAATGTATTTTTATACTTTCATAGTATTTTCTTTTTGTTTGATGGTTCACTACTTGCCCAACACTGGGATTCTAAAAAGTGTATCATACCGTATCACAGTGGACCTGGGAACAACAGCAGTTAAAAGGGGGTTCCACGCTCCTCAAAACCTGCAATCACCTGATAAGAGGCCTTGGTGCCGGGTGTCATACCCAGGACTAACGGCAGTCGTAGAGGGAAGTCCTGATTAGTTACGATGAAAAGCAAATGTATGTAAAATTATTTCTAATTTACTCCATTGTATTTTCTGGACGTTAACAACCAAAGCTTTCCACATGATTCCCGTTTTTTTTATTATCTGTGAATTGTCATGATTCTTAAGGATGATATTGGAATTTGCCGTTGCCTTCTCCACGGCTTCGTATTGACCGGTATTCTTCTGCTAGTCTGGCAGCAGCATAATTTTCAATAGACCGTTCTTCAATGTTATTTAACTATTAGCGGTAGAATAAAACTAACTAGTTCAGAATTTCAACTCGTTTCACCGATTAAACTATTCGCGCCAATTGTACGCACGCTTTCCTAAAATGTAAAAATATTACGAAAAAAATTCTGCTTCTATTAAGTTACATTTTTGTATGCGAAGAAACCAATGAAATTCCAAATATTTTAATTCTATTTTCTCATGATATTACGTTTCAATATTTATCGCGGTGTAGGATCTCAAATGAATTTCAAAGACGTTAACTTGCTTTCGGTTGGTTCAAATATCTTACACATCTGAAATGATTGCAGTTGGTTTTATCGTATTTTATCGTATTCTCAAACATATATCGAATACTGTTTTTCTTTAGATCATTACAGATAATTATTATTAGCTTTCTTTATTTTATTTTTATTCCTATCGAATATTTTTTGTGATATATAGTAAGAACATTAAGTTAGCAGCGTGAAATAGGAAGACAAATATAACTCCGCTTATTATAGTATTCGTAATACAAGATTCATTTTATGCTACTGCTATATTTACGAAACTGTTAATTCTTTTCTTTAATGTCAAAGTCCTGTAGGACGCAAGCAATGTTCTTCCTCCTCTTCTTCTTCTTCTTCTTCTTCTTCTTCTTCTTCTTCTTCTTCTTCTCCCTCTTCTTCTCCCCCTCCTTCTCTCTCTTCTTCTTCTTTCTCTTCTTCTTTTCTTCCTTCTTCTACTTCTTCTTCTGGACGTCAGGGATAATGGTTCCCTACAAATTCCTATGCATCATAACTGAAAAGAAATGTTTGTAACCTTACTATCGCTTCATCTTCTTTTAATCTCGAACATTTACGCAAGCCCATTGAGTATCTTACTTGCTGTTTTATTCTGTTCCATGTGTGCTATGGCTGATTGATTGATTAGTTTTTGATGGCTTATCAACACTTTGGGGACTATTCAAAGTTGAATCCTGTTAGAGATTGTAGGAATTTGCTTACATTAACCAGTGAACGATTGTCGCATAAATATAAAATATACGTGTATTCATCCAATCATTGCAAAGACCGTCTGTAAATATAAACAATAATGTATCTACTGATGAGAAAAAATTATAAAGCATCACTTAACAGTGATACTAAACTTTAGGAAATTGTTTACTTTCTCTCCGAATTAAATGACAAGTTTTCTAAGTATGGAATTAGAAATGCATCCCCAAGACATAGTATGAGGTTGGTGCAAAAATAATGTCGTTAGCTCACATATGTTAGGTACTATGTGAGAAAACGACATTATTTTTGCCCCAACCTAATATTTATCCCGCATTAAGTCATTATGGAAACAGGAAGGCGTCACTTAAGACTCTCACAAATACAGAGATATCTCAATTGGATCTATCATGGCGAAAGTATTAATGGACGTTATATGAAGTAGGCTTTCAACTCTTTTATGAAATTTTGGATTTGTTTCTAAAAGGAATTTCTATTATGGCACATATATATATATATATATATATATATATATCATGAAGCAACTCCAAGAAATTGTTTACATCTCTAATAGGAAAATCTACACCTACTTTTTCGACCTCACTGCAACATATGTCCATATCAATAGATACTCTTCTCAAACATTAGAAACCGCTTTCAAACTCCGATACCACTGAATGTATCGATCTAATAAAAGAACTGTATCGATCTACAAAATCTTACACGACTGGCGAGGACCGCAATACGGAAATATTTCAAAAATCATCAGGAGAAGGACAAGGAATAAATGAGAGCTCCAGTCTATTTAACCTTTTCCTAGACTATGCACTATGCATTTACAAACACAAATGTGATAAGATAGACACTGACCATTTAAGCATTCCATACTACATCGCAAACATGTGCACCAATAGAAAACAACAATCTTTCTTTCACTCCCGTGTCCAATGTACTGATGAAAAAGATATCTATGCTGATGACATAGTTATTCAAATTTGGGATAAGAATGACCTTGAATAAAAAATTAACATCTTCTAACAAGTGTTCAAAGAAATAAGACTCCAAATTAGAAACTATGATTTGGAATTGAAATGAAAGCAGTAATAGTATATACATTTAAGCCATCATAAAAATGCAGTACGTGGAATTAGCAAATACTAAGTCCTTAAAATGCATATATTTATGCATCAGTTATAACAAATTAAGTATAAGATAAAAGAAAATTGAACCTGCACGGGATGTAGTCCCTCCCAACCGATCAAATTGCTATAAAACCAAATCATCAAACTGTCATGTAATTAAATAATCTCGTGAGATGGTGACTTTTGTAAAGCTGTCATGAATGGCGCCAAACACGTTCAGACATTTCTAAATTGTCGCTTATATAGAACTGCTAAGATCAATGGCGAAAAAAGGCTTTGCGAAAGTGAAGGAAAGAACATACCTCTTTGAACATTGCAGACTGGCGATACAGGTACCCAAACAAAGAACTGCACAAAATAAACAGAAGCCACATCACTTGAGGACTACCAAGAGGAGCATCAACTAAAATGGATAGCTTAACTAATTCGAACCCAAAAAACAAAATAATGATTTCTAAATTCTACACTGCTCCAAATAAATGTTAGGAAGGTAACCCGCATCAATATTGGAAAAAGCGATAACAGCGACTGTACACGAAAAATCAATTTACCCGAAAAATTGTTTTAAAAGAAACATTTTATAAATTTCAACCGAAAGGAATACGGACTGTTCGGTCAATGAATACCAAATGTTTTCTTTTGTTGTGGGGGAGAAGAGAATATTTCATTAAAAGTTTAAAGATATACAAATACTCCTACATCAAGAGGAATAACAGAATGAAGTGTAGCACCAGTAGCTTTTACTGAAAACAGTTAGTCATTCACGAGTAAACATTCTCTTCCCTAGTTTCTATTCTATATTATTTTCCCCTGTACCAAAAGATAAAAAAATTGTTGTTAAACCAATTCCAGATTTCTACTGTTGTTTTTGATAACTCAGTAGAAAAACAGAATTGGTTTAACATGTTTTTTTTTTTATCTTTTGGTACAGGGGAACATAATGTTTCTACATTATGTTCCCCTGTACTAAGTAATATTATACGTTCGCTAACAAGAGTACTATACCATTACCATGTCAGCCTCTATCACATCTAATTATTAACCGAGCTGGCCAATACTTTACTTCGGTGATCGAATGAGAACCTGTTTTTCAGCGTGATTTAAATGCAAACATTTGTCATATGAGTTTCTATAATTCCCCTTTCGGTGGTTGCGTCTTATATTAGTTTGATAAAACATTTTTTTCGTTAAATCATTTCCATTATAATGAAATTCTCATATCTGGTGTCTCCAATTCGGAACATATTTTAGTTTTCATCTTGCCAATGTCTAAAACCAAACTATAGAGACGGAAGGTTACATGGCTTACCTAAATGATATCATGACGGAAATTAATAACAGCAGATTCCGGAAGTTGAATTCGTGTCGCCAATTACATTTTCTGCGATACTCGTTGCTCCTTACATTCTTACAATATTTTTTTTTTTAAAGTTTAAAAATAATATTTTGATTGTATTTAAATAATTATTTTTATATTCTTCTCTTTTACGGATTCGATCTTTTCACTTTTCTACTTTGAACAATTTTCCTATATTAATATTAACGACACTGCCACCTGCAGTTGCCAGGGCAAAGAAGGTAAATCTATCAAAGCCAAATGTTACAGATATAAAAAAAACCTACAAATTCACGTATATTCTTATTTTGAGAGTATTATATAGTTTTCAGTAGTGAATCTAGTACGAAATATACTTGCTCCATGAACCAGAAAGTCTTATAAGATTCATTACATATATATATATATATATATATATATATATATATATATATATATATATATATATATATATATATATATATATATACATATATATATATATACATATATATATATATACATATACTTATGAGAGTAGATCTCGGAATATACAGTAAGGCTTCGTGATGTAGTATAGAATTAGTCTTGTGGAATTGATCAATTGTTTTTCGGCGTGCGATTGAAAACAATATGCATTTGACTGGTTGGTTCCATTTTCTCTTATAATCGGGTATCAGGGACATGACAAGTAATTTTATGCCGTTGCTGCGATTTCATTAATATAACACCAAACAGATTATGTGACACAGAATATCAAGTATGTAAACATCTATCCATATCTGTACGTACATATGTGGGCTACCTCACGTGACTGTGCCAAAACTAGGGAGCGCTCTGTAAATATATAAATAGACAATGATATTCTCACTCACTCATTTTTGGCGTTATTATCTCTGAAAGAATATCAAAAACGGTATTAAGGAGCGAGAACAGTAGAAAAGTATTCAAGAAGACAAGAGATTACGATCGACATTGCATTTAAATTTAAATGAAGATCAAATCTGGCTGGAAAGCATGGGAATAGAAGAGAGTTCCACAAGCGAGTAGTGCGAGAAAATAACCTAGGGTAACAGCTAGCCAGTTCAACTGTAAATTGATGAGACGTTGTTGGCATTCTAGTACTGGGTTTAAATCTAGGTACCATAGCGAAGAGTCAATTCGAAAAATTACCACGAAAATATTTGAAGAAAACGCACAGGGAAGCTATATTACCGGGGTGGAGAAGTGACTGAAGCCGAAGCGCCTGGTCAGGACCAATAATTCTTTGGATTTTATCAAGAATCTCTACGTATACAGCGACAGATACGTCCTAGATGTGGCAGCAATATTCGAAGCATGGTAGACTTATAAATATTTCAGATAGATTCAGGAGAGAAATATTGTCTAGCACGACAAAGTCTCAACCATCATCGTGTATCTGTTTATGCATAGCTATCTATCTATCTATCTAGCTAGCTAGCTAGCTAGCTAGCTAGGGAATTTACAGAGTTAAAGATCAAATTTGGATCGAAATTTGATTTCACTAATTCCACCCTAATTAAAAAAGAACATAATTCGGTAAGACAAAATACATTTAATAGCAACCTTACTGCAAACTAGAAACACATGCCTAAAACATTATATTAATTTGCCATATTTCATTGAATCCATTCTTAAAGAATCTGACTTATATCTATCTAATGAAAAGAGTACATGATTAAAGAGATCATTCATAAATTAGAATGACGTGACACACTACTGCGCTGAATGAGCGCACAATACTTAAGACAAGAGAACGATGTCCACATTACCATCCGATGACCACTTAGACATACTCAAATCTTCACAAACTTACATACACATAGATGTTTTTTACTGTTTTAATGCACGTGACACGGGTCCCGAGACCTGAGTAATGAGAACTGAACCAAAAAAAACTGAAAATCAAATGTTTCTGTTTTGTTTGTTTGACTTAAAGGTGAAACATGTTAAATTGATATACGTTTCATATTTGCTCTTTATTTTATCATATATCTATCTATCTATCTATCTATCTATCTATCTATCTATCTCTCTCTCTCTCTCTCTCTCTCTATA
>OZ010571.1:95839464-95984464 GCA_963932145.1 Acanthosepion lycidas | reverse complement strand
CCTTTATTATTGTAATTATGAAGGGAAAGTATCTTGGAAAACTCAGTCTCTTCGTCCCGAAAAGTAAAGAACTCCCGAATTTGTTAGTGAGTTATTCATGCTCACCACGGAGATCTGCATCAAGTGCCTTGAGGTAGAGCTGCTCTGGATTAAGTGTGTGGTTAATAGAATACCATATATTTGACAACAGGACCCTGCACCATGAAATGCAAGCAGGTTAACATACTCATGGCTGTCAGACAATCTTACACTTCTTAAATCTGGCTACCTAAATCCCCAGACAGAAACCACCTTGATTATTATTTGAGCCGTTGCGCGAAAGACCAATAAAACTCCTTGTAACACCAAAGATGAACTGATAGCAAAGATTTTGGCAGCATACACCAACTTAAACAAGGATATCGCGAAGAGGAGTTGCAGGAGATTCCGAAGTCATCTAGAGTCTGTGGTTGAAGCCAATGACAATTTTATTGAATAGATATACTCTTTCATATTTCAAGTTATTTTTGTGTAACTTTGGTAAATATATCTATTAAAAAGAGATGTCAGTATTATTTATATTTCAGGGAAATTTAGACGAAAATTTATTCATCACATACTGTGTTTGTGAGTATTCGTGTTTGTGTGTCTGTGTTTGTGTGTGTCAGAGAGAGAGAGAGAGTGTGTATTTATGTGTGCGTGAACTGGAAGAAATTTATTATATAAATCAATGCTTTGGCAATATATAATTAGAATTCATCAACTGCTTTTGATACTATTTAAGGATATATACTTATTTATTAAAGACATTTTTTATGTTGAACGTTCTTTTTATAGATACAAGTATTTAAGTAAATGCTCTGTTTATAATAAACAGTATTAAATAACATTTACCGGCCTGAATGTCCGAGAAATTTTCATAGAAAATAAATTGTCGGACTTTGTCCATTTCGTAATATATATTTTCCTTATCTTAATATGAGACCTATAATCGGTTCGTCTTCTGAGTTTTAAAAAATATTAAATAATAATCATTAAAATATTCATATTAATCTTTTGAGTGATTCTCGGAATTAATTATGCCAGACTATTTGATATTTAAACATAAATATATACGTAAGTCCAGAGACATGTATTTGATTAATAAAGCATCCCACATAACTGAAAGGAAAAAATGTGCTAAAATGAATGATTTTACGAAGAAATAATAAGGGTTCTATAACGGTGAGTTTCTGTATGCAAAGAAAACAATGAAATTTCACATATTTTTTTTTTGGTAACGCTAGACTTTAAATCGAATTTTTTTCTTAATGTTCCAGTTTATCTATTAGGTTGGTGCAAAAATAATGACGTAATAATGTCGTCTTTTGACGTTAAAAAATACGTCAAAATAACGACATTATTATGTCATTATTTTTTCACCAACCTAATAGTTCTTGTAGAATTGAAAGACACTCTCAAAGAAGCTAAAATGCTTACGTTTAGTTCATCTTTATATTATTATTTCATGTAATTAATATTTCTTTGATATTCTACCGACCTTCATCAATATTTCAACTGTTGATTTTTCTACTATTACAAAGTAAAAATTTCTTTCTGTATTTTCTAATTGTTTTTTTTTTTCAGATTTCTTTTGTTTTTAATATTGCTATCTATACTGATATGTATGGGTTTTTTTTATCAATTATCGCTAGTTTAATATTGGGTCAATATCTGGGGAAGCTATGTGCAGCTCCATTAAAATGGTGTCTAAGAAATATTTCTTGGCAATAATCCCTTTCTGATATATGGTGCAGAATTATTATGTAGAAATGAGATAAATCTTCTGGTTTATAAACTGTGTTATTCCAAAAAGAAAAAAATGTAAGGGTTTACCATAAATCTGTATTTTCTTGGACGTCGTCAGCATGGTATAAGACGCCGATAATATTACCTATATCTATTTATTTTCCTGAAAGAGACAAACTCTAGCCCAAACTACGAATGCGCTGATATAGCTCATTAAATATTACCGTTGATAAATCAATTTTGATTCATTTCTTGCCTTATTATAAATGTTTCTTTATATGTTTCCGTAATGGGGGTAATTATTTTTATGTCTTTAGCCAATATTTCTTACGATATTAATCAGTTTTCTCTGTGTCCATTCGCAACACCAGTTTCTTCTGTGGGCAAACCATTTTTATTAATCTTTCTGTTTTACTCAAGTCATTTTTTGTGAAAATTTAATGACATGGAAATAATTCAGGGAAATAATATTTCGGGAAATATTTTTGGCTGTTCTTCAGAGTCTGTATAAATTCCGATCACTCAATAACACATCAGTATCTTGCTCCTCTTTTGAGACTATATCATCCTTATGACACAAGAAAATAACAGAAATTAATATATACATATATATATATATACACATGCATACATAAACACACGCATACATACACATATATATATATATATATATACATGCAAATTATACACACACACACACACACACACACATATATATATATATATATATATATATAGCGAGAGAGAGATTGTAGTTATTGGTATTGACATTTATGTTCAGCAGATAGCAATATTCACCGTACCACCGAAAATATTCCTTTTTTCATTACATCAAGAAAAGTTTTTTTGAAAGAAATATAAACAGTTTAATGAAAAATATTCGTTCACAATGCAAAAATAAAAATGTCGAAATTGGGAGCCTTGATTGGAACGCATTAACTTTATAATCCGACCATCAATAATTAATAGAAAGTTTGTATTCATATTTCCATGACGGCTTTCCTATTATTAGAATTTGCTATTGAGCTTTTTCATGAGTATCTCATACATCAGAGTAAGCATATATGAGTTAACCTCCATTGGGAAATCTAATGATGCATTTAGAATATTAGAAGTTGAGTTGGAACTTTACACAAGTCTCGGTATTACTTGCAGCTATTACCAAGCCATTGTAAATTACTTGATCATCTTTGTATTTCATAATAATGAAATATCTGTCTACTGGGAATGCATTTACTCTTAAGCTTCGATGTAAAACAGAAAGCTGATATCTCGTCAGGATTTTTTATCTGATCCAAATATAAAAAAAAGAATATATTAGGTTGGTGCAAAAATAATGTCGTTTTTTGAGATTTTTTTGATTGTCGTTCACCCATTTATCCAACTTTTTTGACTTCCCTATTTGCTTTAAATGGCGAACGACTGTTGAGTGGTCGACCTCGAGTTCAACAGCAACTTCTCGTGGTGTGGTTTTGCGAGGATCGGCTTCAATTAAGGCTTTCAAATGTTCGTTATCAACCGCAGTCGGTCGGCCGCGACCGTCTTCATCTTCGAGGCTCTCGTCACCATTGCGAAATTTCTTGAACCACCGTTGTGCCACACATTCGTTAGTGGTTCCTGGGCCAAACGCATCATTGATATCATGAGCTGTCTCGGCAGGTTTTCGGCCTAGTTTGGACTGGAAGAAGAAAATCGTGCGGATTTGAATTTTGTCCATGCTGTCGAAAAACCTGCAAAAAAATGAATGAACAGATTGATAACGGTAACGAATAAGACGATTAGATAGAGCGAAAAACGCGCTTCAAAATGATATATAACATGGCTATATATATCAATGAATTAATTCAGAAATCATATATAACAGTAACATATGTGAGAAAACGACATTATTTTTGCACCATCCTAATATATACAGTTTAGAATTCAGCAATATTTTACTATATAAGTTTTCGATCCAACCCTAAACATGCATGGGAAAATGATCGGTTTCCTGAAAGAACATGAGAAATCGTGCTATCCTCTACCTTTATAAGAGCCAGACCATGCCTAAAATGGGGTACTGCTGTCATATTTGGGAAGGAGTTACTTCCCAGTCTCGATAGAATCCAAAGACTCAATCTAGTTGGTGATAAATTATTTCTACTCTGTAAACCCTCTCTGACAGACATATGACGACAATACTGCATTCTTGATCCCATCAAACTCTTACAAATATGACTGTTGGATATTTTCTGGAGGGATACAATGAACCGTAAGTTCACATTAAATAACTGATCAATAGAGCGTAATGACTGGTCAGAATCTCTAAAGTTAATAGTTGATCTCGTCAACCTGATAAAAAATTTTCAGAACATTTCCCCATCGGACGTGATGTCGGGTCATTACGGTGAATAGGGGACTACTGATTGCAGCTTATAAATTGTGTAAAATCCGTTGTCGTTGTGGTTGACGTTGGAAAGAATTCAGTTGCCTCTTCTTCAGATATTGGATGTTTCATACGCACTCTCAGGAAAGAATGCCTAGTGCCAGACAATATTTTGTTGAAAAAAACAAATAAATACTGATTTTAAATTCGATCTCAAATGATGCACCATTTTGGGCCTTTCTGTTATGTTTCCACATGTTTCCTTTCTAAGTTGGAACCTTAAAACAACGGCCAATTATTACCCCGACTTTCAAATGAGTATGTTTAATTTTTTCCATGTTCCGGAAAACAGTGGAATTGTTTGATATTTTTACGAGTATCAGATATTTTTAAAATCATCTGTTAAACTTGGCGTGCAAAAAACGTACGAGATTAACAAGTAAGTCTATATATGCATTGTTAGATAAATACGCTCATAAGAGATTTCGAAAAATATACTGTATGATGGTTCAAATAAAAAAAGTCACAAAGAGAAAATGACATCTAATACTGTACTATGTCTATATGCATTTATGTATGTAAGTATGGCTACCGACTAGGGTCCATGGGCATATAGAATGGTTAACAGACGATTGCCAATATAGTGAGTTCGAAGTTCCCGTTGAGGTCGAATACAATACAATAGCAAACAGCTAACCGCATCTGTCCAGTTAATTGATGTTCTACAGTGCAGTTATGAATAGATCACACAAGAGCAGGCGTTTTTTTTCCCTCAAACTTGTGCACTCCACTAAAATAATAGGAATGCCATCGGCTGATCAACAGAGTATTGAATATGTTAGATTACAATAATCTGACAAAAAGAAACGCACCACAAACAGATCAGAAACTCAAATAATTGTATCCATAGAAAAATAGAAAAATACGTATAAAAAGTTTAAATAATTAACACACACACATACATGTACATATATATATATATATATATATATATATATATATATATATATATATATATATATATATATATATAAAGAAAGAACAGTAAGATATATAATCCGGTGCTCTTATAGATATTTTTATTTTTACAAAATAGTGCTCAATGTAAATTTACAGAGCATTAAGAATTTTTGCCGTTAAAAATAATTTTTTAAAAAATCCAAACGACATGCATTCCAAACGGATGTCAGATGTCATTGAAAAATACATCCCTACCCACTAACAAAACGTAACTAATAACAGATACATCAAATTACAGATATAATGAACACCCAGACACCCCTTGTCTAGTTGAAGTAGATTTATCTGTAACCTTGGAAACGTGAATTATGATTTTAGCTGTGTCTTTAAAACCCAGTAATTTTTAAAAGTTACTCCAAAATTCGCTTGAGGATGAAATGGAACTAATGTCTTTAATTTAATTACAAAATTAAATACGTAGCTTTAGCTTCCATTTTTGAAACATGTTTAGAACTGTGTAGCGAAAAACATATTTTAAATAAATCAATTTATAATATATATATATATATATATATATATATATATATATATATATATATATATATATATATATATATATATGTATGTATAAACCGACGGGAGAGTCCATCATATATATAATAGGTTGTCACACATGAAATGGTGCACTTTATAGGAAATGAATAAAACGCTTCTGAAATGTGAAATAACTAATTTATTAAAGTTGAAATAGACAGCATAATGATGAATGACTGTTTTACAACGTAAATCTAAATTATTCATAACATCTTTAAAAAAAATTCTCATACTTTGTTGTGATTAACCGTTCCAATGCGTCGATTAGCGCTTTGTTATTGGAGGATGTTTTATTTCGTATGCAAATTTCAAAATGCTGAAATAAGTAATAATCAGTGGAGATGTATTAGGTGAAATGGAGGATGAGTTAAAATATTATAATTGAGACTATGCAGCTTTTGGATATTTGATTGAAAAGCTTGCGGCCGTTCTTTCTCGTGCAGTAAAATTGGGTCAGCCCTATTCACAAGTCTAGGATGTTTCTTTTTTAATATTTCGTGCATATACTAAGTTTCATCACAATACGAGTTTGCTGTTATTGTTTTCTATTGAGGTATGAAGGAATACTGAATAACCGCTGTGGAAGACCACCCGACTTTCACTTGCACTTAAACACTGACCTGCTATCTTACTGTTGTCAAGAGAGTATCCATTTCTGAAGGTTCTTTTCCCTAAATTCTTCTAATTCAGTAAGATTACTCGACATTATTTAATTTTAATAATTTTCATTGGACCAAAAATTTAAAATATACTGAAAGAAAAAATTATCTGGAAAGAAAAAGAAACAGGAATAAATCAAGATTTTTGATACACTAACGAGGTTACTTCGTTAGACAACAGGATCAGCAACCAACAAAAAAAGGCGTCATTTCTTGTGTGAAAACCTAATATATATATATATATATATATATATATATATATATATATATATATATATATATATATATATATATATATATATATATAGTTGTTGAGTGGATAAATGAAACGACCAAATATAACCAGACGTGCGGGTATATGAATTTCACCCCCAGTACGGCAGGAGTTCCGTAGCGAGCATGAGGTTACAGCGAGGGAAAGTGAGAATCAATGTGTGTAGGGGGTAAGGAAAGGAAGAAAGTATCAAGGAAACAAAATATGGCGATGTCAAAAGCCTTCGAGCTATCTAGAGTCAACAGCTGGAGCTTCTGTGTTATTATCGAGAGCTTGATATATATATATTTGGTTGGTGCAAAAATAATGACGTATAATGTCGTTTTTTGACGTATTTTTAACGTCAAAAAACGACATTATTACGTCATTATTTTGGCACCAACCTAATATTTAGTTATGGCAATAAACACGTCAGCGGAAAACCGGGCAAAATTGAATCCATATTTTTTTCTCAGAGAGTATATAGTGAGAGGTAAGTTGCTATTACGTTGTTAAAAGACTGGAATGATCAACGAGACGGCCAAGATGTGTTTCATGTCAAAAAGTTTTTTGTCGAAATGGGCAAGTTCTAAATGGTGGGGTGAGCAGTACAATATTAATACCCCTCTCATTTTTTTTTAGTTGGGGAGACAATATATATACATATATATATATATATATATATATATATATATATATATATATATATATATATATATATGAATGAAGAAATATAGTTTTAAGGTGTGATATATTTATGGGATAAAGTGATCAATATCATAGAGAGAGCGTATGTAAATATAAATATAAAAGTGAAGATTGAAGTCAACAGTCAGAGGCGCCAGGCTGTTTCATGCTAACGCAATCGTCAGGCGGCCTGACGATTGCGTCTAGCATGAAACAGCCTGTCGCCTTTGAGTGTTGACTTTAATCTTCACTTTTACACACACACACACACACACACACACATATATATATATATATAAGCAGCTCTTAGAATATATATATATATATATATATATATATATATATATATATATATTTATATATATATATTTATATATATATATATATATATATATATATATATATATATATATATATATATATATATATAGCTTATGCAAACTTAGGTAATCCGTATGGGAAGACCCGAGGAGGATGTATATCTGGAGAGCTCAATGTAAAATTCAGAGGAGATATGTTTGAATAAAAACAGACCACGTTAAGGTTCCATGTAATAAATTATTTCACCATAACCCCTTTAACAGGGCTCTGGATCATCAAATTGAAATGAAAAATGAAAAATGAAAAGAAATTCACACATTTTTGACGGACCTCATCAAGTATACGTAAAATTAATGAAGTGAGGAAGTGAGGTGGGAAAGAGGATATGAATGTGTCATATGTAGCATTTCAAATTCTTATTTTTAATTTTTAACTCCAATGTGTCGGCTAGATGTTGTTCGAATTTATTGTGTCTAGTCTAAAGATATAGATGGCTAAGGAGTGGAGGGGTGGAGACCGACTTTAAAGGAAGAAGCTACACTACTTTCACGAGGACAGTTTTTCTTTCAAATTTTTTAGACGCTGTTAATTCGCGTTACTTTATATATATATATATATATATATATATATATATATATATATATATATATATATATATATATATATATATATTGTTTATTTGGCGGCATATCATATCCTTATGGGTTACTTAATGCTGACATTTAATTTCCTTGGGAGAATAAATAATATCTTTTACAAAAATATATTGCTGGTAATATTGTTTTTATTTTATTTTTTAACACAAATGTATTGCGGGTGATATTATACTATGTAAATGTACGCCTGGTATTTTTCCTATAAAAAATTATTTTTATACTTTCATTCTTATGAACCTAGATTGAGGGCTTAACTATTTTCGAGTATTTCGGACGCTAACACGTGCTACCAATCAGGGTCTGAGTAGACCTAGGAACAACAGCAACTAAGATGTTTCCACTCTCCTCAAAACCTCCCGAAAGCTCGGTCTTTATCTCACTCTCTCTTTATCTCTCTCTCGCTCTGTCTCTCTCTCTCTCTCTCTCTCTCTCTCTCTCTCTCTATATATATATATATATATATATATATATATATATATATATATATATATTAGGTTGGTGCATAAATAATGTCGTTTTCTCACTTATTTACTATGTGGGAAAACGAAATTATTTTTGCACCAACCTGATATATATATATATATATATATATATATATATATATATATATATATATATATATATAAGTGTTGACTTCTATGTTCACTTTTATATTTACACACGCTCTATCTCTGATATTGAGCACTTTATTCCATAAATATAGCACACCTTAAGACTATATTTCTTTATATATATATATATATATATATATATATATATATATATATATAGTTTTATATGCGCGTGCACGCTCGCGCGTACTTCCTAGACATAGTCAAATGATATTCTATTCATGAATATTTGCTTAACATCTAAATATTTACTTGATATATTTGGTTATAGAATGAAGTATAACTAGATTCAATAACGCAAATTTTCAAAACAGTTCCTTTCATAGATTTTTTTAGATCATCTCCGATACCGACAAAATATTATTTTATATTCATATCTGCAGCTCTGAAATTAAATTTTCGGGATTGCTATCTCAGAAGAACAATGCATGAATTAATCAAATTAAATATTTTGAAATGTTAACAATGTGACCAAAGAGACACAAAATATGCACACACACAAACAAAGACAAACACACATACGCGCACACACACACATAAGTACATAGATAGATAGACAGACAGATATGCACACAAACTGTGTTGTATATTTGTACAATGAAATTTGTATTCCTTCACGATTGCTATTAGGTTGGTGCAAAAATAATGACGTAATAATGTCGTTTTTTGACGTTAAAAATACGTCAAAAAACGCCATTATTTTTGCACCAACCTAATATAATAAACGGATTGACATCTATTTGTTATAATATTTCGATTTAAGGCATTAGGTTTTTCGTTGCTCTCACACATGCCTTCTTGGTTTATATATATTAGGTTGGTGCAAAAATAATAATGTCGTTTTTTGACGTTAAAAAATACGTAAAAAAACGACATTGGGTAGTACATGTCCAAAAGGAATTTCCAATTATGCTGCGATTTTAGGCTGTTATATACAGAATATGGCGGTTAAGAAAAGGAAAAGTCTTATTTTAAAACCACACTACCTTGTGGCCAGACGAAATCATGGGAAATTATCATGGGAAATGATTCTTGACTAAACCCTGAGAACAAATCCCGAGCCGGAGTCCTTATGACGGTGCAATGTTATTTTCAACTTCGTTCTGTAAACATCTGTGAATATAGCGCTGCCAGGTTCCAATAAAATCATTTACATAGGCGTGGAGACGTATTGCATAGACAACAGCTGATCTCTCATAAAAACCCTACCCAGGCTTGTTCCCTGGACAGAACACTCACCACGATTACAAAACCTGCAACAGTTACTGAGGAGAAGATTCCAAATGTACTTATGTAGGCGAACTGGCTACCGGCAAGAGATCACGAGGGCAACCTCATCTTCGCTTCAAGGACGTCTTCAAAAGAGATATGAGGGCGATGGACATGGATATCCAGAGGAGGGAACTCATCGTCAGCGATCTCTCGCTTTGGAGACACAATATACACCGAGGACTGGAGGGAGTAAAAGCGTGACCATAGGAAAGAAAACAACACAATGACATTGGGGGGAAACGTCTTTATATGTATTCGTTGCGACTGAGACTGTCACTCCCGTGTGGGCCTGTACAGACATAACAGATGCTGTTCCGGCAGTTGAGGTATAAGTTTCGGGCATAGACCCATTCATAGATCATATCGAGGGAGAGGAACAGGGGAAGATGCTGAAGTTGTGCAAATGGTTGTCGGAACGGGGTCCGAGAAGTTTGGCAATGCAAAAGAAGTTACAAAGTGCGACAAGTGATAGTGAGTACAGGAAAGCCATGATCGCTCACGTCGTGAAAGAATACGCTACGTAGAAGACGGTCTACATAGCGTGATTTTAATTCCTGCCCAAATATTCAGTCAGAGGTGTTCGGTAAATGTTGCAAGTTCAATGGCGGTTTGCATGATCTACGTGACACAAAGGGATTATTTTTTTTCAACAGCGGGTGCAGGAACGAGATTGTTAGCTGGAAGGAGCATTGAATTTAAATCATTTCCTCCGGAATATCGTTGCTGATAGATCCCTTCATGGCGGTCTTCTGGAAAAGGCTAGAGTGTTACGGAGTTCTGATATCAACGTTGCTACTTAATAAATGCATGAGGCGAGTGCCACTTTAGGGCGAATACAGTGAATACGAGTGGGGTACTGTGCACTTCTGGAAGGTAATTTACAGAACCGCATTTCTACAGTATATTAAGAGTTAATATTTTATTACTATCCCTGGGATTAGCAATGATTCTACGAGGATACACTGTAATCCAATACCATTCGTATATTTTGGTACTTGTATTAATTGAAACATTAATATATATATATATATATATATATATATATATATATATATATATATATATATATATATAGATAGATAGATAGATAGATATAAGTACATGTTTCATTAAAGATGGTAGACAAGGTACTGCGATTAAATTTTAATTTTTCTTGTCTTCAAACAAGTGTTTTCTTTTCTTGATACTGTAGATCTGTTCAAATGTTTTGTAATTCGAATAGCATTCAGTTATAATTTTAGCTGTTATCAAGGACGATTTTACGTTAATTTTACTTTTTAACTGGATATATAGGCTGTGCGTTTGTTTCTAGAGTTATAGGGGTATTTTATTTTCTGAACACGGTGAGTACATTATGGCCATGTTCGTAGTTAATATAATTGAGTGTTGGCTTTTTCTTTATTTTATTATGAAGGCTTTCATTATTTTTAATCGCGTTTTACATGTGGAAAAGGCTATTATGCCTATTTTTCTACTAGTATATTTCGGTTGGGGGCTGGTAAGTTTCTGCGTGTGTTCAAATGGGTTCTGATGGAGCTGTGGTTGGATAGGTGTAACGTAAGTCGTCTGGATAGACATCTCATAGTGTGACCGATATAAAAATATTAACCTAATTCATGTAGGCATCCCTGTTGAGTCTGAGGCCCTGTGATCACTCCAAGCACCTTCGAAATCACTATTAGACTCATAAAACTCTTTCAGAATCCTCTGAACTCTTCTCAGATTGACGGAAAAACACACGTAAATGTTTGTATTGGAGCTCCCGGTGCAAATTCCAAGTACTGCAGCATTCCTATTTCAAATTTCGGGCGGGGTGATTTGCATCCTGTTGCTCATTTTCTCACAGACAGGGCCCAATTGGCCCTACTATACGGTGCCGTCAACAAAATAATAATAAAAAACAACGCGCATGTGCTAAATTAAAAATATGATGGCGAGAACACACACACACACATATATATATATATATATATATATATATATATATATATATATATATATATATATATATATATATATATATATATATATATATATATACGTGTGTGTGCGAAATAGATAAAAAATGAGTCTAATGGCTTCTATCTTTCGCACAAATGCACTCATAAAACCGGATAAGGTGAGACTCGAAGAGCGTAATGGGTAACCATATTGTCGTGCAAAAAGTATTAAGACTGAGTAGTGAATTCGATCCTCACTGGGTGCCCATGTTTTCGGATTTTCGACATATCTAAGCTGTGCTTAGCAGAACTCAACATACAATCTGCTAAGCATTAGAATATCATCCGGAATATTTAAGCTGGCATAGGCATGGAGCGATCTTGCAATTTCAGTTAATATTGATCAGATATTTTGTATATCTAAGAAGCAGACAGTTGTAATATATATATATATATATATATATATATATATATATATATATATATATATATATAGGCAAAGATACACATACCCAAAGACGCATACATGTGGTAAACGTAGTCATGCATGCACCTATACACAACACACACATATATAATAAATGTCATTTAGCATCCTCCATAATTTGCCCAGACTTTTCAGATAAACTGATGAATATTTATGAGCGTCTCTTATGTTTAAAAATTTTGAAACGCTAATGTTATTTTTACTTTTTTGTTTAAAATACTTGTTGCAAAATAAAATCCTTACATTACATTTAACTTGATAAAGTTCGACAGAAGACGAACCACGTCGGTTAACATTAGTTTTCATCTTGCCTTTATTCATATTGTCTTTTTACATACATACATACATACGTACATACATATATATATATATATATATATATATATATATATATATATATATATATATATATATTCGTTATATTTTAAATCTTACACACACACTCACACACATATATATAAATATGTGTGTGTGTGTGTTTGATAATCATAAATGTATAAAAACCTTATCATCATACGCTTATTTCTCGCGCAAGAGGACGTTATATAATTCAATCGAATTTATTAGCATATTCGTATTTTAATGTTTTATTTTATTTCTTTTTTTAATAATGCACATTTGTTAGTGTTGGGCACTTTTCTAATACTGATTGTCATAAAACATGATCCTCATGAAATAAGAACTTTTCAAGATTATGTTTACTTTTGTCGAAACGCATCCTTGTTTATTCTATCTATCCATCTATGTATCTATCTATCTATCTATCTATCTATCTATCTATCTATCTATCTGTCTGTCTATCTATCTATCCATTTTTCTATCTGCTCATATATATATATATATATATATATATATATATATATATATATTCAATTTATAAAATATTTAGTGAAAGCTTAAAATAACTTAAAGAGCTTACCATATTAATTATACTGATGGGCTAAATGCCAAATTGGTAAATCTTAATGACATTAAAAATAATAATAGTATAAAAAAAAAACTATTAATAAAAATAATATTTTGACACTGTTACTCTAGTTTACACTGCGACGATTTTCATGCGTCAGACCGTCCTTATGCAGATGATACTTCAGTAACGTTTTCGTGTGTATATATATATATATATATATATCGATAAACACTTTCCCACCAAAAGTAGGCTTAGTAATATATTCAATAAGAACACACTAAAATTGAGTTATTGCTGCACTGAAAATCTAGAAGGTATAATAAGAAGACACAATAATAATATCCTGAACAAACCCCCTTACCTGAATAGTTTTAATAACTCTACACTTAAATCAGATAATGATAGGGAATAATTATGCGATTGTAGAAACCCGGTAGACTGCCCATTAGAAAATAAGTGCTGCATCAAATCTGTGGTATACCAATGCACTATATCATCCACGGAGACCCCTAACAATAATATGATATACATTGGGTCCACGAAAAATGCCTTTAAAACCAGATGGAGGCAGCATAAATGCTCCTTCAACAACATAAACTTTAGACATCAGACCTCTCTATCTAAATATTTTTGGCACCTGAAAGAAAAAAATAGGACACCTAAAGTAAAATGGAAAATCATTAACAGGACTAGAACTTGCAAAACTTGGGATGACCCATGCCCTTTGTGCCTCCATGAGAAACTACACATTATTAAGCTTCTAAACAATAAAAACCTATTAAACAACCGGCAAGAATTAACGGTTTTCTGCTGACACAACCGAACTTACGCTCTGAATAACTAGCTAAAAACACGCATACAAAAAAAAAAAAAAAATTTAAATCCATAGCCCATATACATAGTTCTAATAACCTACAAAAATTGATAACCCTTTATGAAGTCGTCAAATAACAAACGTTACGACCTTTTCATATACACAAATCCCTTTCATAAACAGATATAATAAAAGAATAAAATAAAAATAAATAAATAAATCTCCGTAGACGCTCAAGCCAGACTATGCAAAAACTTCCTCCGTCGTAAATTTAGCCACCCCCACCTTACCGTGACCCGGCATCTATGAAAGTAACTCTATACTGATACAAATTATTAACACCCCACCCCTGCCGATTCTAAACAATCCGCCCTTGATGTTACCATGGAAATTTTTTATTTCAATTCTGACCATACTATTAAAACTCGTAAATTTCAGAAATAAGTCATTCCCAAAAAATTTCGCTTGAAGATGGAACAAAGCCTACTTTAACTCAAGTTAATTCAAATATTATTTTGAAGTTTTCGGCTCTTGTTTTGAAACATGAGACCTCTTATGTAGCGAGTTGGAATCATATTTTTAAATAAAAAATTATATATATATATATATATATATATATATATATATATATATATATATATATATATATATATATATATATATATATATATATATAAATTAAGGGGGATTTGAATAATCATAATTAATTCATCGAGTCTAGAAGTATCTTCATAGAATATAGAAATAAACAAGACGAAACTGTCGTTCAGTGCTTTCTGCGTTCTTCTAGACACGATCAAGTAATTATGATTATCCAAATACCAGTTAATTTCTACTTGAGACGGCTTCTAATGCTACGGATGGAGTGACTTGGGGATAGAATACTTTACTCATGGGGGCATAAGTAGAATCAGATGAATGACACGACAGAATTTGTGAAGATCTGGCGCTATATCTAGTCTGGTTTCTTACTCTCTGTCACTGAGATCCGTCTGTCCACTGGATATAACGCATGCGTCATAACATATAGGGTAGAACATTATTCAAAAGAAAATAATGACAAAAACTGTCCAATATGTCTTTATTGTATTTGTTCTCGATCTAAGACTGAAACTGAAGACAGCGCTTGGACGGCTTATAATAAAACATAAGAGACATTGCTTTTATGTTATATGTCAAAGACATTTGTTCAAATATATATATATATATATATATATATATATATATATATATATATATATATATATACACATATATATATATATCAACGCAGATGCATTTACCTATGTGCACACAGACACACACGTGCACACACCCACATACACACACACGCGCACACACGCGCACACACACGCGCGCACCCCCCCCCACACATATATATATATATATATATATATATATATATATATATATATATATATATATATATATATATCCTGTTATATAAATATAGATATTAATTCTTATATTATAATTATTTTTTTTATAGATACCACAAACCACAAGTTCACGTAGGTACAATAATTTCATGCAACCCCGGAAATATTTTACGTACAATAAAAGACCATGCTTGAAACTCTGTTTTCGCACTTAGTCTATCCCAATCCAGAAACATGAAGTTGTATCAGGCTTTAATATTCGCAATGACCAACCTATTAGGTGTCATTGGTCCCTAAATAAAGAAGATTCTTCAAGCTAGACGACATTCATTATTCACATGAATTTCTCAAACCTAGTCACCAACTAATTACTCACATTAAATTGCCAATACAATAATAATTACTTCATTAGCGAAAGTCTCAAAATGATCACCTAATTCACAGCCAAGTGACAATACACAATTTCAATTAACATTATTATAGATATAATTACAAACCACCTTTGATGAAACCTCATAGATTCAATTACGAGCCTCTTTTAACTGAACTCTTCTTCATTTCAGCTCGGCTACAAGTAGTCATAAATCTTTCGTTATTATTACTACTGTTTGATACCTATTCACAGTTCATTATTTGTTCACAGGCACAATTTCGCTAATTGCATAACCAGCTCCTCTCGTTAGCATGACTTCAAAAACCTATTGGGAGCGCTGAAAGAGCTTTATATTAGGTTGGTGCAAAACTAATGACGTCATAATGTCGTTTTTTTGACGTATTTTAACGTCGAAAAACTACATTATTACGTCATTATTTTTGCACCAACCTAATATATTAATCATTTTATCAATTAGCCAGAAAGATCCAACTGCATATATTCAATCTGCTAACCTGATGACCGCAAATCTCTGGAATTGAACAGCGGTTATCAGAAGAGCATGCATCGATCCTATTACTACTTACTTGGACATAAATGATAACTATTCAAGATACAAATATCGTTAATAAAACAATTTAGTAAGAAAAATCCTTGATATGATACTGCACGCAAATAGTCAACTACTGAAAAGAACATTATTTACATTATTCAGATTATTGTCCTCATCTTTGTCGCCATATTTATTACAAAGTTTCCGCCGTTGTACGCTCCGGTCTTCTTCAGGTGGTTGGAATGTCGAACTGAACCCTTTATTCCGCTCACTGGGGTAGACTGTTCTAGTTCCACGTGCCATGTTTGATGGATGTCTGTTATCAGTTATCTCCTGTTAATTTACCTCTGAAAGAACTCCATTGAACTCACACTCTTTGGGTCCTGTCACTGGATCTAACCAACGACTTTATCCAATGTGCCATGTGCCCTTGAAGACATCTGGGCATTAATTTCTGGTTATTATAAACCTAATGACTTCAGCAACCATTTTTACCAGTGCTCATAGTGTAATTTTTGCTGTTATCATTGCATGCTTTTACCAGAGCTCATATTGTAACTTTGTTGTTATCATTGCTTTTCTCTGGCACACCATAAGTACTCGTTAACGAATTTTTTAAGTTTTCCTTTTACGTCGCGACATTTTTTGACGCTCTTGATAATTTAACTACCTACTTATAGCTTTGTAATATGAAATACTTGCAAGTTCTCTTCTCTTTTAAGAGCATCTAAGAATTTCCATATTGTGGGCAGGTGGGATGAGAGTTGCTACAAAAAGCCCAATGCCATCCATCAAAGGTGTTATTATTTCAACGTAAATCAGTATTAACTCTGTCATTGCAAAACCACGTAAGTATTTCAAATAATTATCATTTAGCATAATTGCCCATTCGATTAATTTTCGTTTACGCAATTTACAATTCGAATAAATGTTTTAAAATACAGTTTTTCTTTGCTAACTCTAATTGTTACCAAAAATATAAACAGTCAAGTAAGTCAGGATTTTTTTTATAAAAGTGAGCTATTCTTTTTTTTACAGTGCTGATTGGTGAAACACTAGAGCAATATATATATTTGCATACTTGCGCGCGTTTACGTGTATGAGCGTAAAATGTCATACAGAGATATAAGATATAGATAGATAGAAAGATAGATATCATTCCGTAAATATATATTACAATGTGAGTGTGATTATTAGATTTCTCTAACATATATATATATATATATATATATATATATATATATATATATATGCACAAACACACACATATATATATATATATATATATATACATGCATACATATATATATATATATATATATATATATATATATATATATATATATACCTGCATATATAGGTGCATTTATGTGCATTGAAAAAAATCATACACGGATGTAATGCATAGATAGATAGATAGATAGATAGATAGATAGATAGATAGATATCAATTCCTATATATATCTAACAATCGATATCATTTCTTAATTATATATTACAGTGTGGGTATGTATATTATTTTCTATAATATATATATATATATATATATATATATATATATATATATATATATATATATATATATATACATACAGTGCGTTCTGCTTGATTATGCAAAGTAATGTTTTCATCTAACGTGTCAATAAGTTCTGTTTTTTTCAGACTTTGTGCTTCTTGCAGATTAAATTATACTTTCAGACAAGAGAATATGATCAATGAAAAAAAAGTTGTATAGTAACAGGTTTCTTTTTCTCAAAGTATGTAAAAAGGCACAGTTTCAACTGTTCGGTCTGATTAAGCAATCACCATATAAATCCTTAATATGGGTAAAAAAAGGGTCTTACTGAAAACGATCATGCTGAAATTACTTGCATGCTTGGAAGTAGTCTGTCAACACTAGAAATTTCAAAAAAGTTACATAGAGACCACCGTACAATCAAAGCACTCGTCTTAGGCAGTAAATCATGCATAGAAAAAAACTAAACGATCGAATTTGCGAAAGTTAACTGCCAGAGATCTTCGTAAAATTAAATATGAAGTCTCGAAAAAACCGCATGAAACTAGTAAAAATTATTTGAAAACGCTGGAGTGCCCAAATTTTCACCGATGAGTGCCATGCTACCCTTGATGGGCCTGATGAGTGGTCATCTGGATGGGTGTTAAATGGTCGACCGGCAGGAGTACGCATTCGTCGACAACAGGGTGGCGGAGGTGTGATGATTTGGATTGGGATCCGCGGAAATGAACTAATAGGCCCACAGAAAGTAGCCAATGGGCTTAAGCTAAATTCAAATGCTTATTGTAGGCTTTTGGAAGATGCCTTTCTGCCCTGGCTTGATGAACAACCAATTCAGAAAATATCGTTGATATTTCAGCAGGATAATGCTCCAGCGCATAGATCAAGAAGCACCACCAATTGGCTATCAGACCATGGGTTCAAAAGGCAAAATTTAATGGTATGGCCTCCAAACAGCCCTGATTTAAATCCAATAGAAAATGTGTGGTCTATAGTCAAGAGGCGGATTAATGCTGAAAACAAGCAATTCACCAGCTTAGAAGTCCTGTGGAAAGCAATTGTAAGTGCTTGCCGATCAATCAAACCATCTGAAATTGAAGCATTGACGTCAGCAGTGGACAGTCGCCTCATAACGGTTTTGAAGAATGGAGGATGTCATGTTTGTTCGTAGCCGCATTAACAGACTTTTTTTGTTTTGATTAACATGCTATACATATGTATTATGTAATGTAGGACTTAGTATTGTCATATGCGCCACAATTCAATTAATAAAATTTAGTATAAAATATGTTTTTCTTGTTTTATTTTCTATTTGCATAATGAAAGTGAACACTAAATTAGGGCTTAAGTTCATAAATCATTAAAAAGAAGCATGTTTTTTTATATTTCGACAACTTAAATGATTGACAAAATAATAAAATAGTATCAACAACACTTTAGCTTTTATTCTTCAGAATATATTGCTTAACTTGGATATTTTTAGGTAAAAATTAACTTTGCATAATCAAGCAGAACGCACTGTATATATAGGATGTATGAAAATTATTTTTTACAAAATTTGGGGCGAGTTACTCACACTAAAACAAAGACAAAATTCCATATAAACATATATCCTTAAATCGTCTTTTGGTTAAGTTTACAATTTACGAAAAATTAACTGTACATTCCAAAAATATTTAACAGACATTGATGGCGGATTCCTGATATCAAAACAAGTTGAAATATTCATATAAACATCACTGTACACAAAGGTCATCGCTTTACCTCATCGCACAAACTCATAACTAATGTTCAAAATGTCCTCTGTTTCATTCTACACACGTGTGCACCCGTCGCATCCCTTTCAAACACCCCTACGTGGTATCGACTTCATAAACCAATGCTTTTAGGTGGCCACACAGATCGAAAATGCAAAGCATTAAAGTCGCTGAAACGTGCAGACCATGTAGCCTGTCGTCCCCTACAAATCCATATTTCATGGTAGATATCAGCCAGTGCATTACGAACAACGTGGCTAACATTTGCTAGAGCCCCACCATGCATAAACCACATGCGTCTTCGTATTAGGTTGGGTACGTCTTCTAGCAGGTCTGGAAGTGTGCTCGAAATAAATTCCCTGTAGACAGCTTATATAAGAACGTGTGTGGAGAACATATAGAGCTAAGAGACGGTCACTTACAATTCTAGCCCCCACATTAATCGTAAATTGATTCTGGTGTCCGCCCACAAATGTTGGTTGTGCAAATTTGTTATTCCATCTCTTCCAAATTTTGCTTCATCCATAAACAAAACTAAAGAGCCAAACTATGGATCGGCAGAATGTGCAATAAACCATCGTCAAAAGTTCTCCCGTGGTGAGTGAGCGGAGGTGAAAGACTCTGCAGATGTTACAAATGATAGCGATACAGGAGTTGCTCTTGAATTACCCTCCGTGCGTTATTCTGAGATGTGCGACGTGCTAGGACCACTTAACGTGTGCTGAATCCTGGATCGTTTCTGTCAACCTGTAAAATGTATTCTTTGTGGTCAGGCGTACGATCGGATCTTGGTCGTTCCTCGATCCATAGTTTGTAGTGATCCCGTCTCAGTAACGCGTCGATAAACGACAGCAAAGGTTGGATAGCTCGGTTGTCTTCGGTCAGGAAACGAAATCTGATACAGCCTCGCGTCGATTACCATTCGCGCGGCCGTATGTAAAATTCATATCTGCCTGCTCGCGATATGAATATCCCGCCATTTTTAAACGAAACACTTTTCAGTTAACTTACTTATAGACATGCTAAACTTTAAAAACAGACTCGCCACAAATTTAACTTGGTCAATATGCTAACGCAGTGACATCTACAGTAAACTTACTTGATAAATCAAAAACGAAGAATTTGCGGACATATGTTTATATGGACTTTTGTCCTTGTTTTAGAGTGAGGAACCCGCCCCAATGCATTGTAAAAGTATTTCTGATAAACCTTGTATGCGTGTGTGTGCGTGCGTATATATGTACACATATATATGTGTGTGCGCGCTTGTGTGTATATGCGTGTGCATGTGTGTGTGCGTTTGTTTTCATGTGTTTTTGTGTGCGTGCGCGCGGTTTATGAGTGTGAATGTATACAATTCATAGATAGATTGATAGATGTTACTACCTAAACATATACTGTAGTGTGGGTGTGTTGAATTGTGAACGCGCGTGTCTACTTTCTTAATAAATAAACCCTGGGTTGGTCGGCTCTTCAACTTGCTGGCATATGTTATTCTCTACGGAACAAATTAATTCATAAGATCCAATTCATTTCTACAATAACAGCAACACTTTCGTATCATGATCTTGTACAACACCGTCCTCCACCCATTCGCTATCCATGTACCTGCGTATTGTGCTCCAAGGCAGAGAATTTTCGATCAGTTTTTGCTTTAAGCTATCAACCGTGTAACGATTGTCTGTGACATAATCATAAAAAAAAGTCTATCGCCTCGTTTTTCTCTTTCAGACTGCTACAGGGCGAAATCTTATTGTAATTAGGAAACTGAAATATTACCCAAAAGTTATAACAATGGTTATAGAAGCAGGTGGATTGCATGACTGCTGGGAGCTTCAAGGGTGTTAGAAATAGCTCCGGGTCTTGTTTACCTGTGTTTCTGTACTTAGCAGGAGTAACGAAGTTTTGAAAAGCACAAAAGTTTATTAAAAGACTGTCTATGAAGGAAACAATCGTAATTAAACATTATAAACTGAATTATACGTGATAATTCAATCAATTTTAAATAAGACAGGAGCATTTATAAATTCTCCATTCAGCTATCGTGTCTGGCAGGATAATAATTGTTTAAAAACGAATATTTTCAATGTTGATAAAAATCACGCTTTGATATTGTTATCATATGTTTTTCCTAATCCTAATCGCGTTATTCGCATATCGCCGCGAATTTAGTTTTAAATAACGTCTTCTTTTTAAGGAATTTGGTTAAAGTTCGAATTTCCTTGATTTCATATGAAAACATTTTCCTAAATATTTTCTAAATCATTTCACTCCGCGCAGGGCAATTATGGCACTAAGACGCAAGGGGCTAATCAGAATGAAAGATTATGAGAAAAAAAGCAAACATTATAAAAGAGAAAGAACAATGAAAGAATGTGTATTAAGAAGACTGAATATAACGAATGGCGTTGCATTTAATTTTTGATGATCTAATTTGACTGGAAAGCAAAAGGTCTGAAGTGAGATGTCCGATAAAATAAAGTGGTGCATCAATCTATTTCCAACTGGAAAATGATGAGAAAAATCTGCTAAATTGCGCTTAAATTTATAACGTCGGGATACCATAGAGGAATGTCTATTAAAACAATTAAAATGCAACTATTCACAGAAAAGGCACAGGAAAGGTACGATACTTCGGTGGGAAAGTGGCTGAAACCTAGATGTCAGGAGAGAACCGATAGCAATGCAGATGAACTTTTGGCTTTTATAAACAATCACTTACATAGCACAAATACTAGACCATATTTGACTGCAATATTCAATATTCCATATTTAACTGAAATTTTCTCTATACAAAATTTACAATTTATAATTATATTATAGATATATGAAGAAATGAAATCGTCATATTAATAAGACGTCAGGAGGATAAGGATTATGAACTCTCATTTTTATTTTAGTATTTTGTAGGAAATGTAACCTTATTATAAATATTCAATAACGCCAGAGTAAGAAAAATAAATACGGAATTTTAACATAGACCACTGCACGGAGATCTCAATGAATACACTTCAACAGCAATAGCTTTCAGGTTTATCTTCTTAAACATGGGTTTAGGCCGGCACATGCAATCAATGAACTACACGACGTTGCTGTATTGTTAATGAGATTGCCAGGGTTGAGTAGTATCGAGAAATTTGCTTAAAAATAAATGTTCTGAAAAAAATGATAGCAAGAGCCAAATCATATAACTGAAAAGGAAATATAAATAATTTATTTCTTGTTGAAAAACTGCTTATCTTAAAAAAACATAAATAATACAAACTTATTAAACAAAAGAAGTGAATTGATTGTTAAATATAGGCATAAAAAATAAATATCTGCTTAAATACGTTGATCCAGATGAATTTTTGTTATTTATTTTTAAAATAAATTAATGTTTATTTTATTTTCACAACTCAAAATAGTGATACAAAAATCAAATAAGTACAAAAATTTAAATATGTAGGAAATATTTTTAATAGAAGATGGAAAGTGCGACACTGAAATCCGAAGGCATATTTCATATATCTATATCAGATAGTATAAAGTATGTATTCTAACTAAGTCTCTTTACCCACGGATAAATGCAGCTTCTATCAATGAAAATTAAGCTTTACCTGTTCGAATATGGCAATGATTCTTCGATCAGTTTCGATCAGGCAAATTTTCCTTGGAAGATTCTATTTGATCTGGGCGACCAAGTTCTGTCAGTATTGACCTTCTACAAACAGTAGTTGAGAAAACCCTGTAGCAACCCGCAAAAGTATAAGAAAAACAGTTTAATACAAAGCACACATGAATCATAAAATACCTTTATGAACTTTGTAAAGTGTATAAACTTGCTCAATAGAACCGCAACGTCTGACAGCTTCTTAGATTCATCAGTTATTCTACTAGTTGTTGGAGAATAGACCTGCTAAAGATTTTCAGTGGTGAGGATCATTACAATATAAAGAATTGGGTTCTTTGTAATCATTTGAACCAAAAGCGACAATGATTAGCACCCTCTGAAAAAAGAGGAAAACATCGTCAAAACAAGGCTACAACCATTAAGCTTTGTTTAGTGTGATATTAAATGTATCGGTTTATCATGATATGCGAAACGGAAACAGTTTATGCGGTATGGGATTGTCTTTAAATGGAAGTATTGCGCCGAATTTTGAAGATATTACGTCTATAATTGGTTAATCGTAAAGTCTTGCTATTCTTATACGTTTAAAATCATGTGTTAATGGAGTTATTAAAAAGGATTATGCCTCTCTCTCACTCTCTCTCTCTCTATATATATATATATATATACATATATATATATATATATATATATATATATATATATATATATATATATATATATATATATATATTAATTTAACGCCAGTCCTTCTTCTTTTGACATTGATTCATCATTCTCTATTATCTTTTTTAGATCATTGAAACATATTTGAAAAGGAAAATAATTTTGAATAATTTAAAACTTATATTTAGTGTTTATTTATATCGAAACCTCAGGTATTTACGTCTGAGGAATCTTCAATGTATGCACTTGGCGTTAATATGTTATAGATATTCAGGTGGAATATTTTATTTGAATTTAGACAAAAGAAGGACTGGTCTTTGTCCAACTTAAAACGGAACACACCTTTTTTTTTTGAAAGCTGATATTATACAGCTCGTCTCTATCTGCACTTCCTATATTAAAGACAGTGTGACTTCTTGTTTTTGTGAGTCGTAACAATACAGTAAACAATTTATCTATATCTATCTACACAAACAGATATATATATATATATATATATATATTACGAAATGGACAAAGTCCGACAATTTATTTATTAAAGACATTTTTATGTTTAACGTTCTTTTTTATAGATACAAGTATTTAAATAAATGCTCTGTTTATAATAAACAGTATTAAATAACATTTTCATAGAAAATATTCGTTCTTTGACAGGATTCGAACCTGCATCCTATACGGAACCGTCATTTACGCTGACGTGCCTTACCGTTAGGCTACGAAGAAGCGTTCGGTAGATAAGGATTTACGTCGAATTTACTGCTTATAAACTTCAATCTTCCATGAATCTCGAATATTTATAACTGCTCATGGCGTATCAAATGTAAACAAATGACGTCATATATTAGGAAATGGACAAAGTCCGACAATTTATTTATTAAAGACATTTTTATGTTTAACGTTCTTTTTTATAGATACAAGTATTTAAGTAAATGCTCTGTTTATAATAAACATCGAACGAATATGTCAAAGAACGAATAATTTCTATGAAAATTTCTCGGACATTCAGGCCGGTAAATGTTATTTAATACTGTTTATTATAAACAGAGCATTTACTTAAATACTTGTATCTACAAAAAAGAACGTTAAACATAAAAATGTCTTTAATAAATATATATATATATATATGTGTGTGTGTGTGTGTGTGTGTGTGTGTGTGTGTGTGTGTGTGTGTGTGTATTGACTACCGTTATATACATTTTTATATATCAAGAACAGTTTTGAGTTTTGAAGGAAATATGCATGACAAAGTGGAAAAAAAGTTTCTGTAACGCGTTCGTTTCGTCGCTTATGACTTCATCGAACTGGGATAAACGTAAACATACAAATCCGATGCTGTCCTAAGGGACTAAATGCGTCACACGAACTTCTTTCCAGTTTGTTATATATATATATATATATATATATATATATATATATATATATATATATATATATATATATATATATATAACAAATCATGTCTAACTTTTTGGTAACTACGTATAATTACTTTGTCTTATTTAAAGTACAAAATGACTACTTTTTGGACGAATATCGGTCTATATTTCTTTAGATGATGTTTTGTGTACACTATTTAGCTTGTTCAAACTATCATCTTCATCTTTGTTTGTGATATAATGGAATTTTTATGCGTACACCTGTGTCCCCCCTCACTGGAATATGATTGGCTGGTGTCCATCATAAATACCGACGGACTTGTAGCTATGAGAGTAAAAGCGCCTTAGTCTGACATCTAAGTCTGTAACGACGCCCATGAGCTACGCCATTGATCTACACTTCTTACCTGCGACTACGACGCGTACCAGTCGATTACTGCTACCGTATTCTACTTGGTTATATTAGCCAAAACCACTCAGCTACTTCGTTCAAATATATCCCCTTCCGGGACATATCAGTTGGCATATTTATCACAAGGTTTCGGCCGTTGTACTCTCCGGCCTTCTTCAGTTGGCTGGAATGTCGAACCCTTTATTTTGCTTGCTGGTTTAGACAGTTCTGTTTTGTTTTTGGACCAATTTAAAAAATTACCACGAGTAACCTCAAGCTTCTGAACTGTAGTGGGTATATTTATATATATATATATATATATATATATATATATATATATATATATATGTGTGTGTGTGTGTGTGTGTGTGTGTGTATAATTGAAATAGAAATCCACACTTAGAGGCGACAGTCTGTTTCATGCTAGATACATTAGTGGCCTGACGATTGCATCTAGCATGAAACAGACTGTCGCCTCTAAGTGTTGACTTCTATGTTCACTTTTATATTTACACATGCTCTATCTCTGATATTGAGCACTTTATCCCATAAATATAGCACATCTTAAGACTATATTTCTTCATATATATATATTTGTGACGTCATGAGATGCGGTGCGATTTTCGCTCTTAGCGTCTGCATATGTGCACGTGTTATCGTTGCTTAGAAATCATCTATGTAAACAATGACAGACTATCATCACTCTCTTCTCCGTATATTGTTTAATATGTTGTAATTGACATCTTTTATAATGGCTTGTGTAAGCTGAAAGCTTAGATTGTATTAAAAAAATATGGATCAATATTGTGAATTTCTTTCTTCGTTCAACGATAATGTTATTAAACTTATCAGATGTTACGAAAAAAATTTACATAAAATAGACAACACTTGTCTATATTATTTAATGAAACGTGTATGAATGAAAAGATGCTGCCTAAATACACACAATATATATATATGTGTGTGTCTTTGTCTGTGTGTGGGTCTGTGTGTGCACACCAATTTGTATATCTTCTAGGTATTAGAACTTGTAACCGCAGAGTTATACAGGCAAGCATATTATCGTTTTACCTCCTCCTGTTCTACTGAATTTACCTTAATTAAATTCTCTTAGAAATACTAACTTAAGATTGTTTATGTTTGTAGTTACTTGAATTAACTAAGTAATGTATTCCACGTACTTTTAAAGAACATATTTATTACGACTTTAAAACAAAGAAAACAAAATTTTAAATTCCTTTGAACTTTTGTAATATTTTAACATTCTTTTATATACCAAGTGTCCAAATCATTGTAACCCAGTGAAAAATTATTTCATGGAACAATGATCAATTGATTATAGTTTTGTTAGTTTTGAATACTAGTTTACTTCCATAACCCGTCACAACACCCATACTTTGGATCAAAACTCTCTTGCCGCTTTCTTTCTATATTCATATTTGTGTCACTCTCAAGGAAACTTAAATCAATAACATAACACTTCTTTATTCTAAACATCAAAGGAAACGAATGCATTTTAATCGCTCACAACATGTGACATCTGTTTTCCTGAGAGTTTATTGTCAACTTCAATCTAAACGATAGAATCATAGACCGTTTCATAATGCACAAAGATTCTAATAATTCTTTATCCCAATTCCCAAATGTTTCATTGATTATTTCCATTCTGATCGATCAAAAGAGAACATTTTTCCCGGAACTATTTTGTATTTTCTTCAGTCCCCCAAGTAACTATATACGTGTCACCTAAAATCACTGCTAGCATTAAATAAGCAACCGTCTCGAAAGTTCTATTCACTTTGATTATTGCGGACATATTGGCATGATAGATTAAGATGATAAGTGATAAATTCAAAGAATAATGGATGTAAACTGAGCCTGCGATACATAATCAACGTTTCGCTTATTCTCATCGGAATCAAGTTAATGTACTCTAAACCTTCCCGTTTATCCTTTAATGTAGAGGACTGCTAAAAAAAAAAAGTTAAAAGTTTTAAAATAAAACTTGGTTTTAGGAATTTTCGACAGGGTACAAAGAAGGTAAAGATTTCTCCATAAACAGGAAATAAATAAGTTTTAAAGTGTTACTATATTCGATGAGCTGGTAGTGTAACGGTTAGCGGTTCGGAAAGTGAAATTGAAATCACCTTCCCACAGAGTTTGTTACGTTCACATTTGCACAAATACCCTTGATGCAGTCATGAATCCATCTTTAAGCCTGCCAGCTATGAGTTAAATAACAAAACAGACTGGTCATTCTAGACATAGAAAAAGCTAAGAGAATGACAACATTGAATTCCAAATAGGGTTGTATGCTAATAATTGTACAAAATCTTTCTGACTTGCTTCTCAATCTATCTGAATAGGGTAACCTGATAAAAACAAAACAAAAAAAAGAAACATCGATTCTCAGGAGCTTGGGTCAGTCGTGGAGATGTGTCCATACAAAAAAAAAAAAAAAAAAAAAAAACAAAAAACAAACATTGAATTTTTTTAGTCATGGTAGCTGCGCTATTTGCCGCAAACACTTAATTGATTTGTTTTTTTTACGACAATTTTTTACCATTTCGTTCCAAGCATGGCGATAATCCCACTAAGACACAAAGGTTTACAGAGAGTGAAAGAATGAGAAGACCTCAGTGTAGAGATATGACAATAAAAAAAGTCAGGTTTCGTGAAGACAGAAGATAGCGATTGATGTTGCATTTCTAGTTTTGACAATCGTAAGTGATAGGGAAGTAGAGAACCGGAAGAGATATATTAGAATCCGTTATAGAAAAGACAGACTGAAGTCCCATCATGCCAGTGGAAGAATGACGGAAGTCGCGATGACAAGTCAGGAACGGTGAAATTACAGATCATTCTTTGAATTTTGTCGAGAAAATTGAAACATAAAATGGAGCAGCAAATATGGCATGAATTTTCAATGCAATGGTAAATTTATGGATCATTAACCATGTGTTCATCGTTTAAAACCTAAATATGTATTTAGCTTTTACGAATGATTCATTTTTTGTGAATAAGTATTGGATTAATAATGTTTTGAAAAAAAAAAAACAGTATAACTATTTAAGCTATTGTATGAGACACAGTCTGTCTTCCCACCGGCATGATTGACATAATTACCTGCGCTTTGCACGGGAGACTCGATCTGTGATGACTGCGTGATGACTCAAGTGCCAGAAAGTCTGCGTAGCGACCTTGCTAGACGTGATAAAAGCTAGCATTTGTTAACACCGGAGACGACCTTGAAGTGGCACAGGGCTTTCCTTCCGTATTTTTCCGGGAGAATTGACAGGGGAGGAGGGTTTTTTTTTGCCTGTAGGAGTAGATGCTTCGGTTGTGGTATCTGATCAGTGTCGGGGGCCTTCTCTCCTCTTTTGAGTTTCCCCCACCGTTGGGTGACATCTGAGATGTAGCGGTGATATGATCGGCTATGAGTGGCTTAGACAAGCTCTGACCAGCTTAGACAACCTATGACCGGCTAAGACCGGCTTAGATCAGTGGCCCGAGTGGAAACACTGGGGTCGCCACGTTAAAAACCGACCTTGTGTCACAACCTGTCACAGTGGATGTGGTTAAGTTGAATCTCGGTCTTGAAGGCCGGAGTGACACGAGCCAATTACGTCTACAGTTATACGTTGGTAGACAGGTGTTGTTTTTAATCGTTTCATCCCCATACAAAACGACAATGCCACTCGGACGCAGAAACTGAAAGAGTTTAAGAACATTTAGTGAGCAGGAATGATTAAAAGGATATTAACGAAACTGCATTTATGAAGACAGAAGATGGCGATAGTCGTTGCATATAAATTTTGAGGATTGTATATAGCAGGGAAGTAAGAAACCGTAAGACACTTCCCGATGAGAAATGTGCGTGAAAAGAAAGTATTAGAATATAATTTACGGTTTCATTTAGCTATTTCTATAGTAAAACTGTGAGACCTAGATATGTGTCTAGTAACAAGCTTAAATTCAGGTGGTCGACGTGTCAAGGATGAGAAAGTATTAGAAAAAATGGCATGGAAATCTGCAAAATCACATCAGTGAGAAAGTGATTGAAGTCAAAAGGCCAGGTCAGGATCTGTTATATTACAAACCATTCTTCTTTGAATTTTCTCAGTTTCAAGTTAGCCAGTCGGGGCGCCAGGCCTGATATGCCAGCAATATTCAATGCACGGACAAATGGTAGATTTATAAATGTGCAAGATGGATTCCGACAAGAAGCACGACACAACTTTCCTAGCAGTATACCTCAATTGATTAAATATAATCACTTCATTTCATATAAGTACACCTAAGAAAACGCAAACTGTTGATATGGAGTTCAGCATTAGTCATGATTATTGCAGGCAGAAAAGTGATTCATAACTATGACAAGAGTGTTTGTTTGCGCGTCCGTGAAAGTAACGATATAAAATCCAATTTTTATGGATTAAATAGCTTGCTATGTCTATAACAATCTGGTTTTATTTATTCAAATTTTAAGCACGCTATCTCATAAATAATTCTTTTCTTCTTTTATGAGAGTATGCAGGTGTTTCTGTCAGTAGAGCTTACTATAATTTCTCACAAGTAAAAACAGTTTTTTTTTCCTTTTTGATTTCCAATGTATTTTTATAGTAAAATATTTTCGTTATCGTCTTCTTGCGTAAATTTATATTATTATTAACTAATATTTATTATATTAGTTCGCTTTGCTACACTGAATTCATTAAAATCAATTATTAAGTCATTACACATATAATAATTCTATTCTGTCTGTATAGTATTTTTATTTGTTATTCGCTAACGACAATTCTTTTCTGTTTTCGATGCAGTATTATTGTAACAATAATAAAAAAAAATGTAAAAAAAATATAATGAAGAATTTATTTGCAATGATTGTTATTACATGTATAGTTCCATGTGTATTGTAACCGTTAGCGACGCGGAAAACAGAATCAGCAAGTCAAGTTCAAATCCACGCCTTGCTTGTTGGGGTCTAATTTGCATTAATATCCATAGATACGAATCTATCTGTTATGTTAGCATTATCAAAGCAGGTTAGACTGCAATCTCTCGCTTTAGGTGGCGGTCAAAGAGAATTCAAATATGTAGGGAAGGAACAGGAAACCACTCCATAACATTTCACAGCACTTCAGAAAATATGAAATTTGTGGAGATCCGTGTTTGCCGACGTTCTGAAGATATTAGATATCTTATTACGTTTGCTTTATGGTGAATTTATCGAAAAATTAGTAAACATTTAAACTCTTTGTTTTATTAGTTCTTTATTTCTTTGATTAAATAATTTATATCATTTTTATTATTGTCAAGTTTTTAGTCACGTAAATCACGTAAATCCTTTAAAAACATACGCCTAATTAATCTTTTTAGCCAATTAATATTCAAGAAAATTACACGATTCCAATTGATAAAATTAGTCTTTATGAAATGCAATGCAAGAGATATTAGGAATATTTGCTAAGCTAATTTAACATAATTTATTTAATTTGAAATATACAATAGAAGATTGTATTTTATTAATCAATACAATCCTTTTCACAATCAAACAATATTCCTGAGTATGACGATAAAGTACATCCGGCAGCAAAGCCCCTGATCGGGCGATTCGAGGAATTGGGCGCATGGAACCACCTATTAATTTCTCTATTTCCCAGGCCTACCCTGACTCGGTGTGTCCGCACATGTTAACGTACCAGCTATAGGCAAATAATGAGATTCCGAAAAAAATCAAAACATTATGAAAATGTGGAAAGAGGTACGTGCAATACATTTTTATAAAAGATTGACAAAAACAAATTTTTATAATGTGACTACCAATAATATATTTTATCAAACAACACATTATTAACAACACAATTCATAGTAAACTTACCAACAATACATTTTTATTGCAAAATGAAAACAAATACATTTTGTAAAATGAAAGACACGACATACGTTGTAAAAAAAAACAATTTTCAATGATTAATCTTATTATCTGTCTATATTTCTGAGATAAGGTATTATGTACGCTATTTACATTATTCGGACAATTGTCCTTATCTTTGTTGCCATATTTATCATAACGGGTTGTACGCTCCGGCCTTCTTCAGGTGGTTGGAATGTCGAAGTGAAACCTTTATTTTGCTCGCTGCAGTAGAATGTTCTAGTACCATGTCTAATAGTTGTCAGATATCAGTTATCTTCTGTTAATCCACCTCTCCAAGTTCTTGAACTCATAACTCTTTGGTTAGATCCAGTGACAGGCCCCAAAGAGTTGTGAGTTCAATATCTGCTTAAGGCATTGGAGAACCTGGAGAGGTGACTTAACAGATAACTGATAACTGACATCCATTAGACATGGAACTAGAACAGTCTATCCCGGCCAACTAAAATAAAGGTTTCAGTTCAACATTCCAATCAAATTAAGAAAGCCGGAGTGTAGAACGGCCGAAAGGTTGTGTTAAATATGGCAACAAAGATGGAGGCAATAGTCCGAATAATGTAAATAATGTATTAATCTCATTTCATGTAAAAAGAAAAAAATGTTTTCACTTCTCATTTATCAGAGTATTTGGTAAAAAATGGCACTTAAATGTTTATAATTTAATCATGGAATATAATGTCAGTCTCTTGAATTAATTATAAACTTTGTATTTTTATATTTAGATTTTGGCTTTACATAACCCATACGAGTTAAAATGCCGCTTCAAAAAAAGAAAAACCCTAACCACAAGCAATGCAATAATGCCAACTAAAATACAAGACGCTGCTGGGAATTAAAGTAAATAAAAAAGACTTTAGACGGAAACGGAAACCCAATTCTGAAGAGGAAACAAGAGATAAACCTAAAATCCAGTTGTGAACAGTACGATAGGCGGACCAATCTCTAGAAATAAAAATGGTTAAATGTGCTTTTAGAATTTCATTGAATCGAAAATTGCAGTCGAATTTACTCTCTTCATTTGCGTGTGTGTCATTCTTAATTGCTGCCTTTTAAGATGTTCTATTTCTATTGATGCGTTTCATGCTTGTAGTGGTTGGCATGGCTGAACAAAAGAAATCCCATTTGAGAGACACAGAAACAAATACTGCCGTCTTCCCAACGGCTGGTGTGCATATGTCGAACCTATAACTCTTCCTATCATGTTAACTTGAATAAACATCTCATGGAATCAGTATCTAACATTACTCTCAGCTAAGATTGATGCAGGTCACTGGTCATTTTGTGAACAAATCCGTATCTAACCAACATCTTTCCTGGCTGAACTAATTTCAAACGCCATTTTACTTGCTGAATGTGACCGTCATGTGACATCCGGTCCTCGGATTCTGTACGACCAGTCTGCAGAATATTGTTCGCGACGAATCTGCCGTGCATTGCTACAAGTAAATCAAGTCGTCCGTCATTGTTATTCGTGTAAATGTCCCGGATGTTGCTGAGAGCTAAAAGAAACAAAATCAACGCTTTTGCCTATAAGGCATGCTATCGTTGTAATGAATATTGTTCAAGTTTTGTTGGATAAATGAAATTTTTTACGACTTTAAATTCGCAAATATCTACTTTAGCGATTGTAATTTATTCAAAATATTAGGTTGGTGCAAAAATAAAGACGTAATAATGTCGTTTTTTGACGTATTTGTAACGTCAAAAAACGACATTATTACGTCATTATTTTTAAAATAACCTAATAGAACGAAAGTTATAAACAACAATAGGAAAATAAACCAAATATTTTTCATGTAACATTCTTCACTTCTCATAATAATTAAAATAGACTAATATATATATGATAAAAATAATATATATATATATATATATATATATATATATATATATGTGTGTGTGTGTGTGATAAAAATATAGTTTTATGGTATGCGATATTTATGGGTGGAAATGCTCAATATCAGGGATAGAGCGTATGTAAATATAAAAGTGGACACTATGATCAAAATCCAGCGACGATAGTCTGTTGATGATTCAAATGTATCATCATGGCTTCAAGATTGTTTTTTTGAAAATGAAAGACAATATGGCTGCTATATGTTCATTTATATGTACGCTGTATCTATATCTATATAATGCACTATATGCAACAGCAGATATTATAACATACTTTAGACAATTTCTAAGCACTTTAAACTAAATAAAAAAGCTAACGAACTCCCGAAGAAAAAATATTTTAATAGAAAAAAAATATTAATAAACTACTTAAATTACGAATGAATACATAAATCCTGAATACAAGTAAAAATAATAATAAAAATAATCAACAAAACATTATTAAGTAAGCAGTAATGAATAACAAGCAAAGATGTAAAAAAAGAACATTATTAAAAAGCTACAAATATTGACATTCAGATCAAAAATTATTCCTACGCAACAGTCTCAAGAATAAATTCTCGAATAAATCCAAAACAGCTCACAGAGACTAAAGATTGCTTTCAGTCATAAAGCAATGTCAACTTAAATAAATAAACACACACGCACGGGCGCAGACAGAGAGACAGACATACATACACACACACAACACACACACACAACACACACACACATATATATATATGTATATATGTATGTATGTATATATATATATATATATATATATATATATGTATGTATATATATATATATATATATATATATATATATATATATGTATGTATATATATATATATATATATATATATATATATATATATATATATATATATATATATATATATATATATATACAGAGGGTGATTAAAAAGTAACTCCTTATTTTATGTATGCTGTCTAAGATTTAATTTTACAAAACGGGCGTTTGCATCATACATAAAATAGGCAGTTAATTTTCTATCACTCTGTCTGTATATATATATATATATATATATATATATATATATATATATATATATATATATATATATATATATATATATATATACAGGTATCAATGAATATAATAAAAAAGTATATTTACTCGACATAAGGTTCGTAAACATGAGAAACTTAAAATTAATCCCTGTTTATTTTAAATCTAAAACATAATTCTCGCCTATTTATATTTTTAAATAAAAATATTTATTAGTTAATCTTCATATAATATATGGACTGCGCTAACATTGCGTTAGCCACATATTTTTTTTTAATTTTTATTAATTTTATTAATTTTTATTAATTTTATTAATTTTTATTAATTTTATTAATTTTTATTAATTTTATTAATTTTTATTAATTTTATTAATTTTTTTAAATTTTAGATTATGTAATTATAAGTCTCTGCCTGAAGATTGTTTTGTACATGAAACTACGAGTTGTGATACCAGTGAGGAATATATATATATATATATATATATATATATGTATATATATATATACACACACACAACTAGGACGAAAGGCGTAGTGTATGAAAAGAAAGTTATGTCTCTACTTACCTGTGTTTGTGAGTGACAAAAAGTGCTAGAAGAAAGATAGGTAATGACAACTTTGTTTTCCTATATAGAACCAAGTATTAGTTTTCTGATGTCATTTACTAAGCTTAGCTTAGTTAGGCACAAGTTCATGAGTTTATCGAAAAACCGTGAAGATGGAATTCACTAGTTAATATGAATGATTAGTCAGATTAGTTCAATAAACCACAGCGAGGATCGGTTTTAGTAAACTTAGCTTACTTTGCTTCAATTATACAATTAGGAACACCCAGTGCGAACTAAACCCATTACTTAGTAGGGTTATTATAATCAACCAGATTAGCATAATAAGCCCAAAATAAGAACAACTGTGATTCGCTGATTCCTAAATATGTACGATCTCTTTATGTGTTGAATGGTTGTGCAATTACCTACACGCCTGTCGAGAAATCGATTCAGAAATTATGATTTTAAAATTTAATAGAATAGTTTGTTTTTTTTTGTTTATAAATTTAATACTTTTATAAATGTGAGAAAACAGATATTCCCTTTCGCATAATCACATACAAGGACATGTCACAAATGCAATCTTAGGTTGACAATTGCAGTTTCCTATTAAGTAATCATAACCCTATTAATCCAAGCGTGCACATTTGCTGTAGCAAGGCATTTGCAAATGTCAGATCATATGAATATCTGTCTATATTTCTAAGATGTAATTTAACTATTTACATTGTTTCAGGTTATGACCTCATCTATATTGTCATATGAACGACGTTTCAGCCGTTGTACGTTCCGGCCTTCTTCAGGTGAAATACATAAAATTTTTGAACCGAACAAAATGGTGGATTGTTCTAGTTCCTCGTGCCATAACTTTTCTGGGTGTGTCTGTTTCAGTTATTTCCCTTTAGTTACTCAACTGGCTAGGTATTGAAATTACAATTCTTTAGCTCAATGTATGGCACGTAGAACTGGACTAGATGGTCAGAACGCTCTTTTTCTCATTCTCTCTCTCTGCTTCTCACTCTTTTTCTCCCTCTCTCATTTTCACTCTGTTCTCCCTCTCTCTTTCTCATTCTATCTCTCCTTCATTCTCTCTCTCTCTCTCTCTCTCTCTGGACCAGTTGTCTAAAGGATTCGAACTGAAATTCCAACATATCTCACCTGAAGAAGGCTGGAGTTTACGACGATCGAAACGTCATAAATTATCTCAGTTAGGATGAGAACATCAGCCTGAACAATGTAATTAGTAACAGGAATATATTTAAAAATTTGTATGCATTACCTAATGTAATGAAACGAGGTTGATTTTGGTAATCTCATAATTTCAAACAACTCTCTGTATCTTGTACAATGATTGTTGCAATGGATAGAGTCCGTCTGCAGCACCAGTTTATGTAAAACTTAAACAGGTGTTTAAAACAGTTTATAATGAAAATATTCGTCATCGATTGACATTAACTTCGGAGATCGAAACATACTCTGTTTTATTTTATTATTTACCTGCCATAAACAGCCAGAAATTTAACCCAGTTACTGTGAGAATATTCTATTGATTCCCACCTGAGTGGAAACAAAACGAAGAGGCTCGATATTTTATAAGAAAGAAAAGTTTAACGCATGTTTCTAATGTTTATAAGGGAGGCAGCTGTTGTACGAGCTGGGTTTTGAAGTGGGAGTGGCTGTTTTCTTTTTCTTTCGCATTTTTATTTCAAACGTAAGTTAGTTTTATTTTGATGAGAAAATGTTTTATTTATTTGCAACATTTGTGAATGTAACATATGAGAAATGGTTGGTTATTTAATGTCGGTAACTCCTATAACAAAGTGAATAACACTAAATACAAGCCCTTTGAATATTCAAAAGTGCGTATATATATATATATATATATATATATATATATATATATATATATATAATTACGATTAAAATTAAAAAAAAAAAACATAATAAGAAATAATGAAATTTCTGACAGCAAAAACTTAGAAAACCTGCAAAAGTATACGAATATCAAATAAGTGAAATAGAAAAAAAAAAAAAAAAAGAAAAGGCAGAGAGCTACCTAAAAAAGTAACATGCGGTGGTCGGTGCATAGGGATTTAAAACAGAGAAAAACATGCTTCACAACTTTCGAACCGATATTTACGTTTCACGCTCGCCAGATCATCAGGTTGACAGGACGCTCTCTTTCCTATTCTCTCTCTCTTTCTCACTCTATTTCTCCCTCTCTCATTTTCACTCTATTCTCCCTATCTCTTTCTCACTCTATCTCTCCTTCATTCTGTCTGTATGTCTGTCTGTCTCTCTGTCTCTGCCTGTCTGTCACTCTCTCTCTCTCTCTCTCTCTCTCTCTCTATATATATATATATATATATATATATATATATATATATATATGTGTGTGAAAATATTATAGAAAATAGGAAAGAAACTGGTTTGGTAAATAATCCAAAGTTCCTTAGTATATTTGTTATTATTTTTAAAAAATAGTGCTCGATACGAAAGTAGAGCATAAATATAATTATTTATTTAAAAATATGATTCCAACTCGCTACGAGAGGTCTCATTTTTCAAAACAAGAGCCGAAAACTTCAAAATAATATTTGAATTAACTTGAGTTAAAGTAGGCTCTGTTCCATCTTCAAGCGAAATTTTTTTTGAAAATTATTATTTATTTCATATTTTTAAATAAATAATTATATATATATATATATATATATATATATATATATATATATATATATATATATCTGCAAGAGTAGATATACATTAAGTATTATGCCATTATTGCCGATATTATAAAAATGCTAAAATTCATTAATTTCTTAAAAACATTTTGAATATTTTTATTTACATAACTTTTATTATAATACAGTAATTATACATTTTAAATAATAATAATAATAATAATAATAATAATAATAATAATAATAATAATAATAATAAATGTTTTGAAAGTAAAGTGTGTGTAAATGAGAGTGGTAAACAGTTTGAAAATTTGAGAGATTGATATATGCATTATTGGTACGCTATTATTGATATGTTTATATAATCAATACAATAACTTTTGAGGGCACGGATTCTTTTACAGTATACTTGTTTTACACTTCTCGGACAATGCTTAAATTATATATATATATATATATATAATCATTCACAGACAGACAGTTTCGCTATATCACAGCTCATCAGTATGGCTAGACGTCCGGCTGCCTCTAGCTAGGAACGAAACTCGGCTGAATTGGCGACACTCAGAGAATCTACTCCTTAGCCGTTGACGCAAGGCAGGGATGAAGGCAAATTTTAGCGTATTTATTTTTAGATAAATACGCCATTGATTGAGAGAACTTGATTCATCTTATCGAAGAGTATTGCATTAGTAGCATTAATAGTCACTATTTACAAAGTCAAAATTCTTCCTCAGAGAGCTCAACCGAAGTAATTTTTCAGGAGCATATATATTGTAATCCAGAGACCGACTGTTTAGGGGTATCACAGCCCATCAAAGGCATGGCATATTTATGGGTGAAAGTGGTGAACATCAGAGATAAGAGCGTATGTAAATGTAATTGTGAACACTGAGATTAACACCAAGCGAAGGCAGTCTGTTTCAAATATGAATGATATCTTCAGGCTGGAAAATTGCGTTGAAGCATGAAAACTCCTTTGAAGCTTCGTGTTCACTTCACCACACACACACACACACACACACACACACACACACACATATATATATATATATATATATATATATATATATATATATATATATATATACGATAAAATAAAATAAAAATAGGAAACGGATATCAATCTGACATGTTTCCCTTTTAGTAAAAATTCGTCAGAGATTGATAAAAGCAGTTAAAGACAAAATTAAAGAAAACATTGATATTTTCAATTATGTCTGATTCAGTTCTCACTGGTCTGGTACGTGTCCTGTTCGTTAAAACCGTTGTTAATTCTTTGAGTACGGAGGTTTGCTAAAATTTTGGTATGTCTAAGTGGGCATCGCATGGTAATATTTAATTAATTTGTATTTTTAATTTTCTGTCTTGTGGGTGTTTTACCTTCATCTTTTTGCGGTCAACCGTGCACAGGGGAGTCACAAGGTTCTAATTTATTGCTCGCCTCTTTAAGAATGTATTCTTGTATTAGATATAAGTTATACTCTTTAAGAATTTTTTTTTAATATTTAACTCTAAGGAAGGCGGGAAGCCACTAGCACGCAAGGCGTTACTGTGTGTTGGAGCGAGAGCAAATAGATGTGATAGAGGAAAGGATAAAGTGAAGGACAGGGGATAGATCAAGTTATCTGGAGACGTCGATTGACATTATATTTGAATAGTTGGAGATTATAGCTATCAGGGAAACAGGAACAGATGAGGGTTCCACAGGCGAGAAGTGCCAGATATGAAGCTATTGGAGTAGAAGAGACGGCTACATTTAACAGTTTCGACAGTGAAAGGGTGAGAGCGGGATGCCAGCCTCGTAGGGCGCTTGAATTCATGAAGTGTGGGAACCAGTGAAAGCAGCTCATCGGAGGAGTTACTATGAAATTATTTGTAAAAAAGACAGAGTGGGGCGATAGCACGTCTGTGTGAGAGCGACTGCAGACGAGATGCCAGATCAAGGTCAATTACATTGCATATCCGTCTCTGGATTTTATCAAGAATCTTGAGACAAACAGGAGGGGCTCCAGACCATATATGGCAGCAATACTCCATGCAAAGGCGAGTGGTTGATTTGCAAATTTGAAGGATCGACTCCGGGGTGAAAAAATTCCTGGCGCGGCACTCAGAGCCAATTTTCCTTGCGGTGGACGAAGCTATTGACTGAATGTATTTGTTCTATCTCAGGTCAGCAGACAATGTGAGACCGAGCAGTCGCAAAGAGGTGCTTTCGTGGAGTTGAGCGTCAGACATTCAAATGGGGGTAGGGATGGTTCTCTGTGGTGAATAATAGGGAGCATTTTTTTTAGGCATTATAGTTAACCAGCCAATTCCTGCCACAGTCCACAACCGATTGGAAGTCCTTTTCAAGACATATGGCCAGGTTAGTTTTGTCAGCGACACTAGATTTGTTTTTGAGGCTGGAGTAAATAGTAGTGTCGTCAGCATAGACGCCTACTTGGGAACCTATGACGTCAGGAAGATCATTGATGAAGATAAGGAACAGAGTAGGGTCTAGGATGGACCCTTGGGGAACACCTGCGTTCGTTGGATAGGAGCCGGGGAGAATCCTTTAAGAACGACCTTCAATACACTGTTTGACAGGCATTATTGTATTAAGTCAAACAATCGACCTGAAATTCCATAACCCTGATGCTTGCGAAGAAGGGCGGCATGCCAAACCCTATCAAACGCTATGGAGATAACTAGAGCAAGGCTCGAGCTTCTCCGTTATTATGAAGTGCTTGGTAAACAATTTCAGTTATGGCCGTAAGCACATCAGCAGTAGAACTGGCAAAGCGGAAACAATATTGCTTGTCGGAGAGCAGATTATGGGATGAAGGTGCATAACGACTTCGGCATTGATTAAAGCTTCGAAGACTTTTCTGAAGAAGAGTAGGGGACTGATAGGATGGTAATTAGAAGGGGCAGAAGTGTCTCCAGAGTTCTTAAAGTCAGGAATAATAGATGAGGACTTCCAACTGTATGGCAAACAAGATTCATTGAGGCAGTAGTTATATAATTTGGAGAGGGCAGAGGCCAGTTCAGGTGCACATTTCTTCAGGACAATGGCTGGTATCCCGTTTCCACCACTAGCCCTGTGTGGGGCTAAATTAGAGATAATGCCCAATACCGATGACGGGTTTATGTGCAACTCGCTCAATATAGCCTCAGTTCTAAGGTGGAAATTCGGTGAGTACACCGGAAGGTTTGAGCGTTGAATTGAACGAGAATCTCCGAGCAAAGCATGCAGCCTTGTCGGCAGAAGAGGCCAGAACCTCGAACTGGTTGAACAAAGGTGGTATAGCGGGTTTGCTATTGTTAAGTACGCTCTTGCAGAGACGCCAATAATCCTTGGAGGCGAATTTGAGAGATGCCATAGGTTCTTTCATTCGAGTAGCAAATAGTGTCTTTGCTTCATTAAAGACACGCTTACACTCGTTACGGGCAGAGACAAAGAGATGTCTATTACCTTCGGACATGTCGCTACGATATAGGTAGAAGAAGTTATCCCTATGGGCAATGGCAGCTGGTCAAGCAGCGGAGAACCAAGGAGAGGAGTGCGATTTGACCTTATATTTCCTTGAAGGGATGAAAGCCTCTATTCCAGCTCGGGGATGGAGGTAAAACATAGATCGAGAAGAGAAGTCTTACCTTCCCGAGAAATAGAAAAATTAAATGTCTGAATGCCTGCAGGGTCAGTAGTAGCGTTTTTAAGCCACTTGGTATGATGGACGTTAAAATCAACAAACACGAATATGTGAGCAAACGGATGGAGAGAGAGGGAATTGTCAATGTTGTCAGAAATGCATTCGATTACACCAGTCTTGTGAGGATGGAGAGCGATAAAGGAAGAAGAGGTAGCTTACAGCAATGAGAAGGTATACCCAGAGACATGTGTACGAATGGTCTGGAGATTTAAGAGACAGCGAGAGATGGTCATTGACGTATACTCCAAGGTCATGCGTATGGGTTTGAGAGTCTTTTCTAAGTAGAGGAAGGTAGCCGGGGATCAAGAGGCCAGAGCAGGGGATAGACGAGTCAAGGTTGGTTTCACAGAGAGCCAGTGTATCCGGGCAGTTCGCAATGAGGAAAGGTTCCACACTTCAAAAATTGGTTCTAATGCTACGGATGTTAGAAAATGAAATGTTAAAGGGTTTAGGTGATTTTTTAAGGGCTGGTTTAGGTTTTCTTTTTGGATCGTCGTTAGTTATCATGATGTGTAATTACGGTAGTAAAATATGATGGTCTAAAGTAGAAGAAGCAGATGGTTATTGACCGTGACGTGGACAGAGAGAGGTTGGCAAAGCCTGCAACATAATGTGGCCTCAGGGTTGCCCACCGGAGTTGAATGCAAGGACACCTTTCCATGCGTAATATGGGTTATGGCGATGTAATTTAATGTTTTATGACTGTTTTTGTATTTGGCAATATGGTTATTAAGTTTTCAATTTATTTTCCTCTTAAAGATTTTGTTTTTTTAAATACGATGACATTAGTTAAATGAAAGCTATTTTCTGGATCGTTTCGAAGCAAGTCGAGAGAGTTAGATAGATTGTCCAAACCCAGATCTCTCTTGTGTTCGTAGATGCAGGCTTTCTGGTTACATGTTGTTTCCCCCATGTAATTAACATTATAAACAATTTATTTGATAAATCTTGGCATTTTAATCGGTGTTGGGCTTATTTTTCTTTCTTATTATATCTTTGTTTTTCTTGGAGGTCGTAGTTATAGTCCTAGTAATAGGGATGACTAATTTGTTTGCGAGTTATTTCGAAAATGTGTTTGGGACAATATTATTGATTTTGTGTAATTTTATTTAAAGTATTATTCGTGGTGTCTGATTTTTTTTTTTTTTTTGTGGATTTTGTAAGCTCGTTCTATTGTGTTGAAGATAAAATGATGTCGGTAGTGGAGAAGTTTGAAAGTTTTCTCACTATATCTTTCTTCTTCATTTAGATATTCCGGGTTATATATACTAAGGGCTCTGAGGTAGAATCCTGTGACTAGCCCAGATTATATTTTTTGGTTTTGGTGGGAACAGAATTTGATTAGTTTTTTTTTGTTTGTTTGTGGGTTTACGGTATGCTTTAAAATCTAATTTCTTATTGTTGCGTATTCATAACATATAGAAGAAAGGTAGATAATTGTTTATTTCAAATTCGTGTGTGAATTCAATGGTAGGTTCATCTTTACTGAGTTTCATTTTTATGTCTCATACGTGTGTGTCTCGGGGGATATGATAAAAGGAAGTCACCTATATATCTTAGGTAAGTAGAGCTGTTTTCTATGATGTATCTAAATGAACCGGATTCTTAGAATTCTAGAAAAAGGCAAACAAGAACACCACTGATAGGTGATCCCATATGTAAGCCGAATTTTTTTTTATTGTAGAGAATATTATCGAAGGAGAAGAAGCAGGTGCTAGTTATTAGTTTGCATATATTTATAATTTTGTGGGCGGGCAGATGAAGCTTTTCTTTAGACTTGCTGAGGTGGTTTCTCAATATGTTGAGGCATTTTGTGATGTGTGTGTTGGGGTATAATGATTTGATGTCTAGGCTCGCCATTATCGTGTTTTCCATATTTACGTTCGGTATTCTCTGGATTAAGTCACCAGAGTGTTCGATATGTGTTGATGGTTCATGGGAAGAGAGTAATGACTTTTGCAATGGCTGTCGTTAATTTTTGGGGTGCACTGTTAATACAGGACACAATGGATATATTGGGTTTGTGTCTTTTGGATAAGCCGTATAGTGTGGGTGTCGTGGGGTGGTATATTATTAACCTGGTCAGGGATCTGTTTTCATTTTTACACAAAAAAAAAATCAATGAACAGACAGTAGACACAGATACACAAAGATTCAATAAAACAATTAAGAAATGTTTAAAAAATGATACCGAATCCTGGACTAGATTAAATATAATGCTTATTAAGTTAATAATAGCCATTCTAGGTCGTTTCTTTTTTAATATAAACTGAGGAGTGTAATCTGGTTAATAAAGTGTAGTCCATCTAGTTGTTTGAATGATATTGTCTATGATCGGCATGAGTTATTCGCTGAACTCTTTGTCTGTGTATATCTATCCCAACTCACAAGAAGTCTACCCACAACTTCGCTCCGAGTGCTCGTTGCCTCTGGGTGTCGGAAATTTAGTGAATTAGACAATATATCCTAAAAGGATTAGTCGCGTTTGAATCTGGTGAGCGCGGATGGTAATTGCATAACTAGAAACCAACTGACTCTACTAGAACTGTTGTGTGTCGCTTGCACATAATGTCCTTATTGAATTATCTCATGAGAAGAAATCATTGCCACTGGGAAAGTTTGAAAATAAGCTGTTCCACAATCTCTGAATATCACACTTATCCAGAGAAACTAAAAAGCCGCCATTACAGAAACATTATGAACTTGTAAAACACTCTCTTGATAGGATTGTTGCATAGACTTATACGATTCCCTACACATTCAAAGATAATGTTTGAAAATGTTACTCGTCTACCTATTTGACATTGCGTCAGTTTTCTCTGTCAGATTTTCAATTTAGTCAAATACAATGACACCATATAGAGTTAAGTGTATGCTGTAAAGTGGGTTGAATGATATGTTGTCTGGAACAGATTTATTTTTTAATTTGTTTTTTCGAAAATCAATATTGCACTCGATGTAAATGCTGGGGTGTACTGTGAGACGTATGAAAACAAAAATTTACCGTCATAGCTTTTACTGATTTCTGAGCATTTAGTTTTAAATATCATCAGACGAAATGAACAGAAATACCTAATTACCTCAGGTTTTTGCTCACTGTCTTCAAAATTTTACTATTTAAAGAATAAATCCACATAAACTTAATATATATTTTTATTGCATACATTAGATGCAAAACATATCCAAACCAAAATTATAAATATGAATATACGATAAGCAAATTATGTATTTTTCCACTGTATTCGATAAGTAAAAAAAAAATTACAAAGAGGTTATTGGATTTGTTAGATTATTTGTCAGATCATAATTAATAAATAAAAAAAAAGTAAAAGTTCATATAATATCCTAAAACTGCTGGGCACAAATTATAACACAAAATGTTTTAAATTTGCATTGATTACTGAAAATCGAACTAAGATTACTGCACTGTATAATAAAACTAAATTGTTCAGTATACTCTTCTGTTGAGGTAAGTGGAGGTTTTATTTGATGGCACAGTGATTTAGCAATGATCTGCTTGTCCCTGCGTCTTGTCGATATACAATCTGTAAAGCTAGATTCAATTATATATTTTATAAGGCCGTGGGCTATAAGGCTTTTAGTGATCACTGGAATGAAATTCCAACGCTGCGATTTGAACGGAAAAGTAATCTTTAAACCACTTTCTTCACAAAACGATAAAGAATTTGAAAAACTATTTTGTGTTCTTATCATGTGAAACCCCAACTTTCAAATTGAACGCAATACCAGTGTTCAATAATCGACCTGCCCTAATATTGACTTAGTACCAGCATTGAAATAAAGTATTTAATGTAATGTTCTGCATCGATGCGTGTCGGTTGTCTCTTTCTTGAATCTTGTATGTACCTCTCTTTTCATTATGCTGCTGACGTATTTCCAGAACACACCGCTTCTGAGTAAAACATACAGCGGCTATCACCTTAGAGATAGAATTTGTCACATTTCTGATTCCAGCAGTCATCAAGCAGTTAAATTGGTCCTAAACCTTTGCTGTCATAGATACACTACTTCTTTAATTGTTATATCGAATGTACATCATTTCTAAAAGTTGGGGTAAAAACTGCCGTTTAGTAGAAATGTTTGCAATTTAAACTTATATACTTTCTTCAGTGAGTATTGTTTGGTATTTATTAGGTTGGTGCAAAAATAATGACGTAATAATGTCGTTTTTTGACGTTAAAATACGTAAAAAAACGACATTATTGCGTCATTATTTTTGCACCAACCTATATCTCAATAATCGTTGACATTTGATCTTTTTACTCTGTTCAATTAAATGCTTGTAAAATGTTATTTCTAGTATATTATACATCTGCAATAACAGCATAAACTTTCCAAAACACATATTTTATTGGCGTTATTCGGTGTAGATTTTTGCAATGATATTCACTCTGTACAAGGCCCGAGGGCCGCTCCGAGTAGAGGGTTAAAGAGAAAATGTGGTTATGTGTGGAAGATAACGGTTATGATTCTAGTAGTAGTGGAGGTAGCCTCTTGATCGTCGGTTCCATAAGAAAGTAGCTGCTTGAGTGGAAATTACATCTCACCAAAGGAGTGGAACGTGGGTGATTCACTATAATGTGCGTATCATGTCCGGTTTATCTCTGATAGTTAGGACTGGTGAAGCTAAGAAGTGTAGTTAATCTGAACACTCCCCATGGGAATAGCGATAAACAGCGAGAGGCTTGCGAAGTTTTCTCTGTGAGAAAGATGACTAAAGACTGGAAAATAATTCATCACCCACCACGCCACAAAGATGCTTTTGGATTCTATAGAGTGGAAAATGAAGACTGGAGAGATTCTGCACATATAGGACTTTATTTCGGCTTTATCTGGCTTTTTGTAAAAGTAGAGGAAAACACAAAGAGTCAGGTAATTGCTGGTGCGGTACAGCGAACCTGCCATTTTTCCGACATCTTTAGCGGTGGATTTTATGTATGAGATCCATTCGAAGTCAGGACCGTGTATATGTCCAAAAAGGCGTTCAAGGCCGGGGGCCTCCCTGAGGAAACATCTGTTCATTGCAACTAGCGAAAGTTCTGGGTACGTTACAGAAGAAATCCTATTTAAACGTAATTATGTTAAAGAAAAATGAAAGGAATAAATAAGATATCTTGACAGTGATAATTTCATTGATGAAAATAATTCTAAATATGCAATGAAGATAACATATTTTAGGTATAAATTATTATTCGTAGCATTTAACTCAAACATTAAAATATTAAATAAAAAATGATATACGTATGCACCTTTTTATTTTTAAAATAATTTAATTTGCAACAGAAAATAGAATCAGTGACAATGAAAACTATGTTGCGCCAATTATCTGGATCACACGTCCCTGCCTCTGCAAAAATAACATTTGAAATTATGATACAAAAGATTATCAACCACCCACTAGCCTAACACAGTTAGCGTCGTAAGGGCATCATATGCGCTACACTTATATTAGGTTGGTGCAAAAAATAATATCGTTTTTTGACGTATTTTTTAACGTCAAAAAACGATATTATTTTTGCACCAATCTAATAGTACGAGTGGTTTCTCTTCGGCATGATATATTGAGTGGATTTGAATTCAGTGTTTTCATTAAAATGAACTATTTTCCACTTCTGAGTAAGTGAGATCAATCTGTTCTGCTGTTTAAGCCATAGCTAGAGTAATATTGTTGATGACATAACCATGACGTTGTCGTCCAACATTACTTATAAGAAGTGTTTAGGAAGGAAGACCACACGAACACCGTTTGAAATTCATGCAAAATTTCTATTAAAACCAAAACAAATAAATTGTTTTAAAAAACTAAAGAAAATTTCACTAAATTCTGTTGCTCTTGTCAGCAACAACTGGAAAGAGCAATAAAAGTTACTGAACTTATTTTCTTTAGTTTTTAAAAAAAAATGTTACTTCTTTTGATTGTAATCAAAATTCTGCTTGCATTTCAAACGATGTTAGCGATAGCCGCTCTGCCAATGAATGCCGAATGTTTCCTTATAAATAAATAGATTATATTACCAATGCAATTGTACGAATTGAACTAAACAGAACCGAAAGGGATTTGAACTCATTATGTAGTAATTAACTTTCTCGCCGTTAACCGATACGTTATCGATGCAACCTTTCCAATCTATTAATTAGTTATGAATTGAAAACAAGTTTTTGGCTATCATCTGCAGGCGACATATTTACTCATATATACGGTTATGTTTTTTAAGGTATCGTTCACGTAATAAAATTCCAACAGCCACTAAAGCTGATTACCAAATGACGCTGTTTTATTTTTATGAGAATATGTAGTATATTGTTATCTAGCAGTTGAGAGTAGTCTCAGAGAGTTTAAGATTTTATTGGTCTGGGAAGCTTCTTCGTGGGAGTCTGTCCCACAAAGCAGCGGCTCTTGGGAAGAAGTTGTCCTTAAAAAATGGTCTTCTTATCAATGGAATATAAAGTGAATGTGAATTGTTCGCCCTTGTATACATAGCATTGGCGGATCTTAGCTGTATAGATCTGAACTGTCGGAACGAAGGGAGGTGTCTTGTTGGAATATTTTTCAAGGAAATACTGATAGCCGCACAAGAGAAGGTTATACAATAATTTGTTCTTGACTTCGTTCAGATAAGGATAATATCCATGGAACATATAACCATCTGATTGAATTTTTAACGAAAAATGCCGGTTACTCTATTACTATGGCAACTCTCTCACACTCTGTGACGCTCAAAGCGAGTTTCAATTGTCAGATTTATATACTGCTGACATTAGGTAGTGACGTAAAGCAAGAGGAAAGAATTAAACATCAATTGCAAGAAGATATAATGCTTGTTTTTCAGCAAAAGGAACAACAAAACTAGCAAATTTCAAATTCTAGATAGTAAAATAAAGTTCAAAAACTCTAAATATCTAGATTTTTTTTTTACAGAGGAAGGAAAGTGCAACACCGAAGTCCAAAGGCGCACAGAAATGGAGAAAGATGCATTCGAAAACAAAGTATTAAAAAACAGGAAAATTTCATTAGAAATAAACAAAAGTGAACTGAAAGTTTATGTAACATCAGTTCCCCTATATTACAGTGAGTGTTGGACAATCACATCACAGATGGAGAAGAGATTTCATGCAAAAGAAATGCGGTTCTACAGAAGGATGAAGAGAAAATCATGAACTGAATATGTGACTGCCAACGAAGTTTTTGAATAAATGGAAACAAAATTACACTTATATAGAAATAAACAGTCGTAATTTCTAGGGGACATATTGAGGAAAAGGGGGTTAGACAATTTGACACTCATAGGACATAATGATAGCAAGAGGGGCAGAATAAAACAGAGCATAACCGACCTAAAGGTTTTGTGTAAATGTTTGGCAGAACAGTGTTTATGAGATGTAACAAAAATACAAAAGTTACTTAAAGCTACAAACGTCAGGGAATTGTGGGGAACTATAAATGCTAACTTAGAACATAAAAGAGAATGACTTTACTCAACTAGAAATTAAAATAACCGTGTTCAATATACAGAAATGGTGGGATGTTACATTACATCAGAGAAGCGAGTGGCTTTTACTCAAGTGTACAAGATACCAATTATATTATACGCAAAGTTTAAATTTATATTCATTTACACGACAAAGCGTATCTTCTTGAATTTAATTAAGCAAACAGATCTCGTAATTTTTTCTGTTAATATTGCAAAGTAAGCGTAATTTATATTCTAACGGTTTCTTCTGTCACAGTTATTACCTGTGAACCTCTCCTTCAGTTTCTTACTTACCTTTTAATTAGAATGTACAAAAAATAAGTACATCGTCAATCGGCATTTTCTGTGGCCCTCTACCCGCTTCTTGTTACTGTTCTTTCTCCTGGGTAGATTTTTTTTCAGTACCCTTCACTCTCAACAAAGCATTGCGTAGGTGGGGTTATCGCCTAGCATAGAGTGAAAGAAAACAAGCAAACAAATAAAACAGGAGATAAAAGCGTGTATCATTACGAAATATAATGCAACTATTTAATAAAAAAAAAAAATAAATTAAATAGAAATAAAAAATTAAATTAAATTGAATTAAATTAAATTAAAGAAATAAAATTAAATTAATTTAAAGAAATAAAGAAGTAGGATTTTTATCAAATATTTTTTTCCAAATAAATCAGCTTATTCAAAATTCATCGATTCTTTTTCCCAATTGAACGAAACATACAGAATTTTTCCTGGTGAGACGCAGGAGGGGCAGGGCCGGGAAGCTCACCACAGTGCCCAGTTCCCCCAAGCAGAGGTTCAAGCTGTGCCTGATGCCCCATTTCGAAGTAAGATAAAGTGGCCACCAGCCAGTAACAAACACGCCTGGCAGGATTTCGATGTGGACATCAGCGAGATCATTCAAATAACATCAAGAGGTTCGGTGGATAAACGACTAGCGATAATGTCAAAAATTATCACTAGTTACGCAACAGGGAAATTTGGATATGAGGAGCGGAAGAAAAAGAAGGATATTAGCAAAGAAAATAGAATAATTAAACCTTAAAATACTCAAGGAAATAGGGTAAGATTACCTCCTCAGTTATCCATCGAAACTGCAATCCACCGAAATAAGAAAAGAAACCAGTCCCAACCGCGGGCCATTTAAAACTTAGTCCGCGCAGCAGATTGGTTGTTACTAACATCCAATCGGATGTGCGGAACATGTGGTCTTTCTTCCTCTTATTCTTTAAAAAGGCCAGAGTAGCTGTTAGTGTTCAATCAAAAAGGGGAATCAGGGGTTGATCTCCCCTGATTGGGTCGACTTGGTGATGGGGAGTATGATGTTGAAAGACCCGAAACTCCCTGATGAACCAAGTCAAAACATCACTGACGACCCCCTTGTGCGCCTACTTAAAAGCGTATTTATGAATGTAAATCTCAACAAAAATGTTAGCGATAAATTCAGCAATACTAAACAGTACTGTTAGGGTTTCAACACACATTAGCGTATTGTAAAATATTCTAGTTTACTAAATTAGATGATTACAGATCAAAATGATCTATTTACATATTTGTTTTTGTTTTTTTTTTTTTGTTTCTGATGTTTTAAAGTATTCAAGCGATCGCATTCATAACAATTGTGGTCTGTTTACCATTTCATGATATCAACAACAGAATGAAAATTTGAAGAAAAAATAAGTGGAGAAAGTAAACACCACTCAGAAATAATAGAATCTTTATGACAAACATTCCAAGTAAAAGACTTGTAGTCTTTTTCTAAGTTATATTTGTAAATAGTAAATTCTCTCAGGACTATTCAGGATAAATATGTGTCTGTCGTTGCGACATATGGCGCCCAGTCAGGTTTTCTCATCAAACGTCATGCCATTTGTACAGACCCTTACATCAAAAGACAAAGTTATCGATATTTGGTTCAATAAAGCATGTAAGCATATATATATATATATATATATATATATATATATATATATATATATATATATATAAAGATCTGTGCGATTTATTCTGTAATATACAGGTAACAACATTCATATTTATGTATACAACGCATTTATTTAAAACGTGTTTATTGGAAGCACACTGAATATATATATATATATATATATATATATATATATATATATATATATAGCCAGGTACAATGAGAAGAAATAGTGTACAGTTCCAACGTTCGTAACATTTAAATTAAACGTGGGCTCAATTCAGAGATGAGCATTATTATTTATTTTATAATATTGCAACCGTAAACGTGTAAAAATCTCTACACACTTGAAGTCGTGTTTCAATGCATATCAATACATCTCCCAGGCGATTGTAACTTACTTTTAAGTGAACGATTTATTAAGATTTAAAAGCAAAATACAACCTCTTTTTTCGAAAAAAAGGAGATTATAATGTTTATGGTCTTTATTTCGATCAACCAATCAAATATGACTTACTTCAAATTTAAAATAAGCGAAAAAGCAAAAACGGAAAATTATATATTTTTTTATAAATGGGCCATGATCCGTAGATTGGCAGCTAACGGCAACCAGGCATAAAGCTAAAATGCATACATATGGTCCCTAAAATATACAATGCTAAACATTTTATATGCTTTGGGAATTTCCTACATAATATCTTTGTAGTTAATAAATGAATAGCTTCTTTAAGATACTATTAAATAATTTAAAGATAGAATTATTTGGTAAATTAATGTGAACTGTTAAATAAATATCCTTCATATCGATGTAAAAGGATAAAAATAGCAACCAAATACTCATATTTCTATAAAAAATGTTACCAATAATATCATGGAATTAATACAAAATTATATAAAATCGAGCTTAATCTTACAAATAGAAAGATAAACCATATATTGTGCATCGCAGTTCAACTAAGGTATATAATAGGATTATCAAATTTCATAGTTTTAACTAAAATGTAAGGTAAATGTTAAACTATGCTTACAATTTACTTCCTTGATTTAATAATGAAATTTTGTCAAAAATCTGATTTCGAGTTTTTCATGTAAACACAGATAACAGGATTCATATAAAGATCGACATGTCTTTGTCATTTTTTAAATATTCCATTTCAACTTCTATCTATCTATCTATCTATCTATCTATCTATCTATCTATCTATCTCTCTCTCTTTATATATATATATATATATATATAATAAAAATATAGTTTTAAGATTTGATATATTTATGCGTAAAAGTGCTACATAAAAGAGATAGAGTATATTTAAATATGCAAATTATACCCTACACCAAGCGTCGACAGTCTGTTTCATGCCTCAACACAATATTCATGACCTCATGTTGACCTTACTGTTAACTTTTCTTTATGTGTGTGTGCATATGAACTCTTTTTTTTTTATTAAAATAGATATATTAAATTTATATTAATTTATAATCTTGTATGTTTAATTTTAGATTATCCTTTCATTTTAGGCAAACATTGATAAAGTCTTATATGAATGAGTTTATATAATGCATGCACAGCCATACATAAGCAGAAACATACATTTGTGCGTGTGTGTGCTTGTGTGTGTAAATCTGTTCTTAGATGTATCCATTTCCTATAATCTAAAAAGGTGACCCAATATCAGATATTTGCTTGAGAAATATATACGAGTAAAAGTGAAATGGAAATCATACCAAATAGTTTTTATATACGCCAGCATAGCTTTACATGTGTTAATATACACCTCGCAAGATCTCGTAGAAAGTTAAAGTTGAAACTATAGAATAGGTTATTTAGAAAATTGATTAGCCATAAAAATATATTTTCTAGGCAAACATTATAAATTTCGTTGTTCCTGTGTCTCCCATTAATCAATTAGAATGAATTTGTATAGACAAATGAATGGAAATGTGTAATGCACACACGCACGCAAACACACGCAAACACACACACACACACACACACACACACACACACACATATATATATATATATATATATATATATATATATATATATATATATATATATATATATATACTAGCAGTATGGTCCGCGTTGCCCGTGCTTGATTCAAAAATCGTACGACTTATACAGCAATCGCTATAACTTGAATTAAAATATTTTTGTCCTTCCTTGCCTTTAAAGGAATGCCCTTTACCGTGGTGATGTTGCTACATGGCTTACTTCTTGCCTATCTCACACTTCAAATTTTTCTAAGCACTATACTAAACATTAAATCTGTCATATATATATATATATATATATATATATATATATATATATATATATAATGTGAAAAGTGTGTGTATAGAAATATAAATAAATACATATATATGTATAATTATTTATATATTATATGAGCGGTACTTATTAGAAAGCGCTCAATATCAGAGATAGAGCTAACATATATGGTTGGATAGATGCGAGCTTGTGACCCTGGGTTTCACGCATTAGCGATCGTCAGACAATCGCTAAAGCGTGAAACCCAGGGTCACAAGCTCACATCTATCCAACCACACACACACATATATATATATATATATATATATATATATATATATATATATATATATATGGGGAAGATCATATATACATTTCTATATATCAGAGGCAAATATATGACAAAGTTGAAAACTTATGTGTGCCGCTATATGAGGGATATTAAATTAAATTACCTTATCAGATCCGTCGACACGTGGCCAGAATTCTTTTGGTTGTTTGTTCGTGTTTTGTATAAAATTATATTATTTTTTTTATATTGGTGTGTGTTGGATGTTCTAGTATTGCTGTTGCAATGATCAGTGAAAGCTATCTTTATAACAAATTGATAAAAAGATCTCTGTCAAAAAAAAAAAAAAAAAAAAAAAACTGATCCGAAGTAATATATTTGGAGAAGTTAAATATTGATAAGAATACAAACGGAAACGTTTATGTAAATCGATGAAATTATTTATTCTTCTAACTCTAATATATTAAAAGACCGTAACATTGAACGTATTTACGTAGGGATATAAAGATTAATGGATCTACGAGAACAATGCATAACTTTTTCAAAATAAATACAGGGTTTTTCACAATTTTGAAAACAAAGTGATCGGGAATACCTCATAGACAATAGATGTAATTGAAATTACAGTTATTGATAGATAAAATAATAAAATTTTAGTATTTTCAACCATTTAGTCTCAAACATGAACTAAAATGTCAAGGTGAGCCCTAGTGTACATGTTCCAGATGTCCGCTGTTCAGCACTTTTGAATGCAAAGTTGTTGATAACGCTTGCACATTTCTCCTGGGTATTCGCTTGAATCTTCTCAGTAAGAGCTACCTTCAAACCAGCAATGGTTTCTTTCATAAATGTTGTCCTTCCTTGAGGAATACCATAGGAAGAAATCGGGGTGGGGGGTTAGGTCAGGCATGTGAGTTGTCCATTCCACCCATCACACGTTTTACGGAGACATGCCGTGATAACATTAGTGTGTGGAGAAGGACCATCCTGCTAGAACCACTGTCCGTCCTCATTAAGGTTCTCACGCTCCTCAAATTCTCCCCGTCTGAGAGGCCGCTGCTTTGTTTCAACAAATGTGAATATCCCTGTACTTTTCAATACAATCTTCCTTGTCAATGCAAATAACGCAAATCTTCTCCAGTAAATACGCAGAGTAAACATTGTACACAGCCAACTATAGATGAAGCTTTTACTAGCATTCTATACATATATTGCGTAGAAAGACGACTGACCTTCTGTACAGTACTTGTTGACCAGGGTATTTTCTATCCCCCAATGAGTAGAACGTCTGCTCACAGGAACGATCATCGAAAATTTGGTCTTAAGGCATCCTGTTTTAGTCGTACGTTTTCCGGCAACGAATTATGGTATCCCCTATTACTGTGCTATTAACACATCTTTCATATGATTAAAAGTGATCTTCGCTGGACCTTTTGTTTTCTTACAGTATTATTTACCAGAACTACAAAAGCTGTACGAACTTCATAACAGCATAAAATGTGAATAATTGAGTATTATTGTTGGTAAGTTGTTTTCATTTTGAAACTTTTACAAACAATGAAAACATATTACTTCGATTGTCTTCTTTTCAATTCCTCATAATGTTACTGAAGTTTTTCCCAATGATTTTCTTATTGACAATTTAATTTTATAATGGATTCAATCCAAAAATAAGTTCAATATTTCTTTTTGGTGCCTGAATCGTACTATAGACATCAGCAAATTTCTCTATACATAAGCCTTGCGACGACAACAATTTGAAAACCCATTTACCCTTTGATAACAACGTCGAACCTGGTCAGTAGCTAGATAGCTGATTGTTTGGGGTATAACTTGCTGTAAGCTTAGAGATGCGGATGGTGTAATGGCATTGATAATCGGAGAGTTGATTTCAAATACCCGTTGGTTTTGTTATTTTCATTTAGGGCGCAAATTCACCTGAAAATGCGTTGAAAAGCCGTAGAAAATGTATAAGTCAATCAATGAATGTAATAAACAAATCTTTGTTTCAGTATCATTTATTTGAATTTCGTCAATCCATCTCCCAGTTGAACGACTGTGAACATTTCTGAGCGGCCTTCCACTTCTTCATCAAGTATAGTGACAAACCCTTTTCACAGACAACCCTTCCTGCGTCGATAATCTATGGTAAATATCTTAAAATCATCAACGAGATTACTCTATGCGGCATTTTTCAGTAGTGCTCTACAGGTTCACTTTAATTCATTCATCGTTGTTGTAACGAATCTATTTTCAAGATAATATATTTCCTGGATCGCATAATATCAAGAATAGAATCATCATTAATTGTTGTCTGGGAACACACGCTGCTCTCTTGTTATTTCCTTTGTATTCGAATCTTCTTGCAGAAATAAGAATTGTTTTCCCATGATCAAGAGGGAAGAATTTGTAATTCTAATGGTAATATTAGCTATTTCACTACAAGAAATCATTTAACATTCGTTGATTGTATTGATTTCGCTTGACATTTATAAAATCTTTCTCTTAAAACAACTTTTCAGAAAATAGGTTGTTATCGCTCATTTCACTGCCGATTGTCGGGTGGGGTTCATTCCTTACCTTTTATTTGAGGTAGGGTGGAATAATAACATCCTGATTATATAATTAATCTGTTGTCGAATGACATGCGCTATCCATTTTAGTTGTTGTTGCTGTTGGAAGTCCTAAAGTGAAGTAGTTTCTGTCATTTGGTACAATTCTTTGTGAATATGTAGCACCAGTTCACAATGTTCAAAGAAGCATTTATCTTTACCAAGAACTTCTCTCGCTCAAAGCTATTTTAAGCATTGATCTTAGAAAGCGTTTGTAGTAAAGTGTAGGATTAATTTATTAACCGGAAATAATGTGCAGGACTGTGATCGCCAACGTCCTGAAGGCATATGATACAAAGAAAAAGAAGAAGATGATGATGATGATGATGATGATGATGATGATGGTGATGATGGTGAATTGATGATTTTACACAGAAAATGCTGATCTAGCAAACGTCTGAAGTAATTACTCTGTGTTTGGCAATAAAAATACAACCCCTTATATTGTCTATTTTAAGAAGGACTTTAAATTCTAATCATTCCTATCTGGAGTATTTTTCATTTCTGGAAGTACCGTTGGAACACTTCTGGAAGTAAAACTGTCATTACAGACCTTCTTTGATTATATTAACAAACATAGAGAGATAATTTGTTGTATTTATTTTCCAGACACTTAGTGATTTGTCATTGAAGAAGAAATGTTTTGATGTCTACTTTTCTCTTTTATGAGTATAGGTTCTATTGAGCATTTTCGTTCAGGGAAATTACATTTTTCTCACAAGTTAAGATTGCATTTAACAGTATCCTTCCTTATCAATGAATTTCCTCTGCCTAGTCGAAAATGTGAGCTCAGCAACTTCATTATCAAACAGTGCCTCTTTAGTAATTGCCATATTTTATAGTCAAAACCAATTCCTTATTATGAATAAAAACTTCTTACATTAAATGGCTTGCTGTCAATACCAACAGGGTATTTCATACAAAAATAATACGTTTAACGTCAACACTTTCAGATAGAATACATTCTAGTTAATTGGAACACAATTTCTTTTTATGTATTCCGCCTGCAAATTTAATGAATTTGTTTTTATATCTTTCATTTTACCAGATCCTCATCTTAAGCTGTTTGAGACGAAAAAGTTAGACTGTCTCTTATTTCCGTTTGCCTAAAAAAAATATCGTATTTTTTCACAAAAATTAGAAAACTATCGTTTTATAACAAACAAAATTTACAAACTTTTAAACACTTTCCTATGTTTATTAAAGCAATAACTTACATTAACAGTTGAAATTAAATTCATCTTCCCTTAAAACTATAAGAACCGCTTGAATTACTATTCTTTCAAGTTGGTGCCATTATTAAACAGATATTCCTTTTTATTAAGTTCAAATTTCGGCGAAAACATACAAAATATAACTACCATAAACTAAGCATGTGACGCTTTTAATGATACGCCAGAAGTACATTTGATGACAGAAAGGACGCAAATCCCCAGGTTAAGAATGATATACCAATAATTCGGCAGACCATTTGTAAAAATGGAATGATTTAAGTAAAAAACCTTTCTGAATTCTCTGTAGGAAGATTTCTTTTGTCTTTATACTCATGAAGTGGTGACACACACATTGACGGGTGGGAAAAAAAATTAATTTATTATTCCTTCATATACTTTCAAAAACCTATCATCGACAAAAAAACAAAACTTAGGCCTGTCCTATATAATTTAAAAGAAAAAAACTTAGGTTATTCCTATATCATTTAGAGACTTGTGTCATTCTTATATCACTTAAAGTTTATTCCTATACTATTTTAAAGTAATTAGGATATTCCTATACTAATTTAAAGGCTTAATATGCCATTTTAAAGTCTATAGCATTTACAGGCTTATATCATTCCTATATCGTTTTATAAATTTAATTTATACCAATATCATTTTAAAGACTTATCTCATGCCTATATTATAGAAAAGACGCATGTTATTCCTATATCATTTTAGACTTATGTCATTCCCATATAATTTTTATAATTTTATCCCTTATCATTGACAGACATCTTATTCCAATATTATTTAAAACGCTCAGGTTATTCCAACTTCATTTTAGAGACTTTAGTTTTTCTTACGTCATCTTCAAACCTTCCTATATCATATAAAAAGACTTAGGTTATTGTGATATCATTTTAAAAACTTAAGCTGTTTCTATATTATTTACACGCTTACGTTATTCCTATATCCTTTAAAAGACTTAGAATATTTTGATGTCAGTTACAGTCTGATGTCATTCCTATACCTTAAAAAAACGTAGCTTATTCCAATATCATTTTAAAGAATTTTATCATTCCTATTTCATCTTAAAGATTTAAGCTATTCCTATAACATTCTAATGACTTACTTCATTTCAATATCATTTTAATATATTCCTATATTATTTTAAAGGTGGAGATTATTCCTATATCATTTTAAAGACTTATTTCATTCTTTTATTATTTACAAACTTGTCATTCCTATATACTTTAAAAATTTAGGTCATTCCAATTTCATTTTAGAGAATTTTTCATTCATATTTCATAATTAAAAACTGTTATTACTATAACATTTAAAGGACTTGGGTTGTTGGAACATCATTTAAAACAATTAAGTTATACCTGCATCATTTACAGTCTTACGATATGCCTATATTATGTAAAGACTTAGGTTATTCCGATATCAATTTCTATTTATATGTAACTCATTTAAAAAGATTTCATAAAGTAATAATTATATTAATAAGTTTTACGGATTTGGGTCAAGCTTTGATATGTGAGACCTCCGTTTGTGATGACGTGGAATGGAAGTTTCTAGTGCATTCGAATTCCACGCTGAAAAACGAACTCGGATAACGGTCGTTGACTTCTTGTATGTATTGTGCGATTCATGATATAAGCGATCATTGCTCTCCACGACTCTTTATACTTTGCAGTTCTAAGCAATATTCATCAGCGTACTACGCCGGCCAAATATCATCCATTTATTTTTATCGCTGCTTTCTTATGGCCATCTTGCGTTTGATGTCTTATGAGTGTCAAGTTTTCCAAGTTCCTTTTTCTCTCACGGTAGGAGGGCGATTAGAGAATTGGACAAACAAAATACCAGTAGAACTGAGGCAATTTTTTTTTGTTATTCCAATTGGCTGTTATCAGATATTTTGTAATGATCGATTTGTGAACGATTAAAAATGATTATGCAAATTCTTACAATTATTAGTGATAATTAGTTTGTCGGTTTATTATTTGGTTATTTTTTTTTATTCCCTAGCAGAAAGACAAACATCTTAAGAAAAACATATTTTGATTATTTTTTTTAATGGTGGAAATTGACTTCCGCTGAGAAATTTTCGGAATATCTACTATATGTATGCCCTACTAAACAACGGTAAGTAAAATGCTGATAAACCGAAATTTATACATAACTAAAGGTTAATTATTTCGAATAGAACGATTTCAATAAATGTATATAAAACAGACTGTTATTCGTGAATAATCCGTAATAAAACTAATAAAACTTCGATCTATAAAGACAAATATTATAATTTTTACATAGCTGGTCCTGGTGTGGAATTTGGGCTTCATTGCCGTTTGCACCGCCGTAATATACTTGCCTGTGACGTTTTCTATAAATAAGTTAATGGGAATTGTTCTGCTGAACTTTTCGCTGTGGGTAAGTAACAGTCTAACTCTCTGCCTACGGTCGGAAAGGAACCGGGACGAGGCTCTGTCGAAGGGCAGTCTCGTTCGGGGTGGTTGACTGCCCCTGAACCCGTTCATGCGGGTTCAAAGAGGGGATATTTTTGGCTGAGCCTACGGGCTCGGAAATCCCACGTTAAACTCGTCCTTGTGCCATATGTAACCCTCGTGAGGGGTGCCTAAATATTACTTTTCGCTGTGGGGTTTCATTTTTTAATGTTGTTAATTGTATTCCTCACCCCCACACACAAATTGCACATATGGGAACTAGTCAGGATTACATAGAGTCTTGAGGTATTATGGTGGCTATAGTAAGAATGGTAAGTAAGAATGTGTTGCTTTGGTATAAGAAAAGTTGTGGTATATTTGGGGCAGTAATTCTGGCTTGCTAAATTTAAGATAAGACAGACAGAAGACCAGCCTTCACCATTCTCAACTTTTGGCCTTGTATCAAATTTTTGTATTGTATCAAAATAAATATTATTTCCTTCATGTTACCTAGACTTTTACTATGAATTTAAGCGCAGTACTAGATTGGCGGGAATGTCTCATTTTAAATTTGAAATGGCTAGCTGTAAGCGTAAGTTCTACGCTGTTTCTTTTGTACTTCTCGCTTGTAGAACTCTTTTTTGACTTCTTCCAGTAAAATTTGATTTTGAAAAATTTAAATGAAATGTCAATAATCATCTTCTCATTTCTCAATTCCTGTTCTTTTATTGATCTCTTTCCGTAATGTTTTTTTTTCTCATATTCTTTCACACTCAGTCAACCCTTGCGTCTAAGTGACATTATTGCCTTGCTTAGGGTGGAATGTTTAAAATAAAGATTCACACAAACATGTTAAACGCCAAAATTCTATAATATATCTACTGATAAGTTTTTTTTTAATTTTCTAACGTAAGTGATATGTCATTGCTTATACCTGAAAAGAATTCAGACGATCAATTAGTTTGTTGTTCTCTAACACTAATGATTATTTTAAAAAGACTTTATCATACAACAATTTTTTGCTCGTCTTCGTAGTTTTCCGTCATTCTTCCTGTGTTTGTTGGATTCGATAATCTTTACCGAAAATGTTAAAAAATAACTTACTCATACTTAACATACTCACTTATTTATGATGTACCCATTTCTTACTTTGTCACGACTTGTGTCCTTTTTGGGGAATTTTAGAATTCATTCACGTCAGTCTTATGAAGCACTTCGCCGTCTCTGGTGTATATAGGAAACTGAATGAAAATTACTGTTTAAGCTCTTTTTTTTTCTTAGCTTTGAATAAGACAGAGTAGCAATAAACACTGACTCACAAAAAATACTAGGTAACTTCATAAAAAGTTGAGATTTCAAGAATTTACTGTGAAGGAAAGGGAATTAACATATCTCCCTGGAAGAAATAAAGACTCCATTTCAACAACCCCAGAAGATTATATCCTGTAAAAGCGTGAAGTTATAGAGATCAAACTTTTATGGTGTAAGTAATCGTGATTAGTATCATTGTATAATAATAGAATTTCGATTCGGATTCTCAGTGAGAATTTCTTTTACACACTGTCTGTAAATAATTTAACTACTACTTTTAGAAAACAAGAGAGAAGTAAAAATTAATGAGGTATGAAAAGGGAATATTTTATTCTCAAATCCTTCACAAATGAAAACTTATACTTTTCAAGAGACCCGACACCACTGTGATCAGAAATCTGTAATCTCGTAATGAAAATCCAAATACAATTTTGATATGACGGTTGTTACTTGTCTCCTCTTTAATGAAACTATTTAAATTTTGGCGGTAACTACATTTTAATATCGGACCAAAATTTTGGAATTATCCCTGGCCAAAGATGTTTCTGACATCTCAAACTTACGACTGTGTTGATATTCCTTTGTGAAATCATACACTTGTTGATCTAAGAGAATCCTCGCTTATCCTTTGCTGCTTCCATCTATTTACAATTGTGAACAACTTTCAAAAATGGGTATGTGTAAAATCAAATTTCTTCCAAAGCTAGCAAATGAAAATGATATGTGTGTGTTACGGTGAAAAGTTTCCCAGAATTAAAATAATTACAGAAAAGAGCCAGGCTTATGTATCACATTCAATGTATTAGGATATATTGCATAAATTTATCAACATATACTATTTGTATGTTGTCTATCTCATGGTATCAATACAGCTTATTTTATACAGTGGAGTAATGAATAACGGCTCGGATTGAGGAATCGAAGAGTCGAGTTCGAATTCCAGTCAAATCCATCATATTCACTTACGTGCTAATACCCTAAGGAAAGGTATTAATCCTCTTCTTCTCCCACCACCCAGCTATGGGTAAATATATATGTATGTATCTATATTCAAGCATGTATTGTTGAATAATTTAGGCATATTATGTATATTTATTTTTATTTTAAACTTCTTATATTCAGGTATATTTTTCTTCATGCTGTAATTAAACTGACTGAGGAAGAAACTAAGATATTTAATACCACTAAGCCCTTCCTTCTACCTAAGATATGTAGATTATATTCCTATATTAGGCAGAAAAACATGAACTAAAAAAGAAAATTTAAAAAAATACTCCCTTAAGATCACACACGAACTTAACAATAACGATAAAGTTCATTTTCTTGATGTATTATAAAATAATAATATATAAATATAATAATATATAAGAATAATACATTTACTATTTCCCCATATAAAAAGCAACTAGCATAAACAAGTGCTCTCTCAACTGTAAAAGTGAATGTTCTATTAGAAAATAGCGATTATACAAAATTTTATAAACCGTGCAAATTTTAACTCTCTCACGAAAAAGATTATCTGCACTGAATTAAAATAGCATTAAAAATAATGACATTTTTAATCATATTTTTGATGAACAAATAAGACAAGCTGCTAAGAAATAATATGAATAAAAATAACATAATTTTTCCTAAAAAAACCCGAAAGATAATTTACCGGAATTAAATACACTCTTACTATAAACCAGACGAAAAAATATTAAAAAATTCATAAATGCTAATATATCACCCATTATTTCCAGTAAAAAAATAAAAGAAATTTTTACCATACAGAATTTAGTACAAGCAACTTAATCATACGTAATAACTTTTCTCCGTCAACTAGAGTTTTTTTTGGGGCGATTTAAAAAAAAAAAAAAAAAAAATTGTATATCGATTTAAGAGCCATTTGGGAGATTGTATATCTGAAAAAAAGAGTAAATATATATATGTTGGTTACATGGCAACAATTTTATCGAAGAGATTTACACTACATATGTCCGATTCAAGATTGATTGCATAGCATTTGAAGGGACATTCTTGTCCACATTCACGATTTAGAGAAATATTACTTGACAAGCCAAGTATACTCCACCACGAAACAACAATTTCAAATTCAGGAAGCCGCCTCTATAAAAATACAACCAGCACTAAATACAATTAATTATGAGTATAAGAGTTTCAAAATGACTATAACAGCAAGTATTTAAAATATCTAAATTGTATTTTTTGTTGAATAAAATGGAATTATAACAGAATGTTCGAAAGCACGTAAATTATAATTTTTGAAAAGATTTTTATAATATAAATTAAGTTACCTCCCTTACATGGTGAATTTTTTTTTTAATTAACAGAAGGTGTTTATGCGCATCAATAACTGTCAATCGCATTAATTCATTGCCTTTGTAATTCACCACAGATGCTGATATTGGATGAGATTTAAAGTACTTGAAAAAATAAGAAGAATGAGAAAAGCTACAATTTATTCTTAACATCTCATATTCATGTATCTTTTTCTGAATGTAGCAATTAAACTGATGGAGGAAGACATTCCATGAGTTTAATTGCTACATTCAGAAAAAGATACATGAATATGAGATGTTAAGAATAAAGATAGACATAATATATCTAAATTATTCGACCATATACGTTTGAATGAAGTATATATATATATATATAATTATTTATTTAAAAATATGATTCCAACACGCTACATAAAAGTTCTCATGTTTCAAAACAAGAGACGAAAACTTCAATACAATTATTTGAATTAAATTGAATTAAAGTAAGCTCTGTTCAATCTTCAAACGAAATATTTTTGGAATAACTTATTTCTGAAATTTACGTGTTTTAATAGCATATTCATTATTGAAATCAAAATTTCCATCGTAACGGTCAGCGCGATTGTTCATATAGAGAGGGGCGCAGGGTGTTAATAATTTGTATCAGTATAGAGTTACATTCATAGATGTCAAGTCAGGGTAAGGTTGGGGTGTCTAAATTTAAAACGGAAGATGATTTCGTCTAGTCAGGTTTACGTGTCTATGGAGATTTATTTATTTTTTTATTTTATTTTTTCTGAAAGGGTTTTGTATATATAAGAAACTGCCGTAACATTTGTTTTTTGACGATTTCATAAAGGGTTATCTATTTTTGTAGGGTATTTAAGCTATTTATTGGGACTATGGATTTAAAAAAAAATTATATGCTAATTATTCAATGCAAAGATTTGATGATGTCGGGAAAACCCGTTAACTCATGTCTATTTTTTAATAGATTTTTATTATTTAGAAACTTAATAATGTGTAGTTTCTCATGTAGGCATAAAGGGCACGGGTCATCCCAAGTTTTACAAGTTCTAGTTTTGTTTATAATTTTCACTTTTAATTTTGGTGTTTTATTCATTTCCTTAAATTGCCAAAAATATTTAGATAGAGATGTCTGATTTCTTTTATTTATATTGTTGAAAGAGCACTTATGCTGCCTCCATCTGGCTTTAAATTCATTCTTCGTAGACTCAATGTATATCATATTAGTATTAGGACTCTCAGTGGATGAGATAGTACATTGGTATACCACAGATTTGAAGCAGCATTTATTTTCCAATGGCCAGTCTTCTGGGTTTCTACAATCAGATAATTTTTCACTGTTTTTGTCTAATTTAAGTGTAGGGTTTTTATTAATACTATTCAGGCATGGGGGTTTGTTCAGGATTTTATTATTGTGTTTTTTTGATTATACTTTCTAGATTTTCAGTGCAGCTGTAACTCAATTTTAGGGTGTTCTTATTAAATATATTACTAAGCCTACTATTGGTAGGGAAGTGTTTTTCAATTAAAGCTAGGAATTTCTGTCCTAGTTTAATACTAACCATTTGGTTGAACGGAAAGGAATACCAAATTATTTTTCTTTTTCTGTTTTTTTTTTCTTCTGGTTAGTACAATTGTTTCTATAATTAATGTTTGCTTTCTTGTATCCACTATTTTTTAGGGCAGCGTTATAAAAGCTACTGTATTGTTGGAATATTTCTTTGTTAGCGGAGTTAATGCTGATTCTATTTTCTATTGATGAGGGTATATGTTTAATTATGGATGGAGGGTGGTTTGACTTCGGGTGTATATATATGGAGTTACTATTTGGTATTCTATAAGCTTGGTTGTGTGTTAAATCTACGTCAAGGAAGTTTACCCTTTTCAATTTAGTACCGACTATTATCTTTAAGTTTAGATTTTTAAATTCCCTAAATATAATTTTTCTAATTTTCTCTGTCAGAAATAAGTTATTCCCAAAAAAAATTTCGCTTGAAGATGGAACAGAGCTTACTTTAATTCAATTTAATTCGAATAATTATATTGAAGTTTTCGGCTCTTGTTTTGAAACATGAGAACTCTTATGTAGCGTGTTGGAATCATATTTTTAAATAAATAATTATATTTATGCTCTACTTTTGTATCGAGCACTATTTTTTAAAAATAATAACAAAAATTCTAAAGAAATTTGGATTATTTACCTAACCAGTTCTTTCCTATTTTCTATATATTTTCACATTATATATATATATATATATATATATATATATATATATATATATATATATATACATGTTCGATTTTTTCAGGGGTAAATTACAAAGACGTACTTATGGTAACTGAGATAAAATCTACATTTAAAAAGACGCGCGAACGCCCTCTGCCATAGTTATTTGAAATTCCTAAATATACCCGTTGTAGTCATGGAATTATTTGAAAAATCAGCGTTTCAGTGTAAAGGAGCTGACGTTACATTCGAAGAAATGTAAAATTAAATGATATAGGCACATTAATATGTTGCGTAATTTATTTTGTGAAATGTTGACTGATTTTGATTCAGAGGCCCTCTCGAATTTGCACTTTTCTTCATTATATTTGGTGGATTATATTGGTGTTGTCAACAAGTATTTACCCATGAAGATGATCTTAGAAAAGATTGTAAGTATTTGTGTTAAAAATAAAACCTACGGCGCCTTCCTTGATGAATTCCATCTTAACCTGAAGAAACAGATTAGATAACTGGAGAAAATTAATAGGCACATTCTAATAAATTTTCTGGATGATTTAAACCACTTTATAACTCAGGTTTGAAGAGGCAGTTGTCTGGCAGAAATAAATTATTATTGAACATTTTAATGATGTATAAGGCATTTCTTTTATATATATATATATAAATAAATTTCCAAAAGCATAGAATTAAGGTAGAGATCAGACCTAGATATTCAAAAAGAAATCGGAAAATATTTTCCGATTTCTTTTTAAATTTCTAGGTCTGATGAATTGAATCGTGATCACGATTCTAATGTAATAAATTATAAGCTGGGAATATTAGTGTTTGAGCCTTTATAACAAAAATATGCCAAAACAATTTTTTCGAAGCATCCTGCTGCGTCTCACTAACTTTTACACTCTTTAGCATCCAGAATGTTTCTCAAGCATATTTGAATATTAACGTATCTAACCAATAAGAAATAACAAAACACAACATACAAGTAATCTGTGTCTTTTTGCTTTTTATCATTTTTTTCATCCAATCTTAATCTCTGACGAAGCTTTTATAAAATGAATCATGTTAGATAAAATTGTTTCCTACTTGTTCATTTTCCTATTACATATATATATATATATATATATATATATATATATATATATATATATATATATATATATATGTATGTATATTTTTGTGTGTGTGTGTAATCAGAATCACCCGAAGAAGAGTAATAATGACACTAAAACACAACGGGGTTACAAGCTGTGGAAGAAAACAAAAAAATAAAATAATAATAATGATGAGCAGAAGTTGTAATCAAGTTGACAGTAGATAGCCATTGAGATTGCGTTTAAATTCTTGCAGATTAATGCTGTCTGGAAAGCATGGAGCCGGAACGAAGTTCCACAAGCGAGAGATGAAATAGTTACCATATAATTGACGGCTACATCTAGCCAGATCAAGTGTAAATTGAGATCTCGAAGTCAGTCTTGTGCTGCGATTAAATTCAAAACTCTATTTACCTTAGTGAAGGCATTATACGAACTATTAGGTTGGTGCAAAAATAATGACATAATAATGTCGTTTTTTGACGTTAAAAATACGTCAAAAAAAGACATTATTACGTCATTATTTTTGCACCAACCTAATATTACCATGAAAGTATTTATATACAAGATATAGAGTTTCGAACTTACGGCAATGGGGAAATCACTGGGAAAGCCACCAGATCAAGACCAATAATATTGCAGGTTCTTGTTTGGATCAAGGATCTCAAGGCAAATAGCAGGGTTACCGGATCATATGTGCCAGCAGTATTCTAAGCATGGGCCAATGGCAGACTTATGGGTATGTATAAGCTTAAACATAATATCAAACATATATATATATATATATATATATATATATATATATATATATATATATATATATATATATATAATTGAATATGACAGACAAGGTGAGTTGATTTAGTTTTTCATACAATATCACACGTGATCTTTTTTTTTTCTTTTTGAATGATAAATTATATAAAAAGAGTCAAATTGTTCTTTTTCTCCGAGCGCTTTCGGCTATATATTTCGCCATTTTCATGGTTGAAATATACAGTTAAGAAGAAATAGATTGTTCTATGTATTGATATAATGTTTCATTATCAAAACACGGTCATGTCATTGTGCCCATGTTCATAGCTGATATTATTGAATGTTGCTTTTTTTGTTTTTATTTATGAGGCTCATTAATTCTAGCCTTTTTTTTTGTTACATGTACACGATGCTACTACATTCGTATCATCAACAACTTTCATACGAAAAGGGTCCAGTTGATTCCATAAGTATTTAAGTGAGACATAATTGAGCTATGGTCACAGAGAACTAGTGTGAATTTTCGTGTCAAACATATATATTTGTTTACGAAGTTTGACTGATCAGGAATAGAATTCTTTAATAGAGATTTAATTTCGTAAATAATATTTGTTCTATTATTATAGAATTTTAAATTATTTTAAATTTTAAATTATGTATATATACATATATATACATATATATATATATATATATATATATATATATATATATATATATATATATGACATGTTTTATATGATATTTAAGTATGACTATATTTGAATATACTTTTCTCTTAACGAATATCACCACCATATCTCTTGTGAGCTAGAATTTTCGATCAGCTACTTTAAAGGCAATATCTGCGTAATGAATTTTAGAAACTGCTTCAATTTCATAGTTGTGTCAACATGTTCTAAGTAACTGCGGACCTGAATGTTGCCTCGTAATGACACGAACAGATAACGAACAGATTTTAAAAAAATGTCCAATGCATAAATTAATTGAACTTTTTTAAGGCAATCAGTACCTCTATTGGCAACTGATAAATTATTACATCATTAAAAGACAAGAAATTAGAAAAATAATTTTGTACATTACAGATTTATTTGGCTTTTTTGAAAATTTTCAACCAGTTCAAATTATTCAACTGTACTTAGATTATGTAAATGCAAGAAACATGTTTAGTAATATACGATTAAATCCACAACTTACTCGGGGAGATTATAGTATTTTATAAAAAATATATTATACAAAAGTCTGTTTGCAAGTATATTTCCACAAAAGCCGATACATATTAAACTACAAAATTCGTAAGTTGTTGTCATAAAATGGCCTATGATGAATGTTCATTTCTTTCGATTTCCACGAATCAACTCCAAAGGAAAGCATACTCTAATCTTTAGAGAATAATAATAATATTATCTCTCTTTATACATTATTTTAAATATTTTTTCTGTCTATATCTCTAGGATGATGTATTATGATTATTTATATTATTTACATTATTCGGACTGTTATCCTCATCTTCCTTTCCATATTCACAACGTTCGAAATTCCAACCTGAAGAAGACCGGAGCGTAAAATGACCGAAACTTTGTGAATATGACAGTGAAGATGGGGATAACAGTCCATATAATGTAAATAATGTAAGTAACTTTTTTTCGAAGTTCATGTGTCAGCTTTATCAATTTTAAATATATATATTTAAAAGAAACTCTTATCTATTGACTTATTTTCATATGTTTTTTTAATATTGTTTTCATTTATGTATGATCAAAAGGTTTAGCAATTTTGAGCTCTCAACAACTTCAACAGACCACCCTAGTTTTTAACCTTCTAAAGATTTTTAACGTGAAATTATTTTAAACCTAACATATTTAGTCAATTTACATGAAGGGATTGTTCTCACTACGATGTCGGTGATCATTCACTATTGAGGCTCAGCATAAGAATTCGGAGAGCCGAGTTCAAGTTACATTCTAGTTCGTTATATTCACATACGCCCAAATACACTTGGGAAATGTATGGAGCCATCTGCACTCAGATATGGGTTCAATAATCGGACTCATATCTGGAGAAATTGTAGAGATATTTAAACATGTGTGAATGCAATTTTCAACCGCTAAAGAGAATTGGTCTTACAAACCAAAACTCACAAAATGTTTTGATAAGAAATCAATCAATCGCCACATTTTTTGAGAGTCTATTAATCTCACTGCCTCATAGACAGCTGAACGTCTCGATAACCAGACTTACCAAGGTTTTCCATGAATTTGGCTATTATTCAGTCAGGCGATAAATTTGTAGAATTTTGATGTCTTACGTATCTGTATTTCACATAATGATCACGCAAACACCAAACTTTTGATCTATAGGAAATCATCAAATAATATTATAGATGTTTAATTGATAAGTGTGTTAGCATTCTTTAAAATATATTAAAATGTAACAGTTTTGCAATAGGATTTACTTGAAATTTAATCCACTGGTTTCATACATAATTATTCTAATTTTATTCGAAACTCTCCGGCCGCTACATAAAATTCGACATTATTCAACACATTAAGGGCGATTATGCTTTAAAATCAACACATCAATATATATTTCTACGATAAATATAGCATGCGAGTTTCAACTTAAATTTACAATTGTTTACAAAAGTAATGATTTGTTTTGAGATCACCATGTTGCATTTTGCAAATAAACAAAACGAAAATGATATCATTTAATCACCATAGAAACATTTTTCTACCAGCCAGCATCAGCATTGCTGACGCTAGACTCCTCGATAATAACACACTGCGCCTTCTTGGCTGCAAGTTTTCAACTGACTTTAAGTTGAGCGATGGCATTGAAACAATGGCTGCATTTACTGCAAAGAAAGTTGGATCAGTGTGCTTTGACAATTTTTCTCGTCATAGTCCATCTTGCACATTTACATATATACCATACATGCGTGCATTGAATACTCCTGCCATATCAAGTCTGGTGTTCCAGCTATTCATCTCGAGGTACTAGACAAAATCCAAAGAAGGATCTGCAATGTAATCGATCCTGACTTCGCATCTCGACTTCAATCACTTTCTAACCGACATGACGTAGTTCCCTCTGTCTATTCTACAAATATTTTCATGGCAACTGCTCAGACGAGAATTTTTCCCTGGTGCCCTGACTACATGAATTTAAGTGCGCTGCTAGATTGGCATCAAGGTCCCACCCGTTCACCATGGAAATAGATAAGTTCAACCGCCACTTCTAATCCAACGGTTTATTTTCTTGTACTTTCTGTCTGAGGAACTCCCTTCAGTTAACTTGCTTCCCTGATAAATGCAATCTTCAAAAATTTAAATGCAACGTCAATCGTCATCTTCTGTCTTCTTGAGTTCCATTCATTATTTATCGTCTCCTCATTCCCTCCTATATTGAAGTCTTTTCTTTTACTTTCACTTTCACTTTCACTTTCACTTCCTGTAACCCCCTACTTACTAGTAGCATTCCCGCTTTGCTTTGGATTAAATAATTAAAAAAAAAAAACAATACGCAAATATTTTTCTTTATCAATAAATATTTTCTGAGGACATAAACTTTAATATAAAAAATAAATACTTTCTGGAGACATAAACTTAATATAAAGCATAAATACTTTCTGTAGAAATAAACTTCAATATAAAACGTAAATACTTTCTGATGACATAAACTTAATATAAAACGAAAATACTTTCTGAAGACCTAAACTTAATACAAAGCGAAAATAGTTTCTGAAGACATAAACTTCAATATAAAACATAAATACTTTCTGATTACATAAACTTTAATAAAAAGCATAAATAATTTCTGAAGACATAAACATCTATGTAAAATATAAACTTTGTTATATATATTTTTGTTTATGGCGCCTCTCCGTTTGTAATGGTTTGCTATCCTCTGTCGTTTCACCATTACTTGTGACAACCTAAGTCAATCATCATTGTGTTGCCTTGTGTCAAAACTAAGCTAAGTATAATAAAGAATATATATTTGCTTAACACTAATATTCGCTATACCTGAAGAAATTATTAATTTACATGTTAATATGTGAACCTTGGCATTCTGTCTAATACGTGAAATTTCAATCCGTTGGTTTTGTTAACTATTCTACGTTTTCGATTTTAAAATTTATCTGCAGCAGCTTTTATTGATCCCCAGATATATTTGCATGAACGGTGTTTTAAATTATGATATACATATATTTTATTGTCAGACTACAAGTTTTTGTTCGCTTAATACCTCGACAGACTGGAAGCCATTGCATTAATTTGCCGTCTTAGAAAACTATTTTGACAAGTTGTGCTATAGCCAGCCTTAGGGAATGTGAACGAGAATCATCTTGCATGAATATAATCTTTAGCGTAAGCATCCTGATTGTGATGTGCACCACTCAAAAATGACTTGTCCAAGAACGTATTGTACTTTTCTTCAAATCTATTGAAAAGCATTAAATTTAATGGAGCATATAAGTTTACCGTCTACAAGAGAAATACTAAAGATTACCCAATGAACTACGTGATGTTTAATAAGTTTTGTTGGTTGATATTTTCATGAGACAACCTCTAACTCAGCTATCCGATCCAGCCATTGTAGTCACACATACGCTATATGTTAAAAGTTTAATATCAGACTCTGAATTTCGACGAATCGCATAATTTCTGAAAGTTGCTTTCCTTTTCAAAATGAATTTCGAAGCTCACCTCGAAGAAGAGGGATTTTTTTGTCTTGAAGGATTTTATTTTTAATCATTTCACCCCAAACAAGGTGGAATAGCAGTAGTAGGGAGGGGTTACATGGAGTGAAAGTGAAGGAAAAGTCTAAGTATAGGGACGATTGAGAGAAAGGACACATGGTGAATGGGATTCAAGAAGACAAAGATTTACGTTCCATTTAAATTTTTGAAGATTGTATTTATCAGTCATGCAAGTAAACGGAAGGAAGTTTCACAGGCGGGAAGTGTCTAAAAATAAACTGTTGGAGTAGAAGTGGCGGTTGGATTTTGCTATTTCAACATAAACAGGTCGGACCCAGACACCAATACAATGGCACACTTATTATTCATTCAGTCGAGGCACCAGAGAAAAGGATTACCAAAGCAGTTTCTATTGAAAATATTTATAGAAAAGACAGAATGAAGTCACGTCAGGACGGTGAGAAACTGACTGAAGTCGTGATGCTAAGTCAGAATCGATTAAATTACAGGTCCTTCGTTGGATTTTATTATATATTCAATAACAACAAAATTAAGAGATTACTGCATTAAGTATCATTAATGTTTTAGTTACTTTTGTGTAATCTAATTAGCTAACTAATGGTAATTTTAGGCGAGTCGACATTAGATTTCTGAAAACTGGATTCTGTGTTATAATCGGTTAAATAAATTCAGCATCCTATCTTAGGAATTAAAAAAAAAAAACGATGAAGCTATGAATCTTAATAATGGTTAGATCCAGATGGTGGCCCCATACTTTTGACATATATTGTACTTCTACATCTAATCCAACAATGGAAAAATCAGTTTTCATGTACAGCCCATAAGAACCTACCATGTGGTAGCCTAATTTCTTCCATCACTTTAATCAATTTTCTTAAAATACTACTTTGTTGTTGTTTTTTTTTGTTTTGTTTTTTACTTACATTCGAATCGACAACTTCTACAAATATTTTATTGCTATTCAAAACATTTTTCTTGCATTTTACATTTCCTTGGAGGTTATATTCAAGAGCAGTTACCAGTTTTATTTTGTCGTATGTATCAGACACGAGTAAATAGCTGTGTCATCAGCTTCTTACTTAAAACAGTTCTGATATTTTCTGGTGGATAGTAAATTCTATTATTACTAAATCATTTGTAAAAGCCTTATATGATAGACACTTGTGAAAAGAATGTCTTAGCCGGAAGCGTAAAAAGTAAGCAGAAATGAAGGCAATAATATATTAAATAATTTAAGTCAAATAATTACGTTAGGTCACTCGAGAAATACGAATAAGAACATGTAACCTATTTCTACCGTATGATCTGGTCATCAGAGATGAATATAGTTCCCCCACCAGATTTCCTGGTGTGGGATGTGGATAGACAGCCAACAGGATTCGACACAAAACCCATAAAAGGGCGTTTGAATGTTCTTATCATGTGATGGCTGCTATCTTGCAAAATAGGCTACAATGGACGGTATAGCTATGTATGAAACTATTGTGGCGATGACACGTTAACAGTGGGTGGAACGTTTCGTTGCGTGAATTTAATAGTAAGGACAGAATGGTAAGCTGCTGGAATAAATAACTATGTGTCCATGATAAAGGCGTGCTTTTCATTTGGAGGACATCGACTGTGATTTCATCTGAGAACGGATGAGCTCCGTCAGGTCTACATATCCAAGAGACGCTATGCATGAATTAATACCTCTCTGACTAGTCAACGCAGATATGCAGAGGGAAATAGGTTCTCTACGACCACACCCATTATAAGAATGATGACAATGGTGCAGTCAAGTAAAATAAATCTGACATGGTGATCTGATATATCATTGGAGGTTGATACCTGAATAAACTCTGATTAACGGAATGATATTCTGAAAACATGGTTAGGATACTTTACAGAGAGGATTATATTTAGTTTGATAAACATGCTTTCTTGTTTTTCTTCTTTAAAGTTGGTTTACTGCATTAAAGACATTAGTCGCTACAACATAAACTCACCGGCCTAATATCATAAATATTTAGTTGTGTTAAATCAACAAATATCAAATGTATAACACAAACAGAAATCAATTTGTTTTACACCGAAATATGATTGTTTTAAAGATTTCATTCAGGAGTAGATTCACAAAACAAGCTGATAAATTAGTTTTATATTGAAAACAAATTTAGCTGCAAATTTTATAATCTGTATCTGCTTGAAAAAAATAAAAAATAAAATAAAAAGAACAAGGCAAATATTCACAAGATTTATGGCTTCTCACTATCGATTCCAGCGCCACATTATGAAATCATCCGAAGTAAAAAAAATTATCGCTTTTAGTGAGGACAAAAATCACTAGAAAAATTGAACCCGACAATTACAGTCTCTGCATACGTAAAGCAATATAAGATGTAGATGAGGTACAAATGCAAGCAACATTCAGTATAACAACTATCTATTAGGTTGGTGCAAAAATAATGACGTGATAATGTCGTTTTTTGACGTTAGAAAATACGTCAAAAAACGACATTATTACGTCATTATTTTTGCACCAACCTAATACAAGTGTCGCTTCCAAACGTCTCATATGCTGCTACATTTAATCTGAGAATTGGGTTTACATGTCACGTAAGAAAATCTATTTTATATACTCAGTGTTGTGATTGCAAAAATGCATGATGATTCCATTCGCCAGGATGTCCTGTAAAAAAGCAGCAAAATTACTATCACTCTTTTAACTTTAAGAAAGAATTGACCTTGAATAACCATGAATAAATTTCTTGAGTATTCTCGGCCTTGAATAATCATTCGTTTCTCATTCGTTTCTAATTACTTAAGTCTAATTGGTTCTTTTATGATTGATTAATTGCTGCTCGATCGTGGGACTTGTCATTTAAAGTTTATTTGCAGACCACTTTCGTCTTTCGTTCGGCCATTCTCGTATGGCTAATATAAACTATTTTGAGCATCAAGTTCTCGTATTTTGCAAAGGAGAATATCCGGCATGGAGATTGACGAAATGCGCAGATATTCTCCCTGAAGTTTTCAGTCACATCGGTTGTCAACAGTTTTTATCGCTTGTCTCATGCCTTTCTGAAATTACCACTTTTACCCTGTATATCCTACTTGGAAACAAGAAAGGGGTGAGTTAAAATAACAAAAAATAACAGCATTCATGCTCGACGACATTTAGATAGGAGGAGAAAGTCTAGTATACGTCGACATGGTGGCTGCTGAAATAAATGCCATTTTTTGGCTTTTTTTTTGGGTCATTTTTTTGTATTAAAAACGGTAATTTTTGTTTAATTTGATCATGTATAAAATACTAAAAAATCTTTTCATTTATCAGAGATTATCTCAAGCGCATGCTCCAATAGGCTTTATCATATGCCAAGACACATGAATAGAATTTGTCACAGTCGATTCATTGTCATTTCGATTTGTTTCTATTTCTTGCTCATTCATCATGTCGTACGTTACATATTCGTTAACTGTTAATATGACACAATCTTTGGTCTTGTAAGCCTGCAAAATTACGTTCCTACTGAACAGATATCATATTTAAATAACAAATAAATGATATTTTCATTAGGAAAAAAAGAAGAGAAACGCTTATTTGAGTCAACTTCATTTGAGGCAATGTCAGAAGGATAGAGAAGAGAATATGAGAGAAGACGTAAGCTGTATATTTTTATAAGGATACAATAATCATCATTTATCTCTGACCAGTATACAAATATATAATGATGACAACAAAAACGATATATAGATGTCAGAAATAGATGATTGAAAGAAATGATTTTGAAAAGAATGGACATGAAAGAAATTCATATATATATATATATATATGTGTGTGTGTGTGTGTGTGTGTGTGTGTGTGTGTGTGTGAATTTCTGGAAAACTAATTGAAACTCACCTGAAGCGAGCTGAATGTGTAATGCTCATCATGCCAATAACACTTCCATCGAGCTTCTCTCCGGCATACGACTTCATATATATATATATATATATATATATATATATATATATATATATATATATATATATATATATATACACGGGGAAGTTGTATGGATGTGGTTGTATATATATATATAGAGAGAGAGAAAGAGAGAGACAGAGACAGAGACAGAGACAGAAAGAGAGGGAGGGAAAGAAAGACATGGAAACACAGAGAGAGAGAGAGAAAGCGAGGGAGAGAGAGCAATAACGAAAGGGAGAGAGGGAGCGATAGTCCTGTATGTAGCTGATGTCTAATGTAGTTAAATCTCCCATGTTATGTCAGTAACAATAAAAATTGTTCAACAGTCTTGAAGAGATAAAATAATGACTCCAAAGAAAATATATTTCATTATATATATTTCAAGACAATGAGTTCTTTTTCTGAAGTGAAATTACGCCAACACACAGAGACACAAACACACACACACCAACATATATATATATATATATGAAACCCTGGGTAGCAAACTCATATCGATACAACTTATTTCTTATATATATATATATATATATATATATATGTGTGTGTGTGTGTGTGTGTCTGTTTTTGTGTCTCTCCGTCTGTTTGTCTGTGAGCCGATAGCGAAATTTTGTTTCACGTCATGGTGCTCGTGATTTGACATAAAAGTGTTATCTAGAGATAACACTTTTATGTCAAACAGTCTTCTTTTTTTTACACTTTTTCAATATTAATTTACAAAGCATTAATATTAACATGTGAGACCTTTTGTTATTGAGCACTTTAATTAAAAGAATGTGTTATCTTCTAAAAATATACTGGTCGACTATTAATTGATTAATTTGTATTAATTAACGGAATCCTTATTGTTAATAAAGGAACTGAGAATTGGACATTTAATCTTACTTGCCACATTCATATATATATATATATATATATATATATATATATATATATATATATATATATATATATATATGGAGAGCGATAGATTAATTGTCGACTAAATTACATAAAAATTAAAATTATACTGACAGGCTCATTTTGAATTTACACATAGATCTCTTGTAATACTTAAGAGTAGATTTATTCAATAATATCACCATTGGTTTCAACCACAGACTTTAGAAGGCTTCGGAATATCATGCATCTTTTCAGGACGGTTTCCCTATTTATGTTGGTGAATTCTGTCATAATATTTGTCTACAGTTCATCTTTGGTGTTATAAGAAATTTTTGGGACCCTCGCACATAATGGTCAAATGGTTTAGTTGGCGAAATGTTAGGGGTGATGTATAACTGTATTCTCCTGCTTCTGTGGCATGATGCAGAGTCCTGTTGCTAAACATAGGGTCTTCCAGTAGCCACTCTACCCAGAGCAGAATTATCTCCTCAAAGCACTTGAGGTCACGGTGTTGAATCTGAGACCCTCACCAACAAAATCTGGAATTCTTTTATTAGCATCACGACAACAGAGTTTTCCGAACTGCTGTATATTCGTAATCATCATTAGACTTATGCGTCTCTTTGCGGATCCTCTGCAATGTCCTCAGATTGGCGCCCTAACATTCTGTAATGTTCGTATGGGAGCGTCCAGCGCGAAAGCCAAGCAGTACAAGATAACGTTTCCAAATCTCTGGTTGAGTGAATTGTGTCATGGTGCTTCTTTTCTCACAGACGATGCCCCATAGATCCTACTATACTGTGCAGTCGACAAAATAAATTAAAAAAACAATACGAAATTAAAAACATGACATTGCGACAATTTACGTGTCTCAACGTGTACACACACACACACGGACGCACACACACACATACACACACACACATATATATATATATATATATATATGTTGAAGAAAGGTTAGCCACAAATGTACACGTATGACAAATGTAATCTAATTTACCTGGCAACACAGCGACATCTACCATAATCTTTCTTTAAACTAAACTCAAAAACGAAGGAATTGTGGACATACGTTTAGATGGACTTCACGTTCGCCCCTTCACCAAATGGCTTATGGGTATAGTCTCTGACTGATAACTAAAGAGTCGGGTTTAGATCCCGGATTGAGGCAATCGGATGTCTAGCCATACTGATGGGTTGTGAAACAGCGAAATATTCTATCTGTGGATCATACACACACGCATATATATATATATATATATATATATATATATATATATATATATATATATATATATATTTTAAATCAGTTAATTTATAATATATATATATATATATATATATATATATATATATATATATATATATATATATTATAAATTAACTGATTTGAAATATAGTGTATTTGCTATACAGGAATTACCATGTTTCAAAAACCGAAGCAGAAATCTTCAAATTTAATTATATAATTAAGTTAAAAGCATTTGTTCTCAGTTTACTATCCTTAGGAATGTGCTTAACGATTAATGCAAGAAATTTTTGTCATAATTTGTTCTTTACCATTTGGTTGTTATTTTTCTACTTCTGTTTTTTCTGTTTTCCATTTTCCTTTTTTATATTTAAGTTAGTTTTGAGCTTTTGTAGTCACTAATTGTAGTAGTTTTGAGCTTTTGTAGTCACTAACATATCAATTTCTATAATGAAGCTCTAAAAAGCTTCATTATAGAAATTGATATGTTCATAGAAAAATTTATTTGCTGAATTTGTACTTATTCTTTTTTCGATAGATAAAGGTATATGCTTAATAATAGATGGAGGATGATTAGATATAGGGTGTATATATAAAGGATTGGGATTGGGATTTTTATAAGGTATGTATACATTTTTCAGTAAATCTGATGCTATATCAAGGAAGTTAACATTTTTAATTTAGTGCTTACAGTAATTTTTAGGTTGGGGCTTTTAAATTCTTTATATATCTTTCTAATTTTATCGATTTTAAACTTAGTAGAGTTCTTTATAACCATAAGTCCATCGTCTCTGTATAAACCAATATCAGTTATATTAATTTTACGGTACGCTGTGAAATTCTATAATATAAAAAGACCTATAAGGTCAGAAGGCTTAGCTGTGTCTAGAGATCCCATTGTGATGTCAAAGTGGTCATAAGAATTTTTTATCTATTGCTCACCTTTATGTATCAATACCAATTTTTTCGCATTTATAATAATGCTCTTTCCTTCTTCTGTAATATCCGTGTAATGTTCAACGCATTCATGAACAGTTTTTTAGACATTGATTGATATTAATTTTCAGTATAAAACTACATTATTGTACAGTTAGTTTTATCCTTTATAACAGCAAACCTGTATGTCACGTCTTTCGTATTAATCCAAAGTTTTAGCCCTACATTTTCTTTAATCTGCTGATTAACCCTTTGTAGGGTCGTTTTACTAATTTTGCCGGTCTTGTTGTGTTTATTATTCTTGTAGTCGGATTTGCTTCGGAACCAGATTTATAATATTTATGCTCTGTAAATTTACATTTAGCACTGTTTTGTAAAAATAAAAATATCAATAAGAACAACGGATTATATATCTTACATTTCTTTCTATTTATTATTATAATATATATATATATATATATATATATATATATATATATATATATATATATATATATATATATATATATATAGACAATCCTCTCATTTACGGATTCCCATCAACGGACTTCGGATGCAACGAACACAATCCACAGGCAATAGAAAAATAATGCAGGAAAATTAACTCACAAATCGTCAGCGATGTATTTCAAAATTTGCGGGCTTAGCGGAACGAGTCGTATTAATTCTCAAAGTGACCGCCTGGCGGCGGTGGCGGGCTTTTCAATTGTAAACAATGACAGGTGTACAGTATACAAAGTACGATACATTAGCGCTTGAGAGAGAAAATAGTTGTAAGAAATATATTATTCTTGTTACCTAATATAAATAAGATATCTATATAAAGTATATATTTATTTATGCCATATATGCATGTTCATAGTATTTAAATTATGATCATAACTACTGGTAGTCATCATAGTGGATATATAACTCAAAAATAATCTCTTGCCATCTATGGACAATCGGCGTTAACGGACCTCCCCTTCTCCCCTATTAATCCGTTGATGAGACGTTTGTCTGTGTATATATATATATATATATATCTGTGTGTGTGTGTGTGTGTGTGTGTCAAAGAAAGAGAGAGAGATGTAAGGTAAGGCTTTAAAGATGGTAGTCTTCCGCTACAAGCCCTGGCGTTTCTGTATTTTTGTAGCAAAATTGCTGGAGGTAATGGCAGTTTGTGACTTGTATGTATGTGATTAAGTAATTCCTGTGCACTTTGAAAATATAACTGAAGGATCTCTGGTGGACGAACTCGAGTAGTCGTAGTGGGTTTTTTTGAATCGGTACAGGCATTTTATGCTTGCATGTATGTGGGCATAAAGGTAATGTACATTTTACACATTTACTATAGGATATAATTAATCTCCTTACTAGAACTGTTTAGTGAACAGCCGTGGTTGAATAGACATGCCTGTTTAAAAAAAAATGAACACAGTTGCTTAAGCAAATGCATGTACCCATTAAAATAATATTTATAGTAAGAAAAATATCTAATAATAAAACGTAACCTTAAAGCCATATCATGTTTATGCACCGTTTTTCCCCGATCCCTGAAGTTAAGTAAGATCGAGCTTGGTCAGTATTTAGATGGGTGACGTCTTGGTAAGACCTTATGTAAACTTTAATGTGCGGATGTTTTAATTAATAGCGGCTAGGAATGTGCAATTGAAAAGCAGATTTCGGATTCCACTTCTTTAGAATCACTTACACTCAAATAACATTTGAAGAGGTGAATCCACACCTTTCACTTAAGTTATATGTTAATAGTACGACTTGTATTTGGAAAGAATCATTGTCACAGGTACAAGTACTGTTCAATTTTTCCAAGGTGCCCTGAGGTACCATCATGAGAATCACATAGCAATTCAAAAATGAGTTCTGGAATGAGATTAGTTATGTGAGGGCATATTCTGCTATAGGCGTCGAGAGTGAACAAATAAACAATAGACCGGTCCACGAAGCAATAGCGAAAACAATTCGTATTAATGTATCCATTGTTTTCTTTATTTCTCCTGTCATATTATACACATTTGTTTATTTTTTAAGTCTTGTAAAGTCCTCTACAAAGCTTAAGCTACGCCCTTACTAAGCTAGTTAATGCTGTGATAGTTCATGTATTATGTAATTTTTTTTTACGAGAGGAATTGTTAGTCTCTCTCCTAACCACTTTTCAATTCAGAATTATCTGTTCTCGAAATGTTTATTAAAAATGTGAAGAACATTAAACACTGCCATTAAGGCCGACCAGATTGGATTCATAACTGTCCAAGTTATAAAACGTACAGATTGGCCTTATCTAAAATTGGAACCCGGAACGCTATTCATACATTCGGGCGGTTAACCACTACACTATTCGCACGTACTGTTAGAAATATTTTTATATTTATTAGCAGGGTACCTGTACAGGCTTGCAAACTTATCAAAACATAACATACTTTATTTTCTTATTTGCTGAATAGTCCATTCTTCAGTCATCTTTATCGGAATCACATTGCGTGTTTACATTACGGCTACATTGAATTCATTAATTTATTAATGACAAATATTTTTCGGAAATATTTTTAGATATATAAACAGTCAACCTTTGCTAATACTTGTTGAAATTTAGCATTTCTCAAAACATATTTTGAATGAACGGAATATTAACGAATGTCGATATAGTTTCGCTCTCATAAAGCATTTTTGCTTCTTTTGCATTGTCTTGACTTTCTGAATGCCAGGCATGACATTATGAACAAACATAAAACAGAAAAAAATATATAGTAGGAGGAAGTGTTTTGCGGAATAGTTAATTAACAATGGCTCTCCAAATATTTTTTTATAATCATAATACGAAATGAAAACCCATACAGTTAAAGGATAGCTTCAAAAGACAATGCTTTAGGCTTTTCCACATTCTTAATTATATCGTTGCATTCATATGTGTGAAGAAGTTTAGGAAGAGTTCACATAGAATAAGAAATACAAATCCATGTTCAATTTTTTCAATCCTTAATGTAATCGAATGAAGAAAATTTTGATTTTTTTTTTAAATAGGTTAGGTTAGTTTAATTTACGACGTCTTACAAAATAGGAAGGACCTCATTACTTGATGACTTCCAGAAGAATCATCGCCTAATAGATAGCACATATAAAGAGAAGGGAAATAATGATATAATCACTATGTTGACTCTCCATATTAACTTAAACAAAAGCTTACGAAAGGAATCACTGTCAATGCCATAACGATCGATAAATAAGAGTAGATGAAACAAAAAAACTATTTGCCTAATAGAAAAATGTGTTACAAGCCAGATTTTATAAATTTAAAACAACATTGACGCTAAATAAGCGGTCAGTGAATGCAGAAACTTTCCTTGTATGTAAACGGGTAATTTCGCCATTACTCTTAGCAGATTCATGTTGAATAAATCGATGTGGAACACAACGAGGTTCTCTATTCCTGTTTAGCAACTAGTCTAGATGATAAAATCACGTGGGTGTTTGAATAACTTCGCATTAGGCGTAGCTATTCATACACCCACGTGATTTTTTTTTTATAAAGAACAGAAAACAGAAAAATAAACATTTGGTGTAGAAAGAACAGTAGCGACACATAACAATGTACGGTTGTGGTTCTATATTCCACAGGAAAACTATACAGTTAGTATATACCATACACTCAGTGAAACACTAGTAATGGACAATCAGACTGGATTTAATAACCATTACTCTTGGCTAAGTGATTTTCTACAAACCTAAGAAGATTGGAAAAAAAAATGAAATCCTCGGTTTGGTTTTAATGTTATTTTGCTATATATTAAACCTTTTAAAGATTAGCCTAAAAGCCGACCTATCGGATAGCAATTTAGCTATCTACTACGGAGGGTTCTTGATTGCACGTTCGTCTCGTTCAGGGTTTCGAGAGTTCCTAAGTCTTTGCATATTCTCAGCATTGGAAACTCTTTTGGCTGCTGTTTGACCTCGTTTTTCATTTGCACGGTACTTTCTTGGCTCTTTTGATTACAATTTAGTCGTCTGTTGGCGGAGGTTTCCTTTTGCGAGGCATACTGCTGCCGTATGGATAGGCAACAATAAAAGAAAAACTCAATATTGATCGATTTCAGTATTTAAGAATTGCATTAATAGTTCAGCTTAACTTTTAAAACTTCAACGAAAATTCTTCTGGTGCCACTTAATTTAAATACAATTTGATGTACGTAGGTCCTTACGTTCCATACAAACAATTATTATTTTTTTTTTTTATTTCATGAGTGACTTTAGCTGGATTTCGCAATTAATTTCAGTAATTCTATAATTTATTTCCAAGTTATAAAAATTGTTATCGGAGAAAAAAAAAAGACGACGACGACAACAACAACAACGACGACGACGACGACGACAACAACAACAACAACAACAATAATAATAATAATGATAATAATAATAATAATAATAATAATAATAATAATAATAACAATAATATAAAATATCGCCAACAACAATCGCACTAATGAAAATTGGGAATCCAGAATTTCAAGATCGCGTGTCCGGAACCGGCCCGCAATGTTCTTAATTTGGAGTCGGCCTGATTCCAAAATGGTATGATATGTTAGGCTACAACTTCTAGAGGTAAAGTTGAAAACGTGCGACTCACTGTCAGACTGACATTCCCATTTACTTATATACATTATAGAACGTTTCTCTTTCAAATATCAAGTCCAGTAGACGTTCTATATTACACGGCATAGTATAAATATATTTATCTTCCTTCGAATTCATTAAAACAAACCAATCTTTTCCCTCTGAATTCCATTACCTACATTACATACAATGGGACTAATGTCCTCAGTTTTTTATAATGACAATATTTCAGCTGCTATACATTCCGGCCATCACCAGGTGTCTATCGATCCGGGTAACTGCCAGGTCATTTTGTAATGAACCCTTTTGTTTCTATATCCACAAACAATTGCTAATCTCGCTCTTACTATATCAGTCAGCTATATTCCATGCGTGATACACGCTTAGACGATCATGTATCTTTCGATACATGACTGACGAGGTAGTTTTTCCCGCAGCAGATTTCCATTTCTTTCTGATCCAGTCTGTCCTGCAATTTACCCATAGCTGAGGGGATGTAAGTGTAAGTGTAATGGATTCAACTGGTATTCGAACTCGGCTCTCCGATTCCTCAATCCGAGCCGCTATCCATTACTCCACCTTACTATATAGGGAAGCGTTTTCCAGATAAATTGTTTGAAGGAAAAGATTTTCTAATTTCAACCTAAATAAGTACTGGTTGCTCGTTCAATGAATGCCATATATGTTCTCATAAGGAATTGGCTAATATTATGATTAGCCAAACTTTGATAGGACCAGACCAGATACAGTATTCAATGCACAAATGAACGGTAGAGTTATAAATGTACAAGATGCATTCTGACAAGAGAAATTTTCTGGGACAACTCTGGAATCGACTCTCCTTGTAGCTGACGAAGCAACTGATTCGATATACACGTTCCACTTCATGTCAGTTGAAAACATGAAGCCATGAAAGCGTAGCGTATTACTCTCCTAGAGTTGAGCATCGGTCATGCTGATGGCAGGCAGAAAAGGCCTGAGAGCCATTATCTGTAGAGGGTTGTTATAAGAAATTTAAATAGGAGATAAGTGCAGATTTTGACAATATGTATGATAGATAACAGTAGACTGCAGATTTTTAAGAGTTTAATATTGTCGAATTTGGGGAAGCATAATCTAAGGAGTCTTATCCATAAAGTAGTGGTTCACGAGAAGAAGCAGTTTGAATGAAACTTCCTTCTTACCGATGAAATACAAATTGATTCGAAATTGTACATGTGACATGGTGAGTCCTTGCTATGAATGTCTGAACTGGTAGATCTAAGGAATATGTTTCCTTTTAATATGTGTCGTAGAAATAGCGATAGAGCAGCGAAAATCTTGCATTGTTTCGTCTGTGGGAAACTGTCTTTAGGATGGAAAATAATTTACCACTTAGAAGACTCAAAGTCCAGCTAATGATAATATTAGCCAATTCCTCACGAGAATATGTGTGGCATTCATTGTCCGAGCAGCCAGTACTAATATCGGTTGAAATTACAAAATCTTGCCCCTCAAAAAATTTATCAGAAAAACAGGTTTCTTAATTCAACTAGCTGTTAGTACGCTTTTCAGTATTTGTGGGGGTAACACAACTCAACTGATAATAGCAGGTAGGAACACAAAAACAAAAAAAAAACCACAAAGAAGAAAAACCTGTGAGTAGGTGTAACCGACAAACTCGGTGTCACATGTCCACCCTTCTCACGAGCCAAAAGCCCTCTGATCCGAAACAGCAAAACGCGACTACTTTATACAGCCGAGGACCGACCATAATTTGCATGCGAATGACGAAACAACGAGATTTCGCTTTAACTAACCGAGACCGCCCGGCATAAAACATGGACGCCGCTATTTAGGTTCCTTTTACCGCTAGCAAACTGGAGTTTGCACACCGCACAGATTCACAGGCGTTTTCGAGGTAGGCCATTTTCACAATTTTCCCCATAGTATTACTAGCTGTTTCCTTCTTAAACACTTGTTTGAAGTACTGTGGAAGGTCAACAGCTTTACAGTGCTATTAAGTTTAATTCTTGTCACTTTTGAAATTTCTCAACTAATGCGGTTTCTATTATTTGGTACAGTTCTTTGTTTGGGATTCTGTACCACTAGTGCAGAATTTTCGAATATAATTTCGCCAATATCCACAGGTTTCACTCGCTCAAAACCATTTTTAACTGTTAATCGTAAAATGAGTCTTTTTATTGTTCTCGTCTTGATAATAATATCAATTTTCTTTTAGGATTGCTTCGCAATTTTTATAATATTGTTCTGTCTAGTATTGATGATGGGTTTTTCTTTCAGTTATATGTGCTATCCAATGTAGTTGTTACTGCTGTTTACGGCTCACTACCGATGCGAATTCTGTTATCAGTTAGTTCTTTATTTTTACAGCCAGTTCTATAAAGTGTATGCTCGTTTTATCATGGCGAATATAATACAACAAGATGTAGTCGAGAATTACAAAAATCCTATCACCTCTATTATTTGATCACTTCGCGCTGCTGGTTTGAATCCGCTGAAATGTTTTAACATTAGAGGTAAATCGACCACACGCCCCACTGGGTAAATAATTCTTTAAAGGCCCCCATCGTCGACGAGAAACAAAACCACCTCATTATAATAATATGAGTCGTTTCTTTATAAGGAATTTTTGGCAATTATTGATCGAGCTGTAATTACTATTGTCGGTTGAAATTTATTTCTTTTTAAATAATTTTTCAGGAAAATAAATTCTCACGTCCACGAGTTCCAATTCCAGTCGGGTTCGTTATATTAACTTACATGCAAGTATATTCGGTGAATTATGAATCCACCGCGTCTCCCCCAAGCTATGGATTAATTATTAATAATTGTATCAGTAAATTATTATTTTCTTGCTTGCGAGTCAATTTTGACTTTCAAAAATGTAAATTCAATGTCAATCTTTAATTTCGTTTTCGTAATTCCTGTTTTTATTGTATTTTCTCCTTAATAATATTTCTTTTTTCTCATTTTCTCTTTTTTTTTTCTTCCCATATCCGCTCACACTTAGTAACTCCATTGAGTCTTGTGATTTTATGGCGAAACTTTGGATGAAATGATTTAAAAATCTCCAAATAACTTGTAGTGATAGGGTACCATTATTGTTTATTCCCGACGGGATCACTAAATATGTAGAGGTTGTATTATCATCGTTGTAGTGATTGAGTTACCAACGGGATCACCAAATATGTTGGTATAGCGTTATCATTTGTAATTCCTACGTCGAGATCATCTTGTAGTGTTGGTCCTACGACGAACGTCGGGTTTGCCAATATATGTGACGGCTAAAAAAGATGTGATTCAGGACAATGCGTGAACACAATGCAATTTATACTTGACGAAAATAGCACATAGAATAAAATACAAAACTGAACTGAATGATTCCAAAACATAACAATTAGATTTATTAATGTTTGATGTACATGCATGTGAACTGAAAAGGTAGGACAGAGTCGTGTCCCTTTGATTAGATATTAGTTATACTGGAGTTCATATTAAGAAAGTTTGGAAATGTGAGTTGCGAAGTTGGTAAAAGTTCAGGAGTGATTTCAGAGTACGTGAATGTTGGTAATTGTCTTTAACGTCTGGCCAGCAAATGACTAAGACGGGAGTTCCTGAAGGTTACATCTTGGCACTTGGTAGCAAGGAATGAGACGTGCGAGAGAGATGAATGGAAAGAAAAAAACTCGAGGAAGTTTACACGTGTTAGGTTTATATCCTGATCGTGAACCACGTGGGAGGCTCAAACGGAGAATGCTGGAAAAACAGATTGGTTGCGTGCAGGCGGTTTGATTGGTCGGAACTGACCAATCAACAAGCTAGATTGGAGGTGATTGACCAATGAGTACTTGATATAATTGTGTGAAAGTAGGATTTTACTTACCAGATAGGAATAGTGGATTTCCCAAAAAGAAGTAAGGCTGGTTTGTTGTGGAAGATTCCACAAACTCTTACAGTCTAAAAATACTTTCTGGCTTTAAATAACTTGTAAAAATTTGATAAACCGTAAAGCAACAAATCAGTCAATCCAACAATTCTTACGTCCAGTAACTGTTGTCCCTCTTTCCTGTACTGATGAGTTTTTTCCTTCCTCATTTTTTGTTTGAAGTAATTGGCAACATCTTGACCATGTCATTATTTTCTCTTCGATATACATGTGATATTTTAAAGAAATCGAAAGCGAAAGTCTCTTCTTCATACAAGTCTCATTTTGAGTCTTTGTCTATTTTTAAGCCATGGCTCTTTTTTTAATATTTAAAAGTGGATAGGAATCATATCGTTTTAATATAGAAAACTGAAATAGTATCATTATTAATTTTGATTGAGAAGTATCCTTATTCGTTGCTTTTTATCCCAACATTCCAGTCTTCAGGTGAGGAGAGAGATATCGGAATTTGTCGGTAGGCACATTACGACATAAAATACAAAAAAATAAGCAATAAAATTATGAAGCCTGTCAGAGCTGATAACTAATGTTCTTATCTGTTTTCGTTTTTATTTCATTGCCTCTTTAGTCAATATCAATAGATATCAACTTTCACAACAGATGTGCTTATGTCATTAGATGCACGTGAGTTGTTCTCATCAAAACTTTACTGATATAATTAAATATACGAACATGCATTTCGTTTCTATTATATAATATGTAAATTTTGAAAGTTACATATTTTACCTTCTCTATCCCGAAATAAGACATATAAATAAAATAATAATGAAATGCAGAGAATGACTGAAAAGTAAAATGAAAAAACAACATAATTCGGTAAGCGAAAATGATCGGATTTCTATATTTGCGTGAGATATGCATATATATATTTTAATAATCCAGTAATTAATATATGCAGTATATTCCTGCTAATCGGGTCCTTTATTATTAATGATATACGTTTGAGTCCTAAAAACAAATCAATTGAAAACAAATCGTTGTTTATTTGAGCCAAGGAGTTTATTAATTTGAACAGCTGGGCCAATCCAAAATTTCATTTCGTTTCGTCAATGCTGAGTCAGTCACTGCTTTGTTTATTTATATATATATATATATATATATATATATATATATATATATATATATATATATATATTTCATTCTTATTTGTATTTGGGCAACAATTTTTCAGTTAATTACTATTGTATACTCTCTTGGACATATAGTGAGGATCAGATTAATTATCTAGACGTAATGAACAAATAGATTGATCTTACTAACCAATATCCAACACCGACACATCTCCACTCATCCAGTATCTACTGTATAGCTGTCATGAAAAGTGTTTTAAAATCTAGTTACAAATGCATCTATTGTTTATCGCAAGCAAAATTCCCACCTCTGTATATACGGTATGAGTAAGCATAAGACAAGCGATTTCAATGTTACTTCATAGAAGAATGTAAAACGATAATCCATTATCTTTACTCGATACATTCGCTGATTTTGTTCACATGCAGTCACTTAAGAAGATAGAGTAACGTACAATTGGATCAATACTTAAAACCTCTATGAACATTGAACAATACAATAATTCAGAATGTTATTGAATATACCGAATACTACAGAAATACAGCTTACATTTTAAACTGTCACCTGTGTGGTACCATTGAACTTAGGTGAGTGGCAATGGTGTCTTTACCTTGCTAATGTATTAACATTTTTTAGATATGGTCAGTTACCACGATGGCTTCCACTACAGATAGCGTTTCATGTTCATTTCCTATAACAGTAGAACGATGCTGTACCGGATAGAAAATAGATACTGTTATGTGTTGGAAATGGCAGAGACACAGGTTCAGAGCTTTAAAGAAAGCCACATGGAAAACCTCGAAGAACTGGAACATCCGGGGGATGGAAAACTTTAGAAATCATCTACAAAAAAAGGATATGGAAAAAAAATAGATGCCGCATTTTGAAGGATGTCATTTTACAAATTAAACGTATAAAAACAGTACCCCTTTATTCAAACAAAGGTGAACATTTATTTTCAATAGTAATAACATTGATCTTCATATTAATATTTAAAACGTGAGTTATTACTGCCGCACCATGTATAATATAAATAAAATCATTGCAAGAACTTTCTTGAAAATTTACAGAATTTGTAAAAAAATTCTACAAGAAAATCGTTTATTTTTTCTTTCTACTATGTATATATATTGTAATAAAAAGCAAAATGCGCATTATGCATTTATGTTTTTAGAAAAATATACCCAGTCGCTTATGTCGAAGACACGCAAACTAGCCAATTGATTTATCTAAACGTATAATGACCTCGAAAATATTTGAGTTTAGACAGCTGCTGAGGTCAGCAGAAACATTATAAGAAGAAGAGTAACGTTCGCTCGAGTCTTGTTGCCTGAATTTTCTGCATGGTAAAGCGTGTTCAATCTATTTGAAATCAAGCTATTCTCATAGGAAGTTTTGACTTTTCCATTGTTTAAATAACGTTTTCAATTAAGCAATAATTCGCAGGAAAGACAGACAGCAAGATATTTTAAACATTTGGCGCTTTCAAGTCAATATTATACTTACTGAGACAGTCGCATAATTGTATCAAAATATACACATACATACATATATATATATATATATATATATATATATATATATATATATATATATATATATATATATCACGATATTGAAATAATTCAGTTACTGACGTTCATTAAATATCCATTGAATGCAGTTAAATTATTTTTTTTATATAAATCTCAATAATATATTTTTTATGGGGGATGTCATGATGTAAATTATTAGGTTAGGGTGTGGGCTTTAGCTACCAGTAGTCATTGCGATCCCATTAAATCTGTTATATTTGTTGTTTTTTGCCAGTCTAAACACCAATGAGTAATTTAAGGATTTATGTATATGTAATATGAAAACATTAGTTAGAAAATGTGTTTTTCTTTCATGGGATCCGAATTCGAATTCCATCATAATTTATTTGTCAAAAAGGTGATGTTTTGATAAAATCAGTGTTTTTTTTGGGTTTTTTTTTTTGTTGGAGTTGTGTGTACCAATGAGTGGTACTGCTGAGAAATGTCTGAAAATTATAATAATGCCTTTTTAATTAAACTTGAATAAGCGAAACTGTTCAGAAGCCTTTGATACCTGTCTTATCACGAAGTCACTAGTCATCGCAATCAAAGGTTTGAACATACTTGTTCAATTATTGATCACATATACGCTATTCCCACGAAATTGAAATAGAGCATTGTTTAGCATAGATGTTGTTGTAGTGGGGAAGAAACTTAGCCTGGCTGGCGTTGGCAACCAGGATTACCTAGCCACTTTATCAAACTGATAGCTATACATTATTATTACGGGAAGACCGTCAAGCTCTTAATACGTTCAATCTTCATTGAATCCTCTTAAACATTACTATAATATTACATCATTAATATCGAACAATGATTATGTTAATCTCTTAGACTGAGGACAGTATTATTTAGACAAATTTTGATCTATATACAAGTATTAGATGACCTTAGGTCATATTTTACATAAATCGTGATTTCCATTATAAAAGAACACTAGAAACTTTGATTCAATGTCGTATTTGGCATCTTTAAATTAGTGGAATTTTGTGTAAAACTAGTAGTATTCTGAATATTACATGTCTGGAGAATAGCCGGCATGTGTAAGATGTTCCTATCCTAACCCAATTTCAAGAATCCTTGTATGCTTTCATAAGGCCAGTAGTTTCGAGACTTCTATTCTCACCAAGTTCGATTTATCAACACTTCGCCTTCTTAAAAGTATTGTCCCAAGGAGACGATTTTAGTGTTGCCGCGCTGTTGGGGTGTGTCTGGAAAATATACTAACGCCTAATGCAAGCCCGTTGTGCGCAACTGACTAGTGAAAAGTGTCCAGAAGAAGTTGGTTATTATGTTATTACGAAGTGAACAGCCATTGCAACCAATGGTTTGGTTGTGCTTGTTCAATTATTGATTGCTTATATTTATGCTCTATCCCACAGAAATTACAACTAAGCTTTATTAAATATAGTTGCAGTTAAAAACCAGAGGTGCCCTCCGTAGGATGTAGAAACGAAACTGTACTTGAATAGGCGTCTGCAAACGGGATTAGCTAGCCACCATAGAAGACTAGCAGCTACTATTATTATTGCTATTAATCGTCCAGAGATTAATGACTCCTATATTATGTTTTCCGCGACGCCAAAGGTGTCTGTTCATTGTACAGTAGTAGACATGAAATCTTCCCGACAATAATCTATATTTTTTTTAATTTTGCAGAGGAGTAAAATGAGGTATGGCATGAAAGTGCATACGAAGGATATGAGATTTATAATATTAATTTAACGAAGAAAAATCACCTTGGCAATTATCAATGCCTGCGGAACGTTTATAGAAACGGAAGAGAGAATTTGAACATGGATTAGTTTTAATAATTTCACCCCAAGAAAAGCAGTAAGGCCTTTAAAATGCAAGGACTTACTGGGAGTCAATGAGGGGGGCAATAAAAGAACAGGATTCAAGGAAACAGAAGATGACGATTGGCACAGTTTAAACTTATGATCATCGCAGTTGACAGGAAATCAGGAAGACAGAAGAGAATTTAACAAGTGAGGAATGTGACAGAAGAAACAATTAGCATATAACATGGTTACAATTAGTAATTTAACTTAGCTCCCGATCTAATACTGCATTTAAATTCCTGAACTCGAGATAGTAAAGAGAAAGGCTTATTAGAAAACTTACCGTGAAAATATTTATACAAGATGCAAAGGATAGCTACATGACGTCGGTTGAAAAGGAACTGAAGCTGAGATGACAGGTCAAGACCGATAACTCTGCCGATCCTTCTTTGTGTTACGTTAAGAATCTCTAGATACATAGCAATAGCACTAGATTATATATGATAGTAACATTTGATACACGGACGAAGAGTAGACCTATAAACTTGCAAGATAGGTTTTGGAGTTTGTCGATGAGGAAAGCATTACAACAGTGGTTACAACTACGTCTGTAACAATCTGTTTACAGGCAGACATGTTGGGTCTTGTACTTCCGCAAGCAAATGGAAATGACAATATTGTAAAAAAGATGTTAGCAACGAAAACATAGTGTAACAGCATCAGGGTCCTCCCTGAATCCGTTTCTTTCGAAAACAATCAAACGAGGTTTTACTTTCAAGGCGTTGTATATCTATTACACAAAAATATTCATTTAGGTTGCAAATATCTTACAAACTTTAAGAGAGGCTAATCAATGTTATTCTTAAAAAACGCGAAATTAAAAAAAAAAAAAAACGAGGTTAATAATAGGACTTCTTTTTAAAGTTGATTCCATTTTTGAGTGGATATACTTTTCTCTGTGATTATAATGTTGTTTTGGTTTAAGCATTTCTCTGTATCCTTTCATTTTTATTTTTTTTCGGTTTTTCTTTTTCGTATTTATTTCCGTTTTAGCAATGTTCAATATTTAATGTTCAGGAATTCTGTTAGACGCCTGTTTCTGACACATAGATCGATAAATATTCCCAAAATATTCAATCTTTCTTTGCATAACAAAAGGAATTTAAAATTTGGTTCTGGATGTGTATTCCCTCTTGGATCCGAATTTCTGTTCTTTGTGAAACCGTTGGTTTGTTCTTTCTGCTGAAAAAAAAAATGGAAAGAAATGATAAACTTGGAACGGAAACCGAATAAGACAAATCCAAATTGCAAAGAAGAAAGTTACATGTCATTGCGTTCATCTGACAGCAAATATCCACAATTTAACAAATATGAACCTAATACAGTTCCATCTAGAAGTTTCGCAAATTATGCTGTGTTATTATTTATCACACTTGGTGTTTCACATTGTGAAGTATGGAAAGTTCAGTTGATAGCGAGTATACTACGGCGTGGTCTGAAAGTCTTGTCATCCCATACCAAAAAAAATATTGAGAACGATAAAAGAACAAATAATACAGTAATACAAATCACATGTACTGGATTCAGTTTATTCACTTTTATTGACGCTGCCACATTGTAGTAGCTTGTGTCAGCCATCTGAAAAAATATACATATATTATGTAGGGGTGACAATACTTCTGGACCAGCCTATGCAACAGTTTTTGGTAACAAGGTCGGTTGGGTAAACATTGCTCAACCGTAAGACTCACAAACAATTGGAAATATATGCATTCTCACTATTAATGGATGCTATATTTAATTACCGACGATTCCTGGCAACATGCACCATTTTAGGAATCTCATAAAATGTCTCTTCGAACATTAAAACGCTATTATGGTATCCGGAAAGTAATTACGCATTTCACTGCTATGAACTACGACTCAACCAACGATAGGACAAACACTGAATGCAACAACCCCGCTTCTAGTTGATAATCTTGTGGCGGGCGGTATGTACGTTGGTGTTTGAGCTAAGCAACACGTATCTCCTCGTATATCTATCCCGCAAAAAAATGGCGGACTCGGTATGTGAATCCACGAAAATAAATACAAAGAAACAACTAAAACCAATATATATATATATATATATATATATATATATATATATATATATATAATTTTTGAATTTGTTGGTCTGATGAATTGGATCCTATTTACGATTCCAATGGAATAAATTATGACCAGGGAATATTAGTGTTTAAGCCTTTTTATTATATCCTTACACTGGACATTGAGTTCTACCTGGATTCTATCCTCTTGGAATTATTTTCTATATAAATATATATGTATGTGTATATATGTGTGTATATATATTTATATATTTTAGATATATGATTGTATATGTATGTGTATATTTACCACTAATATTATCAATCTGTCTATATATATATATATATATATATATATATATATATATATATATATATATATATATATATGTGTGTGTGTGTGTATTGTGTATTTAGGCTGCATTTTTTCATTAATGCATGTTTCATTAACTAATATAGACAAGTTTTGTCTATTTAATTTATTCGAATTGCTTTCATATTGTCTGATAAGCTTAATAACATTATTATTGAAAGACGAAAGAAAACCACCATTTTGATACATGTTTCTTAATCCTATCTAAGCTTTCAGCTTACAAAAGCCACCATCAAAGATGATAATAACATTACAATATATTCAACAATACACGGGCATCGCAATAATGATAGTCTGTTTTTGTTTACGTGAAAGTTTTACAAGCAACGACAAACTCGTGCATGATAACGTGAGAAAGAAAACGAGAATGTTAAGTATGGGAAGTGGTTGGTACAAATGTTCGTATATATATATATAGAGAGAGAGAGAGAGATATAACAAACGATAACATATGTATTAACAAAACAACGGTATACATAGACAATAGGAAATTGTTGTATGTTACAAAACGATGAATATGAATGAAGAAAACATTTAAACTAGTGAAGGTGTTTGTGTAGATGTAAGTCTAACAAGCGTGTGTGATAGACACCAGTGTATATATCTATGTGTGTGAGAGAATTCAAAAGTTAACAGACAACCGAGGGTAGCGGACGCACCTCAGAGGCAGCGTTTTTATCTACGTGCTATCTCCATCTTACCGAGTAAGAGGAAAATAGGAAAAAGAGACTGAGAGAAAATATTACAGTCTATTTATACTCTTAGAAAGCGTCTCCTGGTCGCGTTTTTTTTTTTGGTTTTGTTTTTTTTTTTTTCGTTAAGAAAGTGACTGGGATTAATTCCACAAAGTTTTCTATATTTGACTGTACTTCGTTTATAATGTATTTCAGAGTTTAACCTCATGGAGAAAATATCTGGGGGAAAAAAAACAAACATATTCGGCATTTTTTTTACTGTATCAATACCGAAAGTTTAATACTGATAGAAGTATTTAAAAAAATCCATAGAATGTATACCGATGGAGTTATGGTTTTAAATGAAAATGGTGACATAACCGAATAGACCAGCTATCGAGCAGAACCAACTCGAAATGAAGAATTGAAAAAAACTATTGAAATACGCCAGTCATATTTTTCATCCAATTTGTTCTAATTAAAAATTTTACAATAAAATTTAGTTTTCTTATTGATCGATGAAATCACTTACAATAATAAATCAGTTGTCTATTTGTTTTCTTTCAAAGTCACGTTATATGAATTTTGAACGTCCGAAATTTGAAACGGAAATCTACAGCGGATATAAAACTCAATGCTTCAAGTTCAAATATTTCTCGTTATGTCAAAACGAATTGAGGAAAACTTGAATATTGGGAACGGAACAGAATATGCCGTACCCTACAGCTGTTTTCTAACCAGGAATCGCAGTTCTTCATTTTTGCATCACATTTTACAGTTGCCGAAATATGGATTTTGCATGTAAAAAAAAAAACAAAAAAGAACAAAAACAAAAAACAGAAAAAATCGAAAAAAGACCATAGTTATCACAAAATGAGAAACAAGTGCTATCACAAAAACCAAGACATGCTATGAATGTTATCGATTGTGATTATAACTTTGTGCGACGTGGAATGAACAATAATGAAGATATTGATTTTCAGGAAAACTTGATCGTGTAATCGAACCATTGCTTCCCAAATATCTGGCTTTCGTGAACAGAAAAGTTTTTATTCTTCCGAGCGACAATGCAAACGCACTTTTTCCAAACCCCCCAAAAATAAGATTCTTAGGGTGGTAAGTTCTTCAACATCCTCCATATTCACTGCATGTACCTACAGCTTCCAACTTGTTTCGATCTCGAGAAAATTTTGTTAATGGCAAAATATTTATAAACGAAAATGGGAAAATCTAAAACAGTCTTTCAGACATATTTTCTGAGAAAAAGACAGATCATGTTTTAAAAGAGCCCTCAGAACTTTGTCCTTCCGTTCGGTTACACCCGTTGACAATGAAGTAGATTTTATTTTTGATAAAGGAAAATTTGATAGTTATTTTATTTCTTCTTATCCATTTCTGGATCACACAAATATTTATAACTTGCACAAATAGACTAATGTCGTACTTTTGACTATCACATAACCGAAAGGTACCAAATAAGTGTAAGAGGGGGATTTTAGTTTTCATAGAAAAATAATAAGAAGGTTAGATAAACTGATGATACAGAATCAAAATCAATAAGCGGACTTTTCGATTGGCCTTAATATGTTAAATAATAGAATATATTATTGTAAACATTTTTTACGGTTACTGTTATTTAAACAGTGCCACTGAATTCAAAATAAGACATTTAATAATGTATCACCGTAAATTAATATTGACTATATTTCTTATATCTGTCCAGACAGAAAATGATATTTGTAAAATAAATAATAACGAAAAACATTTGAATATTTTTTCATTGAATAATGCTACCATTATCCGACTATGTTCAATATTCAAAATATATATTCTGGCTAATACGAAACACTAGTAGCGGACGCTAAATATTTCGTCTCTACATAAAAAGTCAATGAATTGAAAGTAATAGTAAACTGCAATTTGGAATACTGCCATCAGTATTTCCTAGCCACTAAAGAGTATAAAGTACGGCAGTCATATTTTTCAACCAATTTGTGTTCTAATTAAAAATATTCACAATAAAATTTGGTCTTTGTACCATCAAATTCTTATTAATCGACGAAATCATTTACAATAATAAATCATTTGTCCATTGGTTTTCTATCGAAGTCATGTTATATGATTGACTTGAAATGTTTCATCCCTTTCAATTTCATTTGCTTTCACTGACTTTCCACAAACCAGCCTCTGAATGGCAGATTTTGACAAAAAAAACAAACACTGTAGCATTTAATTTCTCCTATTAACATTTTTATTTCTTTCCAGATAAGCGCACATTATTATATTATTATTATATTAATAAATGAATATATTATTATATGAGAAGGAACATAAAAGAATAATCAATATTCTGTCTATATTAGCAATAATAGCTACAGCAAAGTGAAAAAGGATCCTACTCTGAAAACGGAACGCAAACTGTCACAGATCCTAATTAAGAACAAGGATCACTTCGCACCTAAGACATATAGGCAGTTATCGCAGCGTTACACCAAGCTACCTCACATATACGGTCTCCCTAAAATTCACAAAGACGGTATTCCGCTCAGGCTGATTGTTAGTTGCCAAGGCTCTGTGTGCCACCCTCTGAGCCGCTTCATTGTAGATATAGTTGTCCCATTGATCGGAAAGTCTCCTTCATATGTCCGAAACTCCCCCCACTTCGTGGAAATAATTATAGATGCTCCCAACCTATCCAACCAGATGATGAGCTTGGACGTGGTGAGTTTGTTCACCAAGGTACCCACGGAGGAGGCACTCTCAGTAGTCAGAGACAGATTGGCCCCTGTCTCTTCCCTAGAAGAACGGGCCAGTATTCCAATAGATAATCTGATGGAGATGTTGACTTTCTGTACACAAACAACATACTTCGGAATGAGATCACACATATATCGACAGGATGAGGGCTTAGCAATGGGATCGCCATTATCACCAGCAATGGCGAATATATACATGGAATACTTTGAGGAAATGGCATTAGAATCTATATCTCTAAAGCCAACTATATGGTTAAGGTACAAGATAACACATTAATACTCTGGCCACACCAGGAAGATGTTCAGGTTCTACTGGACCATGTGAACTCAATAAGACCTTCGATACAGTTCACAATGGAGAAAGAGAGTAACAACACACTCCCATTCATGGATGTTCTAATATCTCGAACAGAGCATGGGTTTAAGACATCTGTATACCGTAAATCGAAAGTACCTCAATTTCAACTCACACCATCCATACAGCGTAAAGAAAGGGATCATCCGTTGCTTACAACACCGAGAAAAAGTCATATGTGGCGACCCAGAGACGTTAGATAAAGAATTGATCAGTATCAGTAGTACCCTACAACGTAACAACTATCCTGGGTATATGGCAGCAGCCCCCCAAACCTGGGATAGGCAGCTACAAGAGGAAGAGGACAACAGCAATCAGAAAACAGTCTGTCTGCCTTATGTGTAGGGGTTATCAGAGAAAATACAAAGGATCTGTGGTCCATATCACATCAGGACAACCTTCAAAAGCTTGACGACCCTTCGCAAATATCTCTCCCGAGTGAGAAACCCTATAGGAGAACATGATTAAAGACTGTGTGTACGCTATCCCGTGCAGCTGCGGAAAGGAATATAAAGGAGAGACAGGCCGCCCCCTCAAGGTAAGGCTTCAAGAACACCAGAAAGCTGTAACACGAGGGAAGGTAGAAAAATCGGACGTGGCTGACCGCATATGGAGAGAGAAAGGAGATCACCGCCCTGTGTGGGATCATGTTGAGATAGACAAGGAACATCATTGGAATATTCGTAAACTTAAGGAATCAGCACATATGCTAGGTCACAAAAAATCTCCTGAGCCGACCAAGCATAGAAATAAATACAATATGGGAACCAGTTATAAGGAGTGCCAGAGAAAAGCAATGATAACAGCAAAGATTGCAATATGAGCACTGGTAAAAATGGTTGCTGAAGACATTAGGTTTATAATACCCAGAAATTCACTGTACCATGTGTCCTCATGGCACAGTGGATAAAGGCGTTGGTTAGATCCAGTGACAGGACCCAAAGAGTGTGTGTTCAATACCCGGTTAAGGCACTGGAGAACTTTCGGAGGGAAATTAGCAGGAGATAACTTATATAACTGACATCCATCAGACATGGCGCGTGGAACTAGAACAGTCTACCCCAGTGAGCGAGATAAAGGGTTCAGTTCGAAACCACCTGAAGAAGGCCGGAGCGTACAACGGCCGAAACGTTGTAATAAATTTGGCGACAAAGATGAGGACAATAGTCCAAATAATGTAAATAATCAGTATGTTATGAATAATCAATAGTGGTCTCCCCTTGTTTTGTTACTCTCCTCTTTGAGAGCGAGCTTTTTCTCTTTACTGGGATTACAAAAGGACACTATACGCGAACCTTGTATTCTCATTTGAATAAAGCTTTCTTAAAGCCTACACCTACGTACTTTTGTCATTACACAACAGAAAAGAAATGCTTATCAGACGAAATTTTTCCCATCACTAATATTCATAAAATCTATACTTAATGAATGTAATATCAGACATTTGATTGTGATGTAATCTGGTAACTCGCATACACTTTCAACATTCGTCATATTTATCATGTAATGAAAATAACCATTTTTCTACAAACGTATGCATTACGAGAATTAGGAACAGGACACATTCAGCAAAAATTGATAAATACATACATAAGTATATACATATTCATTAATAAAATTGAACATGCGATGCCTACACAACCAATGAAAATAAAAGATACATTTTAAAAATCGAAACATCTCCGCATTATTCACCTTATTAACATATATTTTTTTAAACACAGACTCTAAATGTTAACCATATTTCACCTAAGTAGCATTTGTGTGTACAGTTTTCAAACTTCTTTTATTAAAATATTGCGCAATGCAGAACCTAAAAATAACGTAACTAAATACATTACTTAGGTAGTTTCTCAAAATTACATTTCATTTCCTTTCTCATTTGAATTGATTTTCAATCAAATTTCTAAAATTATCTTCAAAATACTGAAAACAACATAAACCATCTTGAACCTAGAATTTCTAATGTTTATCTCCATATGGGTTACAAAAATTTAACGTTCATTTTTATTCTTTTCATATGTACCATGTCCCTTCAGGATGTTAGCAATCCAGGCTCTCCACAATATCCTGTACTTTTAGCTTTTAGTAAATTTTATCATTTTCTATTAGCTGTTGCTGCATTTGCACGATATACCTGAGACACAACCCCCAGCAATCTATGCAGTAACAGCAAGTGGAAATATGTTGGAATAACTAATCTAATAGAAACTCTATCGGATATAAAGTTTCCAGTACAGCTTAGATTTAAAATTTGCCACAGGGAACAGCAAAAGAGACATAGTAGATATTATAGTAAAATATCATAAGCATACGACTCTGTATTCGTTAATGTTTTCACTCAAGGCATAATCACTGCTACTCTTGACCCTAACAACGTAATGCATTGCCATAGAAACACCTAATTGCACAAAATAACTTAGGAGAAATCCATATCACTCCCTCTGAAATGTGGGGTGATTGTAATCATACACAAGAATACATATAAAGAAAAAAATAACTCACTATTCAACGATACCAACATAAACGAAAAAATAAACGAACAGAAAATAACTACTGAAACACAACAAAATAACAAGGAAATCAAGAAACTCATTAAAAACAATGACAAATCTGTGTATAGACTCAGAGAATATCATCCTAGAATAACCAAACGTTAGGGTCTCCCTAAAATCCACGAAGCAGGTAGCCACAAACTGGAGAAAGCAATAGTAAAAATTCTAATCCCTCTCCTTGGAACAATCCGTCCATTTCATATCATGAACTCAGACAGCCTATTTGTAAAACTAAATGAAATGGCTGTCAAGCGCATCGCCAAACTAGATATAAAACCGCTTTACAGAAAAGTAATGTTCAACGACGCATTGGGATAGAGAAAGACGCGTCCATAAGCGAAGTCAAGTATTATAAAACAGGACATTTCATTAGAAATCAAAAGAGTACTGAATTGTTATCCAGTATCAGTGCTAATACAAGGATCGATCGGTAATTTATCGCAAATTTATATTTTAATTGCGCGTGGTCTGTTTTTTTTGTTTTTTTTTGTCGATTGCACAGTACAGTATGGTCAGTTGGGCACCGTCTAGTGAGAAAATGAACACTATGACGCAGTTCACACCACCACAAATTTGGAAACGGCATACTGTACTGCATTCGCACCGGAAGCTCCAATTTCAAAGTATTTCGGTGTCAATTTGAGGACAGTGTAGAAGATTCGGAAAGAGTTGGATGATATAACCAATCAACTTCATGGCGTTTGGGGCGATCACTACTGATGGCGACGTCATCCCTCCATTCCTCTTCCTACATTGCCTCAGGTACAACAGGAAGGCTTACATCGTGCCTTGAGGAGGTATTGCTGCCCTGGACCAAAAAAGAAGGCTGCTTGAAGATAATATGTCTGGCAACAAAACTCTGTACCATGCGATATAAGCTCGAGAACATATTCATGGCTGTCAGACAATATCTGCGACCACATTACCCCTTACATCCTGGTCAACTAACTCCCCAGACTTCAACTCCCTTGATTATAATGTGTGAGGCGCAGATGGGCGAGAGAATATAAAAACACTTTGTAACACGAAAGGTGAACTGAAGGCAATTGATTATTACAGCAATCACCAACTTAATCAAGGAGATGGTCCAGAATAGTTGCAGGAGATTCCGAAGTCGTCTTGGGACTGTGGTTGAAGCCAATGGCGATTTTATTGAATAAATTTGCTCTTTAATATTTCAAGATATTTTTTGTGGAATTTTGGTAAATATGTCATTTAAACTGAGATATCAGTGCTATTTTCGTATTTTTGCGTAATTTAGGCGACAATTTATCCATCGCACTCTGTATGTGGCAGTGAATACTGGGAAAGTCACTTCACAGATGAAAGAGAGTTGAAGCAATAGAAATCTGCTTCAATGAAAGCATATCAAGAATCTCGGGGACCGAATATGGCGCAATGGCAAAGAAAATTGAAACAAATTGGAAACAAAAATAACACTTATATTAATACTTAACGATTAAAATTTTTATGACACATAATGAGGAAAGATCCCTTGGAATGGAGGTAAGAGTGACAGAAGAAAACAATGCCTCAACTACCATGCAAGACTGAAGGATGACTGAACAGGGTTTAGGAAAGATAAAAGACGACAAAATTTATTAATATCTACAAAGGGCAAGAAATTGTAGAGAACCGTGTTTGCCAACACCATGAAGTGAAACGGCATACATATAAAAAATGTCCAGGACTGAAGCGAAGAGGGATGAATATCGAAGCGACAATATATTGTAGATATTGACAATCTAGTCATACAATGCAACATTGGCAGTCACCATACATTGCTCTGTTAATTCCTATACCTACACTAACTTTATCTATCTAACTACACTTCTAGCTAGGTTTTGTTTGGTTTTTGGGTTGCCTGTGTGGTAAAACTTAATCTTTAGCAATATGGAAATACGCTTAGGACTAAATTTATCTGCAGATCGATAATCAGAGATTGAGAACTATAGAATGAGAGAGGAAAAGGAACGGCTAAACCGTTGCAAATTTATAAAGGATCAGAATTGATGAGATTTTTGTTGGGGCTGAGACTTTTTTTTCTATGCCTTCAGAGATAGATAGATAGATAGATAGATAGATAGATTGATAGACTGCATAATGTGTATTGATTACAGACTACCCGAGAGCCTGTCCTAAAGTAAGACAGACTGCTAGGAAAATTTATTTATTTGGGAAAGACATTAGTATATTCCAGAATATATTCTTCACCGTTCGGATAGAATAAATAATTATGTAAACAAAAAAAGGAAGGGGTGTAAAATAAAGATAAAACTTCTCACCAGATTTATTTAACGGAAATGTTTTATGCCATGCAACAGAAGATGTGACGACGATATCCGAAAACACATTGCAGGGATGATAGATGCCCTACAAAAGCTAAGCAAACTATTACGAATCAGAAAAAGTTTGTAAGAAACAAAGAAGAGAATGTTGAACGGCTATGGAATATTAATTCTCTATGACAGTGAATGCTGGACAATTTCTACTCAGATGAAGAGAGGATCTGAAGCAACAGAAATGAGGTTCTAAAGAAGGATATCGTTAGTATCAGGGAAAGAAACATGTGAGCAGCGGGAATATTCTAAAGAAAATGAGAACAAAAAAGGATACATTTACCTCGAATCAGAAAGTGACAGTTGGAATTTGGCGACATTCAACGAGGAAGATGATTGGGAGAAGTAACACTGACAGGATATAGTGGAGGAAAATGTGTAGAAGGAATCAACGAGTAATAAATTCAACAAGCCTCTGTAAATGGATGACAGCACATAAAGGGAAATCGTAAAAGGCCAACATTGATAAGTGCTGTAAAATGTAGCATGGATCATGGCACATAACAGAAGCATAATATTAGCTTGGTGCAAAAATAATGACGTAATAATGTCGTTTTTTGACGTTAAAAAATACGTCAAAAATGACATCATTACGTCATTATTTTTGCACCAACATAATAGTAACTATATATTATCACTGTTATATTTCACGGCTCAATTAATGGAGGATAATTGTCAAATTGGATTAAAAGACTTACGGCTACACCACGTTGAATAATTAGTTCCAGTACGATCACCCAAGTTAAGCAACGCCAAGTCATATTACGATGGGTGACCGCTTGAAATAGCAGGGCGACAGCTTGGGAAGACAAGATCGTGTAAGTTTGGATGTACAGGTAACGTAACAAATAAATATCCTGTACGTTTACCCAAGTTAAGCAATGTCGAGCCTGGTCATTACCTAGTGGGTGACCGCTTGGAATAGAGGGGTGACCGATTGGAATACGAAGTGCTGTAAGCTTGAATGTGTGGTGGTGTAATACATAATGGTTCCATTACGACCACACAAGTTAAACAATGTTTAACCAAGACAGTAGCTACATGGGTGACTTCTTGGAATAGCAAGGTGACCGCTTGGGAATACAAGGTACTGTAAGTTTGGATGTACAGGTAGTATAACGGATAATGTTTCTAATACTGTCACCCAAGTTAAGCAATGCAGAACCGTGTCAGTACGTAGATAGGTGACCGCTTGAAATAGCAGGGTGGCCGCACAGGAACACAAGATTCGTAAGTTGGGATGTACCTGTTAATGTAACGCATAAGGTTTTCCTTACGATCACCCAAGTTAAGCAATGTCGAGCTTGGTCAGTACGTAGATGGGTGACACCTTGAAATAGCAGGGGGATATCAGTATTCCTTATATTCACTTACGCTCAAATACCCTTGGAAAATATTATCCACCTTTTCTTTTCTTAGCTATGGTTTAATTGATAAAACCTGCATTACTCAATCTTTATTATCTCAAAAATATCTAAATATATTTTCTGGCTTTAAATCACCTGCAAATGTGTTGATATGCCATGGAAAATGAATGAATCGATCAATCCTACACTTTAAGTCTTTAACTTGAGTGGCTTTCTGGCTTCGTGCATTAATAAAACATACAGGACAAATATTTGATAATGTTTCATATTTTAGGGATGGTCAGAGAAAGAGACAATCGAGGTTTCTGGGATAAAAAATGAGGACGGAAGGCTTGGAAAATTTGATATCCATGGGACAGACAGAGGGCAATAGTGATAGGGGAAAGCAACATACTTGGTGATCTTGAGTAAATGTATGGCGAGCAGAAACAACAAAAAGGCAATGATTATTAAGGGCTACAAGGGAGAGGTAGTTCTGGGGACGTATGATTGTCCACCGCCTGAGGGAAACGATGCACAAAAGAAAAATAAAGTTGATACGTGTAACGAAAAAAGATCATCTCGAAATCTCGCGTGAAAATGATTCCTTTACTCAAGAAATAAATACGGATATAAATGTTTTCTCCTGTTGTATTCAAAATCAGTGCCAACCCTGTGTTTTAGGTGTATCGGGACATATACTTATCGAGACACATGCATATCGTGACAGGTGCATATTAGGACACATGCATATCGGGACAGATGCATATTGGGACACACACATATCCGGACACATGCATGCTGGGACACACGCATATCGAGACATGTGCATATTGGGACACATGCATATCGGGAAAGATGCATATTGGGATACACGCATATCTGGAGACATGCATGCTTGGACACACACACCAGGACACATGCATGTTGGGATACATGCATACCCGGACACATGCATGTTGGGACACACGCATATCGGGACATATGCACACTGGGCCACATGCATATCGGGACAGATGCATATTGGGAGACACGCATATCCGGATACTTGCATGTTGGGATACTTGCATATCCGTTATATGCATATTAGGCCACATGCATATCGGAACAGATGCATATTGGGAGACATGCATATTGGCTGCAAAAAAGGTTCTTTTCTGACGTCTAAATGAGATGCAAAGGTGCATTTTAGCGTAAACGAGTTAGGCATGACATTACCTATTGGTGATTATATAGTTACCTCACTTTATTTTTTTTTCCTTATTCGGAATGAAAGCGAGGTAACAATACAGTCACCAACAAGTAATATCATGCCTAACTGATTTAGGCAAAAAACGCACTTTGGTATCATTTAAAAGTATAAAATAATTTATTTTTTCACTTTTATCACCATTTTATTTTCCTTCCCTACCTTAATTGTTTTTTTTTTATTTTCTCCTCTTTTGCTAGCTATTACTGAAATGAGTCATTAGCATTATCCTTTTATCATTTCGAAATAATTATAAACTTTGATAAACATACTAGTCATCATTAGATCTTCATTGATTGGCTGACATGGTTTATCTGTTGATTATTGTAAGAGTTTGCTCTTGTCAGTAATTGTTCGTTCACTGAAATAGTGCTTAACTAACTGATCCAGGGTTTGAACTCATGATGACTTTAATACATGTCTAACCAACTCCTATATTCACTAAGCCACCATCTCAAAGCGTGGTGTGTTTTTTGCAGCCTTTTATATTCAATGTCAAAGTATTTTGACATTTGGTTATGATAGCAGGTTCTTACCGCTTTTCATAATTTTGTATTTTATGTCTACGATGCTGTCAATGGTCATGTATTATTTCGAACTATTGTTCTCATCTTGATTGATAAGTATGTCATTACAGATAACAACGTTTCGACCAAGTACACTGGTTATCATCTTTCTTCTGTTCTTTTTCTTCCAATCCTAATTCTCCATAATTCCTTCCCTTTTTTTTCTCATTTTTATTTTCCTTTTTCTTTTTCCTTATTCTTTTTCATTCTTTTTGTTCTATATATCGTTCTTTGCCCGAATCTCTTGCCTTGGTGATAATATGAAACCATACGCGCAAATCGAATATTCAATCCACCGCGTCTCAACACAGTGAGACCCCCACCGAGCAGATTCGTGGCCGGAATGCGGAAATGTCTATATAAAAAAAATCTAGCTGAATAATAGGACAGATTTATCAATATATCGGTACCAAATGGTTTACGTAATTTTAACAACTAGGTTTCACTTTAACAACAGGTTGATGCAGGCAAATAAAAGAAATAAATGCATGAACAGATATTGATTCCTAGCAGGGAAACATAAAATTTAAATACAACTTCCGATTTATGGAGTTGTTTTTACATTTTCCGACGGAATTTTCTTCAGCTTCTTCCACATTTGTGTAGAGATTATAAAAGCACTGAGAATAACATAGATCAGATTATATATATATATATATATATATATATATATATATATATATATATATATATATATATATATTATTGTTAGTGGATGCCCATATTTGAGTAGACGTTCTCATTAAAGAAATATTTGCCCTCGAATGATCAGGCACGTAGACGAAGTAAAAAGTAACGTCTAAAGTTAAACAAATATGGCGGATTATTAATACAAAAGCAATTTTTTTTTTAAATACTGGTACACACACACACACACACACATATATATATATATATATATATATATATATATATATATATATATATATATATTAAGAAAACGGTCCCAAACTCAGCAGAATCCTAAGAATGTGGGTTTAGGGTTTATGGAACTTTGTCACCTCAGCAATTTTTGATTATGAGTCCCTCAACCCAGAATCTAGAAAGGTTGTTTTACATGCATCTTCGGAAACAAATATTGTTCTACATAGATGTGTCTTTCCAGAAATCTATCTATCAATCTATCTATCTATCTAAATTCGGTTCATATATATGTAAGTTAGTTTCAATATGTTCATATCTATATATCAATCTAGCTATGTCAGTATGTTCATATATATCTATTAATCTTTTCAATATGTTCATATTCTATCAATCTATGTATCTATCTATTATTTATCTATCAATATATATATACATATATATATATATATATATATATATATATATATATATATATATATAGAGAGAGAGAGAGAGAGGGAGATAGTAACTATTAACAGCAAACAAAATGTCCTTAGCAACGGGAAGAATTTAGAAAACGCTTGTGTATTCATTTTCTCAACTGAAACTTACGTCCAATAGTGTCACGTGTGTAAATATTGTTTTTTTCTTGTGTTGACAGATTCAACCATTTTCTTTTGATTACAGTTTTTTTACGTTGGATTGGTGGAGTAGGAATTCTTTTAGCAAATATGATATTGGGAAAATCATTTCCCTGGACTTAGATTAATATTTAGATAATATTCAATTGCGGCACTCTCGAGGATTTTGCCATATATATATATATATATATATATATATATATAATATATATAATATATTCTTGATTAAATGAGGAACAAGTTAGTAATTTTCAGAAACACGGTTAATGTAACTGTTATTGTCACAGAAATCGAATTGTTCGTGCCGAATTCAATTCTTGTTTGTTTTTTGTTTTTTTTGTTTTTTTTCAGTTTCCTTCACTTCTACTTGGAAAGCGTAAGGATCACTTTTCCTCCAGCTATGAGTGAAACATTACGTAGACTATGCACTCATACCTGGAGGTGGCAACAAGTATAGAACGAAATCTTCGAAAATAAGATACGCCTGAAGAGGAATTCGCTCCGACAGGCTATCAAACCCAAGGCTATAATACATTTTTTGCAGTCACGTCTATAACTTTTCAGGGGACTCATGATGACGACAATCTTCGAAAAAGTAATGTTTCAATTTTTATTTAATTTCATCATTAATTTTTGAAAATGTGGAGTTATGTTTTAGTTTTTAAAATCTATATGACTTTTTACTTATATGTATAAATGTCAGGTTTTTGATAACGTGTGATTATTTTTACTTTTGATTATTTCCCCATTAGAAATGCCACTAGTGTGCTGGTTATTTTAGGAATGAAGTGAAAGAAAAACTCAGTATAGGAATGATTGAGGAAAGGAAAATAGATATAAGATGGCGATTGATGTTGCTGTAATTTTTTTTACGATTGGATTTATTAAGGAAGCAAGTAAGCTGAAGGGAATGTCACAGGCAGGAAATGCCTGAAAAGAAACTGTTGGAGTAGAAGTGGCGGTGATATTCAACTATCTGAACAGTAAAAGGGTGGGAACTAGATGCCAATATAGTAGCACACTTAAATTCATATCGTCAAAACACCATGAAAAAAAAACAAACTCGTCTCAGCAGTTGCCATGAAAATATTTGTAGAAAAGACAGAGGGAAGCCACACCACATCGGTGAGAAAGTGAGTGAAGTCGAGATGCCAAGTCAGGATTGATTACGTTATAGACCCTTTTTTGGATTTTGTCAGGAACCTCGAAATGAATAAAAGGAGAATCAAGCCAGATATTGTAGTATGGTACTAATAAATGAGAGATTTGTTAATGTGCAAGATTATTAAAATGTTATCGTGTTATTATGGATAAAAAAATTATTTATTAGTCTACTTTATTTATATGATAAATATGACGAATATATGAAGTGACTGCATAATATTAATATCATGTAGTGCATGACATACAGAAAAAAATGTCTCTCAATACACTGAGCTTCTATCCGTAAATAAATTGTCACATCTATTACATTAACATTGTTGAAGTTATATATGTCATTAGTCCGTTAAAGTGCTGTTTGTCAAAAGCATAAATGCATATTTACTTTCCATTTCTTTTCTTTCAAACAAATAGTAATATTATGTAATATAATCTGTAGTTTTTAAACGCATGCTTAACTAACATAGAAATGATATCCGTTAAAAGATAAAGATTCTATTGATAAAATATCGAACCTCTGAAACTCAGTTCTTTGCCTTAATATCTTAGCTCGACTAGCACTATAAAATATTTAAATGTATTAAATTAGAAGCAATTTAAACAAGACTGAGAATTCACTGCAGAGGAAAACAAAAGCTTAAACAAAGTAACTGGGAAGCGTGCTCAACCTAATAATTTATGGTTATCCAGTTTGTGAATAGTTAAATGAAAAAGGCTTATATCAATGGCGCCTTTCCTAAAGTTAACAGCTAGTATCAGCTTTTCGTTCAGGAAGAGCTGTCCGACCAGTAGCAATAAATCCTATTTTATAAAAGTCTAATTTATGGGAGGATTTTACAATTCTTCCGATGCATTTTCAATAGATTTATGATCATTTGAGAAAATAATTGTCCTACCAGGAACCAAGTAAAATATATGACGCTGATATGTTTCTCGCTACATTTTTTCTTTTCGTGTGTTTTTCATTTGTCTTCGTGTTTTTTTTTGTTTTTGTTTTTTTGTTTTTTTTTGTTTTTTTTGTTTTGTTTTTTGTTTTGTTTTTTGTTTTGTTTTTTTTTTGTTTTTTTTACATATTTTATCATGTAAAATTAGTCTAATAATGGTAAATACCAAAGACAAACGTTCCACTGTCAAATAATGTGGCCAGGTCGATATTTAACCAAATTTATGAAGATTAAATATAATTCTTTCAATTTCAGCTTACAAAAGGAAACACTGGGAGTAGAACCACTCTCGTAGGATTCTTTGCTGTTAATTTTCCAACAAAATATTTTGTAAAAACGTTATAAATTTTCTCAAAATATTTCCTTTTTTTTTTCTTTTTTTTTTTTTTTTGCTCAGAATTCAATTTCCGCCGTTGTGTTGCTCCATTCGCTCCATATTTATATTGGTTGAATTATCACACTACGTACGTTAGAATTGCCTCTGGACTTTATCGACATTTCAAAATACAAAAGCTACCGGAGGAAACCTACAAGGAACAGCAGCCGAAATGTCTTTCAAAAAAAGACAAACCAATTACTCCGCACGAAACAGAATATGTTACTAATTTTAAACTCATTTTTCTTTGTAAGATGTAGTTGCTAATATTAAATGTAATATTATATTACTGATGGAAATATGATATTGTTCATTTATTGATAACCTGAAAATAAAGATTAATTTTGAGTCAAAAACAAATTAGAGTAATTTCTTTGTTATTTTGCAGCAAGCATCATATTTATCACAAACATCATTGAGAAAAATATACATTATTTACACGAAGGCGTTGTTGGCGTTATCACAACGATTCGACCGTTGTGTCCTCCGGTCTTCATCAGGTGTTTGTAGACTTGGGTAATCTACGAACTGAACCCGTTATTTAAAAAAAACGGGGATATATTGTCCCGTTTTATAGCCAGGACTATTATCTTGTGATATCTCGCCTAGGTCTTATATTTAGTACTGATCAGTTATTCCTACGTTTTCAGTGAGTCTAAGTGTGCACATCTTGGCTCAGGAATTGAACTCACAAGTACGACGCCAACGTACCAATGCTTTAGTCCACTACGCTCTTTTTCCATGCCGTGGCATAGTGGATTAAAGCGTTTCTTCGTGAATTTAATGATGAAGACCGGAGGGTACAGCGGCTGATACTTTGTGATAATAACAAAGATAAGGCCAATAGTTCGAATGTAAATAATTTAAATATTGATAAATCCAGACCCCGAAAATTCAGACAGTATATATATTCAGTTAAAATTCCTTTTCAAACAATCTGACAATTATTCGAATCATTCTCAAATAAAATAAAAGGAAAACATAGAACCACTTAGACCCTTAATCTAAAACAATATTCCTGTTTTTCTTATTACATATCATATCCATTATCCGAAATTACAAAATCTGAAAACCTCCGATATACGAAAGTTTTTCAGTTGATAACATGACATGGCACAAATGGAAATTTTCAGAAAAAGCTAGGAAGATTATGTGATGTTCAGCTGTTGTAATCTGATTTGTCAGGCAGTTTCCCTGCCCAGCTACCTGGCCTACGCCAGTTTCTTTTTAACGATCGTCAAAGCAATACCTTGATTCGTGGATTACTTACGAGGTGTTTCATGCTCAGTAAAGATATTATTGGAAATGTAAAAAAGAAAATCCTGTTTTTATGTATTTTTTTTGTTTGGGAGTAGAGAACATTTTTAGTATACATACAGAAATTTAAAAAAAAAACACTGTTTTTGCGCGAATCCTTGATGTCACTACTTAAAATCCATGTGAGCATTACGTAAGTAGCGCCATTGCTTGTATCATCTGTATGTACACATTTGCTAAATTTTATATGAAGCTCCGTTTAGGGTATATGTTATTTATATAAAAATACACTGATGTTAAATGTATAATTGATGTTATGAAATATAAACGGTTGTCGTGTTTATGCTTACGTTCCATTTCCAGGCTGTCCCATTTTATGGATACTATATACAAATTAAATAGCATGTCATTCAGAATCCGAAAAAAATCTGAAAACCGAAGAACTTCCGGTTCCAAGAATTTCGGATAAACGATTCTCGACTTGTACAAGCTCCTCATTTTACCGCTAAGATCTCAAACTTATTATCCGTCTGTTTGTGACAATTGGGTAAATGTGATAATTAAGTACTAACGATATGTAACTAGCTTAAAAGTCGCCCAGTTGGGCGGCATTCAAGCTAGCTGCTGCGGAGGGCTCTTGATTGGGCCTTCATCACAATAGGTGGGGAGGATTAGAAGCGATAGGCAACAATGAATTACATAACTCAAAATTGATCGCTGCATGTAAGTATTGCATTAATATTTCAGTTTATCTTTTAGAAATTCAACGAAAATTGTTCTGACGCCACTTAATTTAAAGACAATTTAATAAACATTGGTCCTCATTTTCCGTACAAACAATTATTTTCATTTTGAGTGACTTTCTCTGGATTTCGCAATTAATGTTGATTATTCCCAAATTTATTTTCAAGTTATAAAAATTGTTATCGTGCAAAAATTCGCCGAAAAAATTACGAACAAAATTGCAAGAAACAATCGCAGTAACGAAAACTTGGGAATTCCGTCACAGAATGTTTTAATTTGCTCACTGAGTCGTCCTGATTCCAAAATGGTATGTGTTGGGCTCCGGCCACTCGGAGTCAATTTGATTAGGTGTGACACACAGACATTTGTATTTATTATATAAATTATTGATCTTTAAATCGGTACCTAATACATTGCATTGAGAATCAGATAACAATGAAATACCTGTGTTTACGAACTAATTATTTAATTCATACAAATTTCCTCACAGGATAGAACTAAGTCAGATATAATGTAAAAACATATCTATTTTTTTACTAAATTATATAATACTAACAATTCATTGTAAATAACTCTACTATAGATTCATAATCATGTAAATATTTATTCCCTGAAGTCAATATTTTATTGAATTCTTACTGAACCAAACCATTAATCTTAAAAAAGACTCTACTAATGTTCTTACATAGCCTTGTCAGATCGTGAATTTCATATGCATGTTATGCATGTCAACAAACCTATTTAGAAATATCTAAACAGACAGTTTTATACAATAGTTCTCTCAGATCAATTGTTAAAAACTTGTTTCGAACGAATGAAGCCTGTCACTCATAGAACAAACCATCCATCCTTCTTTGGAAATTGTGAACTGAATCTACGGAAACACAAATAAAGAACTATCAAATAACAAAATTCAAATCACTTGAGGATTTTCAAATGCAGCAACAACTAAAATGGATACTGTAGCTTAAAGCGAAGATATTCCAAAATGAATGTGTTGACGTTCCAAACTTCTTTAAACAAAATGTTAGGAAGGAAACCCCTATCGACAGTGGAAAGAACAGTTATTGCATTCGAAATATCTGATTTCCATTGACAAACTAGATGCTATTTTGATATACTAAATAAGCTCACTGGTAACACCTATTTCATATTTTAGTCGCTAACACGAAGAACGTTACCAATCGTTATTCCTGTTACAAACATCACTTGTGTCAAAAGTTATTCGTCTAGTGAAGTAAAAAGAGTGACATTTTCAACGTCATCTGTTAAAGAAACATTTATATGCAGATGAAGTAGAGTATACTGCTAAATAAATATTGCGTTTAGTAGATTTAAAACCGCTTTTTACATTGAAAATCAATGTTATGTTAAAATCTGACCCGTTATAAAAACAGTTGCTTTGAGAGCAACACAAAAGATTTTTAATTCCTTTTTCAAAAGTATTCTTTAGGAAATTCAAGTAGAGGTCGAATATTGAAGGAAGATTTGGGACATTTCGATTTGCCTGCATTTCCTTGCAGGAGCCTCCGAACCAGTATATCACGAATTCCGTTCTTTTGGCCATCGGGTCGAATCCGTCACTGGGCTGAAAAAAATAACAGCTTACCAATTTATCTTTATATATTCTTCTACCCATTACGTTACATTTTTATTAAGATATCTTTTAAAGTATAGTCACTTATCAGTCTCACAATGTTTTAGCAGACCAGTTTTTATACCTTTTGACAATAGCTCACTCTTAAAATTATTAAATATATTATAATTTTGCAAAGACGGATTTACTTTTAGAAAAACTCTTTCATAATGCATGGCACGGATCGCTCAGACATAACTGAATGAGTTCCTATTATCGAACATGCATTGTTTCATATTTTAGTGGTTCCTGGACACAGGAATTCATTTCCCATCGTGTTTCTTATTTTTTACTTAAGTATCATGCGTAATACATGCTTAGACGATCATGTATCTTTCGATACATGACTGACGAGGCAGATTTTTTTCCCACAGCTTGTCATTACTTTCTGCGGTAGACCATTTGCCATCCAAGGCTATAGAAACCGGTCTGTTCTGCTATTTACCCATAATTGGGGGGAAGAAGAAAAGGATTCATACCTTTCCTAAGAGTATTAGTATGTAAGTGAATGTAATCGATTCAAATGGAATTCTAACTCGGTTCCCCGACTTTGATTTTTATATTTTGTAATTCCTAAAGTTACAAAAATGTTCACGTTAATATTTTGGCTCCATTTTAAATTTCAAATTCGCAACGTGGCAATCAATCTCTGATATCTATTCATAAGACGTCTCACACAAATGACTAACGTTTGTTAACATCATTGTAGAACGAACCTACTTTCATCATATATGTCCATATATATTATGCCTATTTTCAACAAATAAAATTTTCCTTTCTTATTAGTTGTTTTATGTATTGATTAGTCATGAAGTTTATAATCAAATGTGAATCTGAGAGACTACATATAATAGTGGATAGTTGCAAGTCTCGACACAAGTCAACTTCCAAAATGTGAATAAATGATGAAAAATTGTAGTTTATTTTGTTTCTCGATTTAACTTTGTCTAGGATATTTTGATCTTCGTTTATTTATATATATATATATATATATATATATATATATATATATATATACACATACAAACATGCGTACACACAGAGACACACAAACATATATATGTATGTATGTATATATATAAATAAAAAGAAAGAACAGTAAGATATATAATCCGGTGTTCTTATAGATATTTTCTTTTTTACAAAATAGTACTCAATGTAAATTTACATAGCATTAATATTATAAATTAATTGATTTAAAATATAGTTTTTCCGCTACACAGTTCTAACCATGTTTCAAAAATGGAAGGTCCGAATTTAATTTCGTAATTAAATTAAAGACATTAGTTCCATTTCATCCTCAAGCGAATTTTGGAGTAACTTTACTTTAAATTAACTTTAGTTACTCCAAAATTCGCCCGATGTCAAATGGGTCTGAGTTTCATCCTTGAATTGAAGTAGATATTGTCTAGATACACTGATGAGCTGTGATACAACGAAACATTTTGTCTGTGGATGAGTATATATATATATATATATATATATATATATATATATATATATATATATATATATATATAAGTGAATATTGATGTCAACACTTAGAGGCGACAGGCAGTTTCGCGCTCGACGCAATCGTCAGGCCATGACGATTGCGTCTAACATGAAACAGCTTGTCGCCTCTAAGGTTGACTTCAGTGTTCTCTTTTACATTTACACACGCTCTCTTTGATATTGAGCCCTTTATCCCATAAAGATAGCACTCTTTAAGACTGTATTTCTTTATATATATATATATATATATATATATATATATATATATATATATATATATATATATATATATATATATATATAAAGTAATGGATATTTCACATAGAGATTTAATCAGTTAAGCATTATTTTGGTTTGGGTGTCCATTTAGTAGACGCTCCGTTTATTTATTTAACAGTATATTCATTTTTGTCCAATGGTTTCATTATTCGAAAAATCTTAATAAAGGAAATATGCGCCTTCCGGCTGGATTCGAAACTGCTTCTCCCTTAGCAAGAGAAACCGTTGATGCGCTCTAGACCAATTCGCCCAAGAAGCAGATATGATCCTTTCGAGAATTTTAGAAAAAAATCGTTTATAATTCACTATTCGATTATGTCCGATGGCTATATATATATATATATATATATATATATATATATATATATATATATATATATATATATATATATATATATATATATATACATATATATATTACAATAATATTCACCCTGTGAAAGGCCCAAGGGTCACTCGATACTGATGGATAAAGTGAAAATAATAAACAGAAAAGCGAGAGAGTTATGTAAGTGTGAATGAAAATCATCTATTTTTTTTTTTTTTATTTAAGATTTGTAATTATTTTGAAAATTTGTTATCTGGCTTCCCGGGGAAATTCGATCGGAAACTTCCCAACCGTCTTTTTAGCCCTTTCGGAGTTTATAACTCTTCATGATGGATTTTTCATTTTCTAAATTGAGGATTGTAAGTTTCACGCGTTTCGTCAACGATATACTCGTATTTACTGAAATACAGGTGAAATAAAAACCATGAGATCAACGTGCGAAAATAACTTAATCCTCATATTCATATATGAAGGCAATATCAATACGAATATCCAAATTTGGCCCCAGAAAGAAATATTTATGCATGTGCAGTTCCATGCTGTACGCTCAAGAGTTAGAAATCCTTAGAATTTATTATTCGCAGTTGAAAAGGAAAAAATAATTAAAAAAAAAACCCTGCTTACCATGAAGTACTAGCTACAAAATTAAATTTAAAAAAAAATTATTAAACTCAGTGTAAGATATTTGTCAAATCAGTTTTTTTCAAATAAATCAGCTTATTCAATTTCCATCGATTGGTCTGCGAAATTGAAGGAAACTGAGTTTTTAATAATCGACAAAAAATAAGAGCGATAATTTCAGCAATACTAAATAGTGTGAGCATTATTCAAAACGCGTTAGCGTGTTTCAAAATTAATTCTAGTGATTATAAACATCAACCATATTCACCAACAACCATAAATTAACAAAAGAAATCAATACTTCAACAAATCAACATTATCTCCGAATGTATACATTGTCCACGTGTAGAGGGTCTCTCTAGTAACAATAATCCAAATTATAGATACATTGGTGATATAAACTGCATTCAAAAATTGGCTGGGTCTCCTCTTTTCACTGAAGTCTATCCATGTCAGGTGACTGTTTGGGAATACCAGGTGGTGTAAGCTTGGATGTACCTGTAACGGCATTCACCTGAGGTGGGTTGAGCCGGCTCCAATTTTGGAGTTTCATGGAAATTTGGAATTCACAAGCTAACCCCAACTTGCATGTATAACACATGAGATTTGCTTATAGTAGTGAAGGTTTCGTGCAGGACCATCCGCACTTTTTGAAGGGCCGATTACAGAGACCTGTTGCACTACGTGCCACAAGGTCCCGGAACGACCCTCTGCAGGTTTTGAATTCAGAGTTTTTCATTCTCCTAGACCAGTTGCCATCCAAGGCTACAGAACCCAATCTGTCCTGCTATTTACCCATAGCTGGAGGGAGAAGAGTATTCACACCTTTGTCAAGGGTATTAGCACGTAAGTTAATGTCATGGATTCGACTGGAATTCGAACTCGGCTCTCCGATTCCTCAATCCAAGCCGCTATCCATTAATCCATGTGTCGGCTGTGTAATGGATAACCTCTCGGAATTGGAAATCGGAAAGCAGAGTTCTTATTTGCCGTCACGTTCGTTATATTTATTTACCCGCAAATAACATTGGAAAATGTACAAATTCCCAGCTTCTACTCAGCAATGTATTAAATAGTAGGAATTGCATCACTAAAATCATTATTATCTCCAAAAGATTCTTACATTCCAAAAATATTTTTCTCGCATTACTTTCAAGCGATTGATAAGCCTTAAAAAAATCAATTATGTAAATCAATAAATTCAATGAGAACATTAAACAGGCTAGTTTATTTACTCCTATTAGGTTGGTGCAAAAATAATGACGTAATAATGTCGTTTTTTGACGTTAAAAATACGTCAAAAAACGACATTATTACGTCATTATTTTTGCACCAACCTAATATTTCCAAAGGCATTGATGACAGTGGATTTGTTTTCAACTTCTGAAAACAGCTGTATTTTTCTCCGTCAAATATAAACTCAAGAAAGTAAAGTTGAAAAATTGATTATATCAGGAGGAATTCATGTAAAACCATATAATTTCCGACCGTCCAGAGGTTTACAAGGATTCCTCTTATATATTTCAACTCCATTAATAAGAATGGGCAAAATTCCTCTGCAATGAATACGAAATCTTTTATTGCCTTTTCATCGTTCCAAATGGAAAATGATATTAATGCCTTCTGTTGAGGCAGCCTTTGGATGACCACGTTCACTAGAAATATTAGAGTTATCAGTCGATTTTCTTTACTGAAATTTTGAGGCTTTCATATTCAATTGAAGCAACTGTCTCTCGAAATACCTCCATTGTGCTAGCTGCCAAATAGCGTACTTAGAGTCTGGACTTCTAAATCACATGAATGTTAAGCATTCGCGCGCACACATACCCACCGATCTTTATCTATCTATGTATCTATCTATCTATCTATATATATATATATATATATATATATATATATATATATATACAGAGAGAGAGAGTGATAATATATATATATATATATATATATATATATATATATATATATATATATATATTATATATATATATATATGTGTATGCGTAAATATAAATATGTTGTTGTGTGTGAGTGTGTGTGTACATGGGTATATGTATATGTATGTGCGTAAATATAAATATGTTGTTGTGTATGTATGTATATATATATATATATATATTTATGTGCGTAAATATAAATATGTTGTTGTGTGTGTGTATATATATATATATGTATATATATATATATATATATATATATATATATATATATATATATATATATGTGTGTGTGTGTGTGTGCGTAAATATGTTGTTGTGTATGTGTGCATGTGTTTTTGAACATAGAAATATTTTCATCCTAGATTAGATAATCGTTATATTTGTTTTTTCATATGTTTATATTTGATTTGTAACCTGTAGTCGATATTAATTTTGTCAAATTTTCTTAATTACACAGCGGCCCTTTTAATAAATGCCCTTCAGTTTTAGTTCCCCCCGCCCCATCTCTCTCCCCCACCCCTTTTTCTTTTTTTTTCTTTTCTTTTCCTCTCCCTCCCTCTTCTTCTGATCTTTAAGATTAGATCGTCTATTGTCCGACAACATTCATATTTCTCTCACTTAAACCATCTTTGACTCCCCTCTTTAAAACTTCTCTTTGTTAAATTTTAATCCCCACCTTCATCTTTAAACCTTCCTGTTCTTCTGGCGTCTGTTACCCCTCCTTATAGCTTTCATTTACTCTAACATTCGTCCCACACTCTCATACATACACTCTCACTAAATTTTATTTTTTATTCCTGGAGTTGTTTTTTTCTGTTTTATTTTGAATTTGTAGGTCTGATGGATTAGATCGTATTTACGATTCCAATGGAATAAATTATGACCATGGAATATTAGTGTTTAAGCCTTTTTATTATATATATATATATATATATATATATATATATATATATATATATATATATATATATATATAAAGATAGATAGAGAGGAAATATAAAAGACGAAAAGCCCACGGCCCGGATGAAATTAATTGAATCAGATAATTTGTTTTTTTGCAATACTCCTGCACTGAGTCAAGAAATTTTTAGCTTTCTCTCTTTCACACACATACATGCAAACAAAACAAAAAGACATTCACACATGCACACACATAAACGCAGACAGACACGCACACAGACATGCATACAAAAAATGTTTATATAGTTAACCATTAATAATATATTTATATCATATTTTATATAACATTTCTTATATATTAATATTATATTGCATATAAAATATGTTATATTAAAAATGTTAATTAAAATTAATATTAATGGTTAACTATATAAAATGTTCTATATACGTGTGTGTGTGTCAGCGTGTATATTTATGTGTTTGAATGTGTGTATTTGTGTGTATAAGTATTTCTCTCTGTATGTATGTGTGTGAGAAAGAGAGAGAGAGCGCGCTTAAAAATTATATTAGCATTTTGTTCCACGCTTGGCGATTTTTCAAAATGAGTGCATGTTTATTGTAAAAGGTTCCAAGATCGATTGATTTTTTACGTCTTTCAAACTGAATGCACCATCATGTCGACAGAATAATTTATTTTGTTGATATATTTTTCACGTTTTGAAAATCTATTCTTTGCAGTTTCTACTCCATGCAGAGATTGCAGTTTCTGTCTTTACTTGATCTTTTATATTACATACCATTCAACGAACAGTATTCTCACATTACAAAAATCACTTTGCTTCGTTCCATGTTGTATGACCTTATACTTACAAATGTATTTATTTTGAGGAATTTCCGTGAAATAATTTGTAATATTTGCAAATTACTGGGAAAATTTTCTCGACACTCTTTTTTTCCTATTGTGGTCAACCACGCCTTACTTTCGGTTAGGTATATTGCATCAGATAATAAGCATTTGTCTGCTGCTGTATTTCTACAATGACATGTTATTAAATTTTCACTTAACATTATAGCCATTTTTATTTCGTACTTCATATTAATTTCGCCGGATTGGAAAAATATTTTAGTCAATTCCTGATGATTGAATATTGACGTGAGACATTCAATAGCGATGTTATTACGAAGTTATCACACACACACACACACACACACACACACATATATATATATATATGAAGAAATATAGCTTTAAAGTGTGTTATATTTATGAAATGAAGTGCTCAATATCAGAGATAGAGCGTATGTAAATGTAAATATATATATATAAATAGAAAAGTGAAAATTGAAGTCAACACTCAGAGGCGACAGGCTGTTTCATGCTAGACGTGATCGTCAGCCTAATGATTGCGTCTAGCATGCAACAGCTTGTCGCCTCTGAGTGTTGACTTCAATGTTCATTTATATATATATATATATATATATATATATAGATAGATAGATAGATGTGTATGTATGTATTTATGTATACGTCGAAAATACACTTGCGTATGAAGGTAGTCTATGATGCGAATAGTCGGTGAGCTGAGTTTGAATTCCACACAAAATTGTTACATTTATTAGGTTTGTGCAAAAATAATGACGTAATAATGTCGTTTTTTGACGTTAAAAAATACGTCAAAAACGACATTATTACGTCATTAATTTTGCACCAACCTAATACATTCATAAAAATACCGCTGAGAAAAGTATGAAGCCGCTCCTTACACATTAGTTGTGGAAAAATAATAGGCCAGACAGAACTCAGTAATTTTATTTGGTAACCAGAATATGAAAACGAGAATTATATATTCTAAACGTTATGTAGTCCTGACTGGGCACATACTTGAACTCTAAGACCCATTCTTCATCGTTGCTCTAAAAATAACAGGTTTGCTCGGTGAGTGTTGAAGAACCACAAATAGGTCTGAGAAGTCGGAAATGTTCATAAACAAGCAGCCATGTTAAAGATGAGAAATCCCATTGATTTGCAATGTGCCTCTATTTCGAAATATTGATGGACAATATAAATGTAAAACCATGAGAGACGATGCTGATTTTGAAGCGGGTGCAGTGTTTACATTCTAAATGCCGGTAAACTTTCTGATAAGATATTTCAGCATCTTCAAACGTAATAAAACCGAAATTTCCGTGTCTTCTATTTAAACAATGTCGGATGCTGGCATATGGTTCAGATTTTGTAAAAGGTCCTCGTCAGCACAGGTGTCTTGACACCGAGTCCCATTTTGTGAAATGTAGGATTTGCTGATCATCTTAGACGTGAAAGGTCGGTGAGGAAACAGTGTTTTATTATTGGTGCAAAGAATATTCATAAACTCTTAGAACAGGTTCCGGACTGCCTCGACAAACAGACTCTGATTAAGATCGATGCATTGTGAAAGTAACAACTTCATCGGTACCTCTCAGAACAGATTCAATGTGGACCCATAGCGTCACCACAGATGATTAGGAATTGTTTTATGACAGCAGGATAAGCGACATGCGTGTTTCTAGTCAAACATATAACTCAACGCCACCGTGTTAACCTTCAATGGTGTTGTGATAAAGTCTCCTGTTGTTTTGAATGGTGCTCTATAGTTTCCAATCATGAGAAAACATTCTGCCTTCACCTAGCATCTTGTTATTGATACATTCGAAAGTGTATCCGCATACTATCCAGCTAACACTAAACGTCCTATCCACAGTGCAAACAAGTGGTATTTTTAGTTGGAAGAGAGGTGGCCGTTGTACTAAGAATATTGTAAGACTGAAATAAAATAATTTCCTGACCACAAACAGATAATCCATCCGCAGATTTATCACCAGCATTATGCTAATGTTACCAAGTGCAGTAACTGTAAAACTGGATCACGAACAGCATAGTATTTTTCCTTTAGCAATATGTGCAGAAGTTATAAAATAGCCCGGGGGAAAATGTGTGTATATATATATATATATATATATATATATATATATATATATATATATATATATATATATATTAGATGGGGAAACAGAACCTTTTGATATTCTGGCTGGCATTCTCCAAGGTGACACACTTGCACCTTTCCTTTTCATCATTGTAATAGACTACATCATGCGTATATCAGTAGATACAATCAAAGAAAATGGACTGATGTGTCAGCCTAGAAGAAGCTCACGTCATCCTGCACTTTACATCACCGATGCTGATTTTGCCAATGGCATTGCATTGTTGTCTGATAACCGCATTAGTGCCCAAGCACTCCTTTCTTCTCTTGAATCAGAAGCTAACTGTGCAGGTCTACACCTAAATGAAACCAAAACTGAGTGTATGCCAATTAACATTCGCAAGAATCCTGAGATCAAAACACTCTCAGATAACATCCTCAAATGTGTCGAAGACTACAAGTATCTAGGATCACACAACAAGAACTCTGAGAATGACTTCAACATTAGAAAAGGCATAGCATGGACTGCTTGTAACAAAATGGATAAGATCTGGAAATCCAATCTTGCTCGTCAATTCAAAATCCAACTTTTCTGCGTACTTATTGACCTAATATTACTCTATGGCTCTGAAACTTGGACTCTCTCAGCAAAACAACAGCGCCGTTTAGATGGATGTTATACACGTCTTTTAAGAAGAGTGCTTAATCTCTCATGTCGAAACCACCCAACTCTAGAAATGATATATGGTGACTTGCCAAGAGTATCAACGATAGTTTGTAAGAGACGTGTCCAGTTCGCCGGGCATTGTGCACGTGCCACAGATGAACTTGTGTCATCATTTGTACTCTGGAGGCACCCATCATCTGACAATCGATCATGCAAGTTAACCTTTCCAGATAGGATAAAACGAGACATCTTGATCCCTAAGAAAGATCTTTTAGGTGATATGACAGATAGGGAATACTGGAGAGGTGTAGTGAGTTCAATCTCGGCTGAGACCGCTAGATGATTATATATATATATATATATATATATATATATATATATATATATATATATTGGTAAAAACTATTAAGAATAGAGAACAATAAAAGAACAGCAACTAAGAAGACAAAAGTTAACGATAAACACACGTTATATATACACACTCTCAATATATAGATATATACTTTGCTAATATAGTGTTTTAGTATCTTTTGTAGATCGTATATTTTGGAGCATGTATATATTCGCCTTTTATATGTTTATCAGAAAGTGAAATCAGCCATATTGCCTTGACCTTTTATAGCGAGTCACTTAAAGTATGCATCCTTTTATACATTTTATACAATTCATTCTCTGACTTGTAAAATTGATTTAACAAATTAAGGAAATTTATGGGGACAGTAACTGAAATTATAGGTAATGTTAATCATTACACACTGTGCCCAATGAAAAATATTTTCTTCGAGATTTTTTTGTATCGTAGAATATTTTGGTAAATTTTCTAAAAAAGATGGCTACAGTTTTGCTTTTTGTGTTACTCAATATTTTAGCTTAAGTACGCCTCTCATTCTTATCATTAAGCACTGAATAAAATTAATGGCGGATATTTTAATTTTTTCTCAGGAAACACCAAAATTATGATTGCTTGCACTGCAGCCATCACAGAATGATTATGAATCCAGCAATGCTAAGAGTCTTTTTCAGTATATAGTGCTGATTTGGGTATGGAAAAGCATGAAATAACACAAGACATATCAATTAAAGTTTGATTATGAAGGCGTCATTTTTAAGAAAACTGAATAGTAGACAAATCTCTGGATAAGAAAACTTACAAAATACACAGAAGAGATGTAATGGAAATCATAAACTTACTCTAGATTCCATGCTCCTTAGAAATAATCCTAGTTTTATTTTGCAAGCGGTTTCTTTGTTTAGTAAGAAGCTGTATAACTGCGTTGAATATCAACTGATAAAGAAAATTTATTCTGTATGAGATGATATGGACTTGGTTACAGAGAGGACATGTGAAGACAGATACTATAAATCTTGCTTGAAAACAAACTCAGAAAATCTCTCCCATCTTTGGAACAGGAGTAGATTTTTATCTCTTTTTAACTGTTTAGGATTGTGTTTCCGGTTCCATCTTCAAGACATCTCATTCCCTTTGGCTCCCAATAAACCCTTGCCTCTTACTGGTATTATTGCTTTGCTTGAAATGATTTTAAATAACTTCTATCAATTCATCATCACCATTAACAATCCATTTACCAGGCGTGGTCTTAGGATCATTGCGCAACTGCGAACATGCATACTGCTGTTATTATAGTATGTGGCGTGCGTCATTTATTTCTATAGTATGCGGTCTACCGCGCTATGAATTATACTATGACCTCAGCTTACCTCTCGTACCGTCCAGCTGAAGTCTATGCCGATGAATTCTACCATCACATCACGTCACCTCTCGTGTGTCCTGTCCACGTAAATGGAAGGAGATGGAGCTCCCACATCAAAATCTCCCTAGGTCTGAAACCGTTAGCATCAGCTGGATAACCTCCTTTAGATTAAAATGTTGCCGAAAGATTTTTATATAAGTGTCATCTTGACCGAGGAAATAGCAGTTGCATTTTTAGCACTGAACAACCTACTGGATACATTATAGGATTAAATAGCACGGTAGACCATATATTATAGTATGGCCGTATGCCATGTCCTTGATAACGTGGTAGACCGCATCTGATCACTCCCATTCAGCAATATGGTTTAAAAGCTGCAGAGCTCTTCAGTCAGTCGTAGTGTGTCTTTGATAAGTCGACCTATTGGAACCTATCTATCTCAGGGTCAAATCACAATAAATGTCCACCACCTTTAAACATTGCCTCCATCACAGACAAATAACCGTTGATTACATCGGGAAAAACACAATGTTCTGGCCGTTGACTTCAATCTAGGAATCCCTCCGCTATGCGATGCAGTTTCATCAGCACATTTGGATGCATGACAGCTATGGCGCTCAGGCGACTAAACAATAAGATTCATCTACATTTTGACAGATCTTGTTTCAATACTGCTGGGTGTCCAATCACCTCCTCACTAGAAAAATATAGTGGGAAAACCGTTTTAGCATGCGGAAAATGTCATATGGTACCAACAGCAACCATAATGTTACTTTATATATAATTCAATATGAACAGTTGATATAATGAAGAATTTAGATCACATCTTCAACGTAAATACTGATTTTCTAAGCGTAGCTTAGATGTAGGACAAGGCCGAATCTATGAGGCACCAAGTGAGTATCCAACTCCCTCTCTAGTTGTAACTGTTTTAGCGAGACAAGCTTGCTAATCACGGCCTTGAGGCGCCCCAGCTTCATCGTAAATATGAGTGAGTTAAAAACACAACTAATGATCATCTAATATCTAAATACAGCAACTTAACTCAGAATTATTATAAGTACACATGACGTGGTAGGAAGATTATCTACTGGAAACTGTACAAACTACATAAGTATGTCTGTGCAAAAGCATTTTCTCATATATATATATATATATATATATATATATATATATATATATATATTGTTTGGTTTATACCGATATTATTGTGAAAGAGAAATGATTTGCTGCAAAACAGCAGAACATACTCTAGAAAAGTGTCCCCCCCCTTTTTTTTTTCATCCAGCGTCCCCCCTTTGGCGCAATTTTTTTTCTCAATACCCTTCACCGAGTGTCAAATTAAATTTCGAATATTATACTGAATTCATCTTTCATAGCAAGATAACACTTTCAAAAATAATTTTAATATTGTTTTCAATTCTATTATAAATGCTAATGATTAAAATTTAAGAAAAAAAACTTATTTTATAGCTTATGTTTTCAGTGAAATAGTTTACTTGGGTGCTTACTGGCTAAAACTCTTACTCTAGGTGCCATGTTGATTAGAAATAATCGTATATCTTCGAGATTTGTAATTTGCAGGCGTTTTTTTTTTTAAATATTTAGTATCAAGCTGTATAACTGCGTTGAAATCACATATAGAAAGTTGGAAAAGCAATTAAGAAAAGTTTGATAGCTTCCCACAGCTTTAGATACCTTTCAGAAATTTCCTTTTGTAGCCATTATTGAATAATTTTTGAAAATTTGAGAAAAAAACCCAGATAAATGGCGACCGCCCCAAAATTAAATGAAACCTCCGAGTGACCCTTTAAAAATAACAAGGGGGCGCTAGCGCCAACGTTGGGAAACACTGTTCTAGACAAACAATATTAGTAAACATCTCGTGTAGTTTGTAAGTGAACTTGCTACATCTATTAGAATTTCAGAATATATTCACAGAACCGCAGGGGAAAATAAATCTAGATGAGAATCTAAGAAAGGCATTTTAAGATATAGAAACCATTAATACATACGCTGTTAACATGTGGCTTATTAAATCAGCATAGCTTTCATATGGATAAGAGCAAAGAAAGTTCTGTACAAGTAAATACTAATGAAGCCCATGTCGCCAACATTATTACTTATACTAAACAGTAATATAATATGAAGGGTTGAGATCTAAATCTTTTTAAGCATTTCACCCCAAGCAAGGCGGGATGCCACTAGTACGCAAGGGGTTACAGAGAGTGGGAGCGAGAATAATGAGGTGTGATAGAGTTGAGGATGAAGAGAAGGACGGGAATAGATCAAGACATCTGGAGATGTCGATTGGCATTACATTTGAATAGATGGAGATTATAGCTATCAGGGAAACAAGTAATAAGAAGGGAATTGCACAGACGCGGGGTGCAAGACATGAAGCTATTGGAGTAAAAGAGACGTCTACATTTAACTGTTTCGACATTAAAAGGGTTGGATCGAGATGCTAGCCTGGTTGCACGTTTAAATCCATGCAGTCTAGGAACTAGCGAAAGTAGCTCGTCGCAGCAGTTACCGTGAAATTATTTGTAGAAAAGACAGAGGGAGGCGACAGCGCGTCTGTTAAAGAGTGACTGTAGACGAGATGCCAGATCAGGGCCAATCACATTGCGTATCCGTCTCTGGATTTTTTCCTTGACCTTAAGGTGAACAGCGGGAGCACCAGACTATATATGACAGCAGTATTCCATGCCAAGGCGAATGGTTGATTTATAGATTTGAATATCAAACAAGTACAGTAATTTAGATATCTGGGAAGTGTTCTAACACAGGATGGAAAATACAACATAGAAATCTGGATACTCAATGGAATAGTGAAAGATGAATTCCAAAAAGTTAAGTAGAGTTTTAAGAAACCGAAGAAATATTGTTACAAAGAAAAGAGTACTGAACTGTTATGTAATATCAGTCTTGATATATGATAGGGAAAGCTGGACAATCACCTTACGGATGAAGAAGACACTTGAAGCAATATAAATGTGGTTCTAAAGAAGGATGCTGAGGATAACGAACAAGTGAGGAAAGACGAAGTTTTTACAGAAAATGCAAACGAAAAGGAAACTTCAACACACGAGCAAGAAGAGACGGTGCACATAATTAGAAAAGACAGTTTGTAAAATCTGATACTCACAGATCAAACCGAAGGCTAGAGGAAATGAACGCATAAACTTCTTAGTGTGTTTGAGTAAATGAATGGCGGAACAAGGTTAATAAAAATAACAGGTCAAAATTTATTAAGTGCTTCGAATGATAGCACAATTTGGAAGGACATAAATGCCTACGTGCTGCAGAGATGCTTAAAATAGAAGAAAATACGCCCCTTAAACAGAATATTTTCTGTATCTCAAGAGAATGAATCTAGAGAAATCAGACTACATTATGTTCGGTCTTGTCTAACTCCGCATTATATGTCCATGTCCCTTCAGATATTAGGTGATAATGGTTCCCTACCTATTCTCTTAATTGTCTATAAATTATATCATGATTTCTATGGAAAGATAGCGGGCTTATTTTCTGTTTTTTCGAGATATATCAATTCTGAGTTGTCTTTCTCCTAGACTGGAAAACAGCCAAGCTCATTTAGCTCAGATATTTAACCAGTGACCGGAGGATCCATGGTTGATTCATTACTTTTCGAATTTCATCCAAGGGGAATTACTTGGAGGCAAGTTTTCTTAAATCATACGCATGTGACTTAGACAGAATTATGACCTTCTAGAAAAATCAGAAGTATGCATTCGGTTTCTGCACAGGAAATCTACTTTGAAACGCGTGCTTTTAACACAATTCACAAAACTTATTTGACCATTGAATTCTTCAGAAGAAAAGAAAAAAAGAAACAAAGTTGATGCGATAAAATGTAATGGACTCGATTTCCGCTCTAAATGAACAAGGAAAATTAATTTAAAATAATAATTTATGTTCGAAGGTAGAGACAAATATCATAAGGAAAACTTTGATTAATTTTTTAATTATACATTTAATTTAAAAATGTTTGCCAAACTGTGAACATATAATTTGTATTTTAAACTTTCTTGTTGATTAAGTTGTTAATAAAGTGTGTGAATATAGTTCAAAGTATTAATCTGACGTCAATGTTTCGTTTTCTTTGATATTTATTGCGAAAATATATTGAGGAAACACGGTGGAGTAATGGATACCGGCATGCATTGAGGAATCGGGAGCCGAGTTCGAATTCCAGTGCTAATACCCTTGGGAAATGTGTAAATCCTCTTCTTCTCTCTCCAGCTATGGGTAAATGGCAGGACAGACTGGGTTTTATAGCCTTAGATGGTAACTGGTCTAGAAGGACAACTCTGAATTCAAAACCTGCGGAGGGTCGTTTGGGGACCTTGTGGCACGTAGTGTACCAGGTCTCTGTATTCGGCGGGTGGATGGCCCTGCACGAATCCTTCACCAGTATAATCAAATCTCGTGCTGTTTTCGGGCTGTCGGTTTCCTAGCAACTGATCTGCTTGACCCTAATGCGTCGAATTCGAAGGGAGAGCCATGCATATATATATATATATATATATATATATATATATATATATATATATATATATATATATATGATATATATAAATTTGTAGACATATAATTTTAATTTAAATACTAAAACAATGTGCAATTTTTAAAAAAAAATAAACCAATGTGTAGACGATTAATTTATACAAAAACTAATATCGGAAAAATAAGCAAAAATAGTAGAAAACATATTTACGAAACTGAGAAAAAATACACAATATAAACCAATGGAAAAATTAAAATAAAGAATAATCGGCTTAACATTATTACAAATAAAATAATTACACGTTTATACAACTAGATATAAAAAAACAAACTTTTATCCATCTATTACTAAGCAAATATTGGATAAATGATTAAATTTAGCAAAACAATGCTTACATACTCAAGACGAAGAACTAAACAATATTAGCCATTGACGAAAATCATTACTATACGACAACAATAAAATATAAAAACACAATAGAATCAACAAGAATGATCTTTGACATAACAAAGGGCAGTCACGCTGGCGCAGTATATGCGAATCACAGGCATATATCTTAAATAATATATCAAATATTATTTATAAAACGGATATAGGTTTATATAGAGATAAACTAATAATTATAAAAAAATTATAACGGAAGAAAAAAAAGAAAATATAACAAAACAAGTAATAGAAATATTTAATAAATTAGGATTTAAAATAAAATTTAACCAAAAAGTAGCAAATTTTCCAGACACAACATTTAATTTAAATACTAATACATACAAACCATATAGTAAAGCAAGTATTGATCCAATATATATGAACAAAAATTGAAATCACATCATTATATATTAAAACATACCAATATCTATTAACAAAATAATTTCAACAAATTTTAGCAATATAAAAATATTTAATGAAAATAAAAATAATATATGAATCGGAATTTAGAAAAAGTAGTTACTCAAGCAAATTAGAATATAATAATTAAAAACACTACACACAAAAGAAAAAGAAAAACTAATATAATCAGGTTTAACATTGAACAATAGTCATTACCAAGAAACTTTGAAATTAAGTAATCATTTCATATAATATTATTAATGCTGTATTTTTTAACATTATTTTTATATTTTAATATTGAGAAATATATACAAATACCTGCTCTTTCTAAAATCTTAAATATTCTGTTTAATAAATAAACGGAGCCTCTACTGAAATATCGGCTTCCACTAAACATAATATATATATATATATATATATATATATATATATATATATATATATATATATATTATGTACAGACACATTTTTGTGGTAACTTATTTTTATGGTAATACCTATATATATATATATATATATATATATATATATATATTTATAGTGTTACCCGGATATAAGAGAGTTGGCGGGACCGGAGAAGAGATCTCTTATATCCGGGTTTGGTCTATTATATATACATTAACACAGGCTCTAATTTGGGACCACATAAAATCTATCTTATATCCGGGTTTCTCTTATATCCGGGTCTCACTATATATATATATATATATATATATATATATATATAGTAATAATATATAAATATATGTATATGTGTGAGTACGTATATATACATATAAATACATATATATGTGTGTGCGCGCGCGAATGGATGCGTGACTTTTTGTATGCGCGAGCGAGTGCGTGCAATATCGTGGAGGACAAATTAATGACCAGATAACAAAATTAATATTGACTTCTAAATTCTAAGAAGGAACATTGTGAATTCCTATAATGCATTTGTTCTTTCAGGTTCCTGCAACAAATGCCCTTTTCTTAAAAATAACTGTTAATATTATGATGGAAATGGAAGTAACAAAAGTATGAGGAAATGTAAATTTTAATATCAAGGAATATCATACGTCGATGTTTTTACTTCAATATTTAGCTCTTTACTTCTTGCCTTTTTCTGGACAGCATAAATGCCTACCGGTATCCGTTTTTGAATTTGGTCATCGATCCAGATGTGAAGTAATTTCTCCATTTCCTCCATAGGCTCGGTACATCGTTTTGTTTTAACGGCAGAACGCATAGGGGCCGAACTTTTCACAACTTAACGGATCCTTTCTTTATCCTTAAGAATGATCGACACAGTTTAATGGGATAAGATCATCTCACGTAGGAACATACTAACTTTCTTTCCTCCTTCTTTAATGTTTCGTTATAAATTACTTCGGCGGAGATAAATATACACAAGAGTTTGTGGTAAGTATTGGTTTGGTCAACCGGTTCAATCTACGGTTCCAATTCCATAATGTTCGTTTGACTGGAGAAGCATCGGGTGCAGATGAAGAAGGACGTAAGTTAACGATCTCGATGAAATAATTATAGAAGTGAGTTATCCTGCAGAAGAGATTTTTAATATGGATAAAACGGGCTTATTTTGGAAACGGATTCACTTACATCTATAAAGAAGCAAAAAGCATGCCTGGTTTAAAGCGTCCAAGCACATACTAACGCTTCTACATAGCAGGATTCAAGCTTAAACCTTTAGTTATCTACGACGGAGACTACCCGAGAGCATTCAAGAATTAATTTGCCAGTTTACTATCGTTCAAGCCATAAAGCATGGATGACCCAGAGACTGTTCGGAGACTAGTTCAATCATTGTTTTGTTTTGTTTTGTTTTTTTACTCAAGTGTGTGAATATTGCCTAGAGAGAGGAATTCATTTCAAGATTTTAGTGCGCCCGGATATCTCACGTACTTAAATGATCTACATCCCGATGTGAAAGTTTTTTTTTTTTTTTTGCACTCAAACAGAATCTCCCTTATTCAATCTATGAAACAAGCTTCAATTGCTACCTGTAAGAAAAATACCTGCGAGCCTATTTCTTCCAAACAATAACTGCTACAGTTGCCGAGCCAGAGATATGACAGTGTGACTTTTGGAAGGACTGTAATATTCTTAAGTGCATAAAAAATGTTGCTATCACGTGGGAAAATGTGACTGAAAGATGCACGAACGGTATCTGGGAAGTGAGTTAAGCGTTACGTGAATACTTTTGATGGGTTTGAAAGCGAAAACGAACTTGATGTGGTACGTGACAAATTAGTAAAACTGACAAAAGGACTCGTTGGAGTGTGATATGGAAGATGCTGAGGAGTTGATTGATGAAGAATCGGGAGAACTTACAAATGAAAAGTTGATAGAATTGGAAGAATAAAAAATCGCGGAAGAAGAGAGGCCGAGAAAGATGAAGAGAAGAGAAGAATTTGCAACGGATGTTCACAAATAACGGGCTTATCAAAATGGTTCTCGCAACTCAGTAATGTCCTTCCACAATTTGAAACAATGGACCCAAACATTGAAAGATTTGTAAGGATTGAACGTATAATACATGATGCGATTAGTCCATATCGTGTAATTTATTATGAGAAAAATCAGACTATTCAGACAATGCCAACCAAGATTATGGAAGTCCCGATAATAGACATTAAACCGATAAAGGCAATGAGAGAGAAGAAAACAATAAGTGAGAATAGAAAGAGAAGCAAGAGAACCACAGAAAATGGTAGATGAAGAGTGTGAAAAAGCAGAAGATTGAAATAAAGAATATCATTATTATTATTATTATTATTATTATTATTATTATTATTATTATACTATCATGGTACATCATCATGACACACCATACTATATACACGGTTATTTAACAAGCCATTTTACGATTGGTTTATTGTACCCAAACGCCGTCGTAAGTCGACAAAAACTTATATATATATGACTGTGAGAGGGTGCATGTGGGTGTGTGTATGTCTGTAATTTATGTGCGCCAGGATTTCTATATGGAAGAGAGCATAAGATATTATTTGTCAGAAGGTAGAATTTTCACTTGTAGCCGTCTCGAAAGCTTTAAAATGACACCGACCAATATGATACCTTGACACAAGCGGTTAAACTATCGACACAAAATGATAGACACGTTCCTGAAAATACTCAGAAAATACGAGGGTCTCTGAGCAAACAACAAGTCAAATTGCAGCCCAGCTCCACCCAAACACGCAGAAGCATGATTTGCCTAACATGCCTCAATACCTAAGTGCGAACTTAGTCTGAATGAGAATCTACCAGCAACATGGACGGGCCAGTGAAATGACAATGTGATGTGGAAATGGGCAACACGTTCACTTGATTAGATACCTTGTGATTTTTTCTATGGGGTTTTGTGAAAGGATAGGTCTATATCCCCTTTCATCCTACAAACCTAGAGGAACAAGCAGAGAATCACTGAGGCGCTGGAAAATGTGTCGAAAGACATGCTACAGCGCGATTTGACTTGTGTTACAGGTGGTATGCATATTTATCATATGTGAAATCGGTTATAAAATTTGTATATCTTGTGGAAATTTGATAAAAAATCTTTTATTGTTCAGCCTGAAGCCTATTTAATTTCGTTTACTTGGGACATGTAGTTGCTCAGGTATTCACATTTTAAATGATGTCAGTTTTTGGGAAGACACCCTGTATTCATATGAGGTGTAACAATTTAATTTGAGGAATGGTTTCTTAGGAGGTACCATGTTGGGTAAACGTTTGTACTAAATCGCATATAGAGATTTTTCGCTATCTTGAGACTAAGATAAGATGAGCCATTCGTTTCCGTGCTGTAGAGGAATTTATACGAGATTTTACTGTTGGTGAAGCATGTGCTAATTCAATCCGGAGCAGCGGAGTAAAAACAATTTTTGTGAAGATACTTAGAAAACACTACAAAAATGGCTTATTTCAAACTCCTATGAAAAAATTCGAGTGATTCTTTGAGATGGTTCAACTGCGCAAAATGTTAGCAGCCAAAACACAAACATATGCTGACTGAGTTGAACATTGGTGAGTTCAAATCTAAATATAAGTGTGTGAGTGAGAGGTGCATAATTAAATATAGATAGTTAATTAAATATGATACATTCTTGAAGAGGATTTGGGAATTATATATGATGTTCCTGCGTTCCCAACAAAGAAAGTCATTAAAAACTCGAACATCTTATTTACAATTCAGACTTGTTTATTTTTATTGTTTCGATAACTGAAAGATTACCCTGAAAGATAATGAAATACTCATATGTAATAGGTTAATTTGAAGAATTTTGCAATAATTTTTCGAGTAATGCCCACATCGTCACAGATAGCGCATATGCAACACTGTGTGATAAAAATAAAAGGAAACAATTTAAGGTTAATGATTGTGAAGAAAAGCATATCAAAAGTAAATAGAACAATCACACAAGTTGTTTGAAATATCTTGTTTTTCTGAACTGCAATATATTTGACGGGTAAGTTGACGGTCACAAGTGCTGAGAGTAAAACGAAAGAGTAGCAGAATACGTCAGTACCATTTCATTGATCTGTAAAATGACGAATAAGCTTTGAGCAAGAACGCGTGTTTTTCTAGCAAAAAAAAGCAACTTCCTCTAAAATTCTACAATGAAAATCTTACGCTTGGTAGAAGGATACAGCCTGGAAAAGCTCTGTTCTAGGATAATTCTTTCACTTATTTTTACCCTCTTCGACAGCGACAAGTAATCGACAATATATCCCTACTGGGAAACAATGCAAGTAGACACTACAAGCATATAAGTTTTAGTATTTATTATTATACGAATATCCTTCACCTGGTGAGATGGTGGGTGATTTAAAATTCAGTAATAAACAGAGACTCTTAGACTTGGGTGTTTAGGTCTGAAGACGTTCGTCAAGACTAATGCAATGACACCATCGGTACGACCCACTACAGGTCACAAAAATAGTCGTCCAAAATCTAGATCTAGCTACATATGATCTCGGGAAAATGTTTCACAACGTGAGAACTGTGAAGTTGACAGGAGTCAATATGACCAGAATTTTCTTTCGCTGGAGTATTCCAGTAATTGTCACACCTCATACATACACAAGTAAATATATAAACATATATCTATATTTGTGACTTTATGAGATGAATCACGTTGACTGAATATTTTACTGTTCTTTTTCTTACTTATATTTCCTTGTGTGGGCGATTCTTTTCGATTTCAAAGTATGAATAGAGTCTTACTTAATTAGATCCTAGATTCATCTGATGAACGCGTTCAATTCGCGTGAAACTATGACGGTAAAATTCTTGAATTAATTTAATTTTGTTCGTTCTGTTTCCAGTTGATTTTTTTTAGCATTTTGTTTAATTTGGCTACTACCAAATGAATTGGAACTTTTCTTGACTCTATATATTTTGGGTGTTAATTTTATTGTAGTCGAATGCTTACTTTATAGCCTTTCAATAATCCAAATTATTTTTCTTCTGCTTCTAAGGAAGTGATTAATCTCACCGTATCTACTGTTAATACATCAATTCCTAATAATCCGTGATCTTTTTCGCATTCTACAACTGTAATGGAAATTATATCAAAACGGTTGTTGACTTCAAACTTGCCTTAAAATGTATCCATCATTTTTATTGTCATTCTATCAAATTGCTATAAATGGATGCTGTTTTTTGTTTTGTTTTTTAGATTTAGGCCGTTCCAATTTTAGCCAGAATTTTTTTGGTATCAACGTTACGTCACTGCCTGTATCAACTTGCATGTTAAATATTTGCCTATTTATTTTTATTTTTATCTACTTTTTTGTGCATTCAATATAAATATTTCAGCTTCTTCTTCGGATTGGAGTTGTACCATTTGTAATTCTTTCAATTTTCTTTTTGTATTTGTATACATTCTGAAAATGATCTTATTATTTTGCAATTTGAGCATATTTTACCTACAACTAGATATTTGTACTTGTTTGTCTCATTATTTTTTCCACAATATCTCCATTTAATTGTGGATTTGTTCGTATTCGTCCTGTACGTCTCGAATTCTTCTTTTGGTTGAATAAATTCTCTAATCAATTCTAATTATTGTAAAACTTCGACGTTAGCTTCCAAACTGATGTAGATATTCTAGTATTTTTCGTTTGTGGCTTTGGTCTTGCAGACATTCAATTATTCTAAGAAGGGTTAATTCATCTTCTATAGTCATTTTCCGTGCTCCCATTCTTTTCAAATTCACAGTACTTGGCTCGTTCTTTCAATCTATGCAAGTATAGTATAATGGACTCATTGAGTGCTTGTTTTGTCTCTAAAAAAACTTGGTTCTTTCAGCGATTACCAATCTTTTCTTTGGTCTTATGTTCTTCTTTATAATCTAATAATTTCTTTAAATTTCATTTCTTCTAATTCGCTTGGTAACACATTGTCGAAATTCTCTTCAGATCTTCGCGCCCAACTGTAGCAAGAAATAATTCTGTTTTATCGTTTTCTTCTCCGTCGGTCTTTGTGTCTTGATTTTTTTCATTCTTGAAAATGCAGCAAAAGTTCTTATCTATGTGTCTTTGTGCTCTGTGTCATCCACCGAATTTAATGATCGTATCAGCGACGCCATTGTTGTTTTGCTATCTATCTCTCCGTAGTAGTAGCCGTAGTATAGTTCTTTGTGTCCTGAATAGCAATTGCGTTTGCGAGGTATAGCTGTCCCCTACATTCGCCAATTGTTCTCTATTTATACTTGTCTTTCTCAATTGCGCTTAGTTTTAGTTTTGGTTTGGTTTGGTTTATGAAATATCAACCTCAATGGGTTATTTAATGCCGACAAGATTTTTATTGCTGGTAATAATTTTTTTTTTTAAATATTTCTGATAATATTTTTTCCAGAAGTTGTAATATTTAAATTGTATTGTTAGCAATATTATTTTTTGTGCAAAAAATGTATTGCTGGGAATAGTTTTCCAAAAAAAGTATTGCTGGTAATAATGTATTGCTGGTAATATTGTTTTTCTTCAAAAAATTATTTCTGGTAATAATTTTATACACAAATGTATTGCTGGTATGAAAACCTATTTTTACACGTTTTGTCCCCAGTTTGGGTGTTAGCTATTTGCCTATATCTCGGGCCTTAACAGGTGCTATCACTATGGGTTAGGGTAGAATTGGGAACACCAGCAATTAAGAGGTGGTTCCACGCTCCTCAAAAACACCTGATCTGTCGGATGTAGTTTATCGTCTTACCCAGGACGGGCTAAGATTTATTTTTAAGGTAGATAATTGTAGGTAGAAAAAAGCAAATGTCGATAAGATAGCGATAGTCACAAAGGACACTGGACCACAAATCAGCCTCTGTCCTCGTAGTCGCCGATGGCGGGATCCCGGTGCCAGAGTTTGGTATGCACCGACCCTGCCAAGAAATAAAGGTAAGGCTCAGAGAGGGAATCTGGAAATAATGAGGATTGCATACGCCCTGTAATGAGGAGGTATTTAAAAATACTTTATAAATAATGAAATGTTAGCCTAAGTATTTTATATTAACCATATATTTTAACGAAAATATTTTAAAATTTTTTCAAAAAATATTCATATTATGATTTCGCCAATACAAAATTCATATCACTTTCTAGTTTTATTCTTTACGATTACGATTTCATTTAATAAACAAACATTTTTTCTTATTGTTAATTAGTAGATAACTGCATAACACGTACGGAAGTTCAAAAGTATCAGCTTTTTCTTATTCGCTGTAATGGAAAAAGCGTTATGATAACGTTTTTGGTAGTTTTCAGCTGGGTAAAAAGCACACAATTCTTACTAGAGTGTCATCGCGTAAAACGCTACATTATTTATTTATTTACTTATGTATTTATGTATGTTATGTATGTTACGTATGTAATGTATGTATGTTACGTATGTTATGTATGTTATGTTACGTATGTTATGTATGTTATGCACGTTACGTATGTTATGCGCGTTGCGTATGTTATGTACGTTATGTATGTTACGTGTTTAATGTTGTTTATGTTACATGTGTTATGTTATGTGTGTTACTTGTGTTATGTATGTTGTGTATGTTATGTATGCTACGTGTGTTATGTTATGTATGCTATGTTGTTATATATGTTATACTCCTCTTCCCGTTATACTGAAAGATTTTCCAAAGTACCATAATTAACATATTTATTTTTTCTAGATGAAAATTGTTTACAAATATTGACACTAGTCCGTTAATTATGACATAGAAATGGTAAAGTCTTTTTCATTTTGAAAGATAAATTTTGGAATGTCGAAATATTTTTCTCAACTATCATCAAGATTTAACTTTGACATAATCTATTAACATCTACTACCGTTCAGAGATATGTCACCCTCAACCCACTAGCTGAAATGTTATATAAAAATAAACGATTTTAAACAAAAATGCGTGTTTATATTTTGTAGGTTTTAGTTGAGCAATCATAATTTTAAAGCCAGCATTAACATTCTTATTTTTATTATATTTGTAATTAAAGAGCATTAAAATTTATAATTTTACTTTCAAGAAATAATGAATATTAGGTTGTAATTTTAAAAAAAATATATATATATAATTAATATAATTTCCATAAAACAAGTAAATATTAGTTTTAAAGCTGACAAAATTACTAAAATGAAAATGTAATTTTTTTGTGAAATGAATTTCGTCCTTTCTTTCCTACAAATTCTTTAAATAAATAAATAATGTAAATAAATTACGAACTTAATTTTAATTATGGACACATTTTGTAAAACATTGTTTTTTTATTTTTTGATAGCGTCCATTTTGAGCATTAGAAATGTTTAATTATTTTATTTTGGTCAATTAGCAATCAAGAACAGTTTAATTAAATAAATATTCCTTGCGAATATACGGAATATCCTTTCGTTAAGAAAGGGAGAAAATGGTCCAAATTGCTAGATGTTATTATTTCACGAAGATGTGCATCCATTTCTAACATGACGGCATCGTGCAGCTAAAATTAATATGCTAGCCTTTACAAGACTATGAATACGAAACCAAATCTATGTAGAAAAATACCGTAAACAATCAATTCTCAATCCTGATTGCCTCTTTTGTGATTACGAAATTTATTATCTAGACGACAAGAATTTATTAATTATGTTAAATTTCAATCTGAATTTCGGGATGAGGACTTGTAAGCTTCAACTAGCAAGGCTCAATAGAAACTTAGTTAGATAAATAAAATCTGCAGAATCTTATATATGCCCAGGAAGCGGAATAAAATCTAGTGAAAATGATGTGAAAATTGGCATAGCCAAAGCCTTGACGTGCTTGAATAAAATGGATATAGTCTGGTAGATCGCATTTCCAGACGATCTCCGATGGATGTTCTTGCGCGCTGCCCTAGAGCCGATTTTAATATATGGTGTCACTGTTAACGGAAACCTTTAGATTTAAGCTTGGTAGAACCTACGCTCGGATGCCGTGTGCTATACTTAACATCGATTGGAGACAAAATCGAACTAAATTACAACCCTACGGACCCATCCCTGATATTTCTACAATCTTACGCGAACAAGAACTTGCGATTGATCTACTGATGTGTACACTTAGCACAAGACACGTTGGTCGCCCGGCAAACCCTAACATTGACTATGTTAGGACGCAGGATGCCAACATAATGACCTTCCAATCTTGATGTAGTACCATGACAATTGGCGTGAGAGACTCATGAATGTCCGAGCTAACTCTACTGTCTCCATAATTCATGCTATTATCACATCGTTTTGGCCTTCAGATCTGACCCATATTGAAAGGCATCTGACGAAATCTGGAATGCACACTGATCAAACCATTATGATAATAACAATAAAAATAAAGTAATTATATATGAATTATTACAGATTATACCCATCTTGATGTTGTTTAGCAGTTATTCTTCTATCTGCCGTGTCATTTTGGGATGAAGCCGATCATACCTCTCCAAAAATTCCAATCCGTTTCAGCACTTAGTAGGTTTTGTCTTGTCACCATCTCTTCCAGTCACTGCCCTGCCGTCCATTTTGCATTTTGGGGTAACTGAAATTTGATTGACTGTTAATGATTCTCTGGCTTAGCATTCTAATGATGGCCGGGCTTAACAGTTTTTTTCTAAAGTATGACGCAGTTTCGCAAACCTCCTTTTGATGCAGTTTCCCGAAACTTGGTTACTCATTTTCTTATTTTACTCTTCAATATATCCAGTGCCTTGCTCACATGTTATTCTTAACATCGTTCTGTCGGACCTCGTTTCTGTTGTCTCAAGTATATCCTCTGTCGAGAATGTATTGCTGGATATTTTGTAGAAACGTTTATTTGATGTGGAAGATCACTTAAGATTTCAATCATCTTTTCCCTCCTGCTTCAAATGTTATATCAGTCCAGTGACAAAATCCATTTACACGATAATTGGCGGGAATACAAAGCGTACAGAAATGAGGTATAGTGTATTTTTCAGACGGTATCTTTAGAAGCTAAATAGAAACAGTTTCAGTTTTCTTCGAAAACAATTCATTGATTCTGATTATTGTACAAAAGCAAATCGAAGTAACGAAAAAGAATTTCAGAGACATCGCATTTGATTCGTACTAGAGAAAATAAAAAAATCCTACATAAGTATAACCTTTGCTATTTTAGCAAAATATGAAAGTATGGCTCCTGTCTTAACACGAGTTTTCACGCTCACGCGATGTTCAAATCGATTAAAGATCGCGTGAGTGTGAAACACGAGGTTACGACAAGAGTCATCTTTTCATTGAAATCAACGTTGGTAAGGGTGTTTCGCTCTGTCTATGAAATCTGGGCTTCGAGCATTTTACTTGACTGAGTAGGTAAGTTTCATTTTAGGCTTGGTCATCTCTTTCTTTTTTCAGTATTATCGGTTCTATTCAAGATTGTACCTGGATGAGTTTTTTTAGGTATATATATATATATATATATATATATATATATATATATATATGCATAAAAACAAAATAAAAATTATCTTAGCGGACGCATTTTGTCCTCTGATGAAGTTAGTCAAAGCAAATAAGCTAAACGCATCGGCTAAGATAATTTTTTTAGTCTTTATTTATATATATATACTCTACCTGAAATTTTTACATGCCCACACACACACACACACACACATATATATATATATATATATATATATATATATATATATATATATATATATATATATATATATATATTAAATATACAGCATAAATGGCATAAGAATCCTATACAACTTATACATACACAAGCACGCACATACACATACAGAGTGTCCCCAAAAATGTATTAACTTTCTGACTTCATTAATACAGATCGTTAATGTTCTTTATAAACTAATAACCGTAAATATTTCTTAATTGTAACTATTAATCTTGTTTGCAAGTCAATAATCACTACATTTATTGTCATTTAAAGCTTGAGTACATTTTGGGAGGACGCGCTGTATATAGAGAAATTTAATGCATATAATCCTATTGCTTCTCTCCCTCCGTCTCTCCCCCGCCTGGATGACTCTCTGTCTATCGGTCTCTCTCTCTCTCCCCACCATCTCGCTCTTTTTCTCTATAATTATGAATGCTAGTGTGAATAATTTAATTAGTTGCATGACGGTTTTACTGGCGTAAGAACGAAATGAGTCATTTCAAGTCGGTATATTGTTTCCAAATTTCACGCTTTTTGCTCGCAGCGGTCGAATGTTAAAACAATACAGATTATTTAGATCGAAATCAACCTAAATAAAACCATAAACCAGAATAGTAAAATACATTCTCTTTCTTCATTGTTAAACTATTCAATTTTCTTTAATCAAGAAATTATAAGCAAGAAAGCATTTAACCATGGAATTAATATAATTAATCATATTTCACTAAAGAAATGTATATCTGCGTAATCTTTAATACCATAATCTACCATAATCTATCACCGGTGATTGCTTAAGCAATCAATTGTATACAGATTAGGTAACTTGATGTAACGGCTGCATTTTGATATTTTTACTGAATACGGAGGGAAAGCATGGACCTAGTTTCGTGTAATGTCTATCAACCTTGTCTAAACATAATTCAGTTTAATTCGCATGGTTTGGACCACTATTTCAATAGAAATATTGTCAGTTTTGTAGATCTGTTCTATATAAGGATGCTGACGACACTGTGTAATTTACTGATTCATCAATGAGAAATTATTACTAAAAACGCAATATTTTGCACGCCTCGGCTGATTAGGAAATTCAAGTCAAATCACCAAGATGTAAGTCTAGGAGATTTTTCCTTCTGCCGTTTCACTCGAGCCTGTTTTTAGAGTCTGTAGCCATTTGTAGGAATGATAGATGTAAAAATTCATCATGCGATCTGAGCGTTGGACGATCTATTCAAAAATGAAAAAGAGACTGAAACAACAGAAATGTGCTTCTACAAAAGGATGCCGAGGATACCGTAGAAGGGATATGGGAGCAACGGCAAAGTTTTAGGGAAAATGGAAACACAAAGGAAGCTTAAACTTAACATCAGGAAGAGGCAATTGAGGTTTCTGGGGCAGATATTGAAGAAGGAGTTAATGGAATATCTGAGAGTCAGGGGACAGAGAAAGGGCAAGAGACACAGTGGAAAACAACGCAAAACATACTTAGCTTCAGTAAATGGATGACAGAAAAATAAGAGAAAGATAAAGTTTAAGAGCTAAAAGTAAGAGGAAGATGTGGAAGGTTATGATCGTCTACGTCCTTATAGGACACACCACATAAAGAAGACGACGATCTCTCTTATGGATTAAAAATAAGGATACCAGTTCAATTGCCCATTATTATGGCGGGGTGTTGTTTTTTTTATTCATTATGTAGTCCACATTTACTTCAATAAGATTGGTATGTGTAAGTATTGATGGACGGTTTGTAAAATTTATTTATCTTTCCTACAAAAATTCAGTCAGTTATGTGACATGCGTGATACACACTTAGGCGATCATGTATCTTTCGATACATTACAGACGAGGCAGAATTTTTTCCGCGGTAAAAAATTCTATGCCATTTACCATTTTTGTTCTTCGGTAGACCAGATGCTATTCAAGGCCCGCTATTTACCCATAGATGAAGGGAGAAGAAAAGGATACATACTTTTCCCAAGGATATTAGAACTTAAGTGAATGTAATGGATTCAACTGGAATTCGAACTTGACTCTCCGATTCATCATTCGAGCCGCTATCCCATCATTCCACTGAGCCTGCTACAAAAGATTAATGTTCGAATAATACATGATTGCGGGTTTCTTTATCACGATCAATGATGTTCCACTTGGCATTTTCTGTACGATGGCAGAAACCATAAAATTACTACCCAGAGTGATATTTGATTGTTATCGGTAATATAAGAAATTAAAATGATGTGCATTGCCCCTAGCTCAAAAACGGGATCATTTTTATGGTATCCCCATGAAACCGCTGAAGGAGCTCTGTTTTTCTTGGTAGAAACGATCAGTCAGGAATTTGTTGTCAGGACTGTCAATTGTTATTCACAAAAAAAATCGATTCCTGCTTAGTCAGGCCAGAAAAAAGTGAATACTTGGCTTATAAGATTCCATTCGAAGTACAAACGTGTAACGATATTCCGCTATGAATTTCATTTTATTCTATGTGCCATATCCTTTCAGGACATTAGCGATCATAGCTCTCCACAATTACCTGTCTTTAATATTAAGTTGGTGCAAAAATAATGACGTAATAATGTCGTTTTTTGACGTATTTTTAACGTCAAAAAACGACATTATAACGTCATTATTTTTGCACCAACCTAATAGTTCTTAACATTTTTTTTTTGTTATCTCTCTTAAATATTATTTTGCCATCTATTTACACAAACTCACCAGATTATGCGTTATTTTACCTCTGTGTAATATAGCAACAACACTAAGTAGTAGCTTATGAAGATTTATTTGACTAATTCAGCCTTAAAACGTTTATTTTATTATAATGTATTGTTACCAGCAACAAGGGAGATGGGATTGCCTTATTTTATTACAACACTATGTAGCCTCTTGTCTCCAATCTATCATGTATGTATTAAATTTATTAAGACTTTTTTCCTCATTATCTATCTTAGAAATCTCAGCTCTTTCTAATGTAAAGAACAGCGTGTGGCTCCCACGTACACCCCTCAGAAATAGATCCCACTTAATGGTAAGGCACTACAGCATGCGACACAAATACCTCCTCACTTTATACCGACTCTAGTTAACTTGGTAATGGTATCTTCATTTAAGTAATGCTTTGTCATTATGCGAGTAGTAATGGGAGGTATATGCGACAGGTATTCCTGCCTCACTATATATAAGCGTCCTTTTTGTTTCCATTTTCTCTAAAACTTCGTCGTTGGCCATATGCTCAGTCCATGTTATTCTCAGTGTCCTTCCATAGAGCCACATTTATTATGCTTGATAGTCTCTTCTTCATCTGTTAGGATACTCAGTAATAAAAGTGTGAAAAATAATTATAAAAGTCATATGGAAACTGAATGAGATTG
>OZ010571.1:95816964-95831964 GCA_963932145.1 Acanthosepion lycidas | reverse complement strand
GATCTTAGTTCACGTTCAAGTCTTGTCTATTTTATTTCACATGTCTCTTCTCGGTAATGCTTAAACACTAAGGTAGACTATCTAGATTGAGTGGTAGCCAGTCCAGGAGATAGATAAATTTGAATTCTCTTCTTTAGGTGATAGTTGTTGGAATTTCGAAACGAAACATTTATTTACTCCACGGGGGTAAATTGTTCTAATTCAATGTGACATGTCTTTGGATATTACAGTTACAGTTAATTCTCCTTGGCAACTCAACTGTGCACGTCTTTGCTCCCTCTGCAGTGGTCAGTTATTGAATTATACAACTCTTTGGGTCAAGTCACTTTTGGATTTCAGTAGAGACCACAGAAATTTAGTGAGTTGAGATATTAAGGCGAATTTACTGAAAATGAGATATCCAGAAAACGTATGGCACACGGAACAAGAATAATCTACACACCCCGGGAGGAAATAAACGTTTCGGTTCAAAATTCTAAAAAATATCACCTGAATAAGGCCGGGGCGTACAGTGTCCGAAATGTCGTTAATACCGCAATAAAGATGATGACAATAGACCCAACAATGTTAATAGTGTAAATAGATAAATACTTCATCTAAGAAATATGGACATTTGTTCACTAAATCTCTATTGAATAATTCACTTTACTTAGAAAGGGAATAAACAAAACGACAACCAGTAAAGTTATGAAAAATGTCGAAAATAACTACTATTCAACAATATTCAGCATGGTTATAAAAAGAAACATAAGAAAAATTTGACATAATCATGGGAAGCTATGACGGAACCGTTCATGAGAAATGTTCGAAATATAGACTACAAACAATAGCTCGCATTAAACAATAGCTCGCATTATTAATAAAAATATTAGGATTGTACAAAAACGACAGTCTCGTAATCGTAATGGTATGCAGGGAAATGCGACAAATATAATCTAAAAATTAAAAATTATCATAAAGTAAATTACAGTTTTTTAAAGAAATCGGATTCGAAGTCAGCATGAAAATAAGCCTAAAATAAATAGACTTTTTAAAAGCATTTCACCCCAAGCAAAACAGGAGTGCCACTAGCACACCATGGGTTACAGAGAGTAACAGTAAAGAGGGGTGTTTGAGGAAAGGCTAAAGACAAGGACAGGTATCAAGATCAAGGCAATGTCAGTGTAATGTCAATCGACATCTTCTGATAGAAGATATCGATTGACATTACATTTGAATATTTGAAGATTATAACTATCAGGAAAGCAAGTAAAGAGGAGTTCCACTGTCGGGAAGTACGAGGGGAGCTGCTTTTTGAGTAGAAGAGCCGGTTACATTCAACCGTTTCGGCGGTGAAAGGGTGGGACCGAGATACTTACCTAGTAGCATGCTTAAATTCATGCATTTTGGGTACCAGTGAACGTACCTCGTCATAGCAGGGAACGTCTTGGAGAAAGTGACTGTAGTCAGCTGCCAGGTCTGGACCTATCACATTGCATATCCATCTTTGGATTTTGTCCACAACCTCGACATAATCGCGTGTAAACTAGACTATATATGGCAACAGTATTCAATGCAAGGACTAATGGTAGATTTATAGATTTGAAGGATGGACTCAGATGCGAACAACCTGGAGTGACACAAAGAACAAGCATTTATTGCGGTAGAAGAAGCTATTGATTCAATGTAGTTGTTCCTCTTCAGGCCAGTGGAACACGTGAAACCAAGAAGGCGCAGAGAGATACTCTCGTGAAGTTAAGCATCAGCCATGCTGATAGGATGCCGGTTAGTTTCTCTATGGTGGGTAAATGAGAGCAGTTTAGTTTTTAGTGGCATCAAAGTTTACGCGCCATTCCTTGCCCCAATCAACCACAGATTGGTGGTTCGTTTTCGAGACCAACGTCCGGGTTAATTTTCTCATCAAAGCCGAATTTACTATTGAGACAGTTGTCAATCGTAGTGTCGTCTGCGTAAATGCTGACTTGAAGACAGATGTCATCAGGAAGATCATTGATGAAGCTCAGAAACAGTGTAGGACCCAGGATAGAGACTTCTTAGATATAATTTTAAATCTCCACAAAGTATCTAACTCATAAACGAAAATAGTTTATGCAAAAATAGAAGGTATGAAATGCCTCTAAAAGAGAGTAATTGAAAAAAAATAAACATGCATTTCACTTTACGAAACAAATATCCAGCCTAAACGGCTTATTGCTCACCCGACGATATGCAAAATATGGTCAACCAAATATTAGAACAAAGTTCTCCAAAGTCATCGACAACTGCCAAAATCAAGAAAACTGCAGAAAATACTCAAGAGAATTTACCGTAAAACTACAAATACACTGTAGATATGTGACAAATTTCCTAAACACGACAGAAAAATAACCATTACACCAAAATCACGCATAATACTCAACTGCATCTGCCCAATAAAATACGAATGAATCTATATGTTAACTGACTACAAACTAACATAATATACAATTCTACAGTAAGATCCACAGTAAACCTTGAAAATATATATACATAAATAGCAGAGGATACTAACACAAAATACAATTTAGCAAAAAATACTCAAATAGAATAATGCTAACAAAACATAAATGAAAGCTAGTAAACACAGACCAAACCGCACCAAATATAACATGAAAAATAAGAAAAACAGCATAAACTTACAAAAACAGATTAAATTAGTAACCATTACACTAAGAAGAAAACAGTGGGAAAATTTCCGAGAATATATATTAGGTTGGTGCAAAATAATGTCGTTTTCTATTATATGTTAATATGTGAGAAAACGACATTATTTTTGCACCAAGCTAATACTCTTAGAAATAAAATATCTCATCTCCGAAATACAAACACAAAAACAAGTACATATTATGCAACATTATGTAATACAATACATTTCAAACATAAGAAAATATGCAAAAGAAAACAAATTAAATATATAAAGAACGAAATTAATAAATTAAAAAAATAAACAAATTATGTTCACGTCCTAAAAAAATATTGAAAATGGTTTCCTCATTACTCGAGTTCATTTAATTCTTCAGTGCCCTAAATATATAGAAATGGCAAAATTAGTATTAATGGATCTTGTTCTGTGTGAAACTAACCGTTAACAAGCAGTATTGAATACTCTCTCTCTCTCTCATCTGCGTGTCTTTCTTACACACACACACACACACACATATATATATATATATATATAGAGAGAGAGAGAGAGAGAGTAAGCATTGTAGCCAACACCCAGAGATGACAGTTTCATGCTAAAAGCAATCGTCATGGCCTAATAACTGCTTTTAACATGAAACAGGCCGTCGCATCTGGCGTTGAATTTATTGTAGTCTTTTATACTTACATACGCTATATCACTGATATTGGACACTTTAAGCGATAAATATTGCAAACTTTAAAAATATATACTTTATCATATATATGTGTGTGTGTGTGTGTTTGAATGTGTGTGTGTGTGTACAATTGCAAAATGAAATGTGTTCTAAAATGTAGTTCCAAACCTCTCTTTAATCTATTTTTTTTCTTAAATTTGACACGTCTTTCTTATCAAAGTGAATATTTAAAATCATTGATTACTCCAAACGTATCGACTCATGCCGCAATTAAAATATCATTATTCAGTACAAATATGTACATTTATTTGAATTAACAATTCGTTTCGTTTTAGAATTGCTATTTCTTTTCTAAAATTTATTTTAATTATTCATTGAATATTAAGTAAAATATGCGTTGCTTTTGTCTCTTCAATTATTACTAAACACTGACAGCACTGATATGTTGCGACCTACGGAAGGAAAAAAATACTTCTATTGAAAATATCTTTGTAATTCGTATTAGATTTACTTGGCGCCTAGAAGTCATTTCACAGGTAGCACATTGATGTTGAACCACTGTTTCGACAAAAATTATTATTATTATTATTATTATTATTATTATTATTATTATTATTATTATTCTGTAGCCCTTCGTAAAGTTAGTCATTCTCTTTCTTTTACATTCAATATGCCCTGTGAGTGACAAATTTTTGAAGCCCTCATTATGTGCTCTAGAAATTTTAAATAAGTCTTTCTGATACTATTAGGTTGGTGCAAAAATAATGACGTAATAATGTCGTTTTTTGGCGTATTTTTAACGTCAAAAAACGACATTATTAGGTCATTGTTTTGCACCAACCTAATATGTATAAGCGTATTTTTTGTTTCCAGTTTTGTTTTCCTTGTTTTCTAAAAAACTTGTTTAATTTTCATATTTCAGATTTGTAATTCACATGTTTGTCTCTTTTAATTTGCTGGTCGACGTGCAGCCTGTCTTCTTGAAAGCAATGCTTAATTCTATCTCTCTACTACGTTTTTTCCATTCTGTGTCAACTATCAACACTGTATCATCTACATATCTTATGTTGATAATGGATCCTGGCAGGACGTCTAATTCTCTGATTATTCTTTCACTGCAATGGTCGAATAAGTCTTGTTTGAAGACACAGCCTTGTTTACGACCCTTTCTTTTCGTGTGTATTTATTCTTTCTTTCTTTTATGTGCCGTGTCCATTCAGAACGTAGACGAACATGGCTCTCCACCTATCTCTTGTGGCTCTCAGTAAGTTTCGTCCTTATGCCACCTCCCACAGACAACCATCTGTTATCCACTTGCTTAAGCTGCCCAGGTATATCATGCGTTACTTTTCCTTGTCTCTATTTCGACCTGTGAGTATCAAAATTTCCAAGCCCTCCATTCTCATTACGTGTCCCAGAAACTTCAGCTGCCTCTTCTTGATGTTAAGTATATCTTCAGCATCATTCTGAAGGACAAAATCTCCGTCTCCTCGAGTCTCTTCTTCATCTTTGGGGAGACCGTTCAACATTCGCTGTCGTAAAGGAGAACAGATGCCATGTAACAGCTCAATATACTTTGTCACCAATACTCTGCCCAGCTTTTGGAATATGCCTACAGATCTCAGTGTCGCACTTACCATCCTCTGTCAAAACACTTCCCAGGTATTTAAACTTCCGCACCTTCTTGATTTTAGTGTTTCCCACCTGCAAATTACATTTCGAGCTCCTCTTTTTTACTGATGACAATGCATTATGTCTTATTGTATTTTATGCTTAACCCCTTCTCGCTCTCCTTCGCCACTTTCTGCAAGAGGCTTTGTAATTTCTTTTCCGTGTTTGCTATCAGTAATGTGTCATCTTCATATCTTCGTATCGTATGTTGTTACTGAATTCATTGTCTAAAATGTATTTTTGTAGATTCTCCAACCCCTTATCTTTAACTTGTAATCCTGCAAATATTTTGGCTTTTAAGGAATAAGCATAATAAATTCGCAGAAGATATTAAAATCTGCATTCATCATTTAAATTAATGATTCCCAATTAAAAATGAAAAAAAAAATTACTTCTACATATAATGTTAAATGAAGACGTATTCTGATATTACTAGACAAGTGCGGATTTTTTCAGTTACGTGATTTCGCAGATTCAACATAAATATTACAGAATGCTAAGACCGGTGCCAGAATGGTCAGCTGTTGGTCGGAATGCCTCGGGGTCGTGGTATTCTGACAGTGATGAATTAGCTTTGTTTATGTTTTGGATATAAATCCCAAAATGGCGCGAATTCAATAGAGGCCAGCAAGGATTCTGAAGGGTCGATACAACACATATATACAGGTTGAGAGTCCGGCTAAGACTACCCGCGTAGATACAACGTTCGACATGCGTTTTCGTGAAGTCATTCCTCCTATTACCACTTAGAATCCAAACAGCCACCACTCTGTCCTAACAAAAGAACAAAAATAATTAATACTTTTCGCTGATACGGCTTTATGCAATAGCGTGGGAACATAGAACGAGACCTTGTAACAACGTTGATGATAAGTGGTCATAGTAGTGTCAGGAAAATAACTGATTAGAAGATTGCCGTAAATTCGTCACAATATCACGTATACCCCAACCAATGTACAATCTATCTGCCATGTTTCATTGTTAGATGTTTGTCGCTTCATCATGGACTAACACTTAGCGATCTTGTCTGGTGGAGAAACGAGTTCTATCTTTACTGACTGCATTGCCTAAACTACAAATATGTTGAGTATATATCATCACTCTCTACCCTTTTGTGCCCGAGAAAAAAAAAGAAATTAACCAACTGAAGTTGACGCCTTTCTCGTTGCTCTAAAATCAGGGAGGGTCAGCGTTAACTCCTGATACCTTGTGGAGTAGACAGACATAAACACTAATACTGTCAATCATCAAATGATAAAAATTGATCTCCGAGTCTGAGGATTCGCGCATTATTTCGATTAATAAATTAATTCTTTGAAAATAAATATTTAAAATTTTCCAACCAATGCGTCGCGTTTCCGCCGAAAAAATAAACATGTTTCCTGGTCCCTTTGAAGCTTATAGACAGGACAAACCAGTAAGAAGATAGAGGCAGATACATACGACATCAGTCCACGATTCGTCGGCTTCAAAGAAATTTCCTTAGTCATTCATCTGTCTTCCTCGCCAATCTTGGTGGCACTTGCATTCTTCCACGCCAAGTTACGTGACGTTTTCTTCAGACTTTCTTTTTTGCCTCTTTTTCTCACCTATAGACGCGAAGAAATCATCTTTCTTTTCAGCTGAAAAAAACAAAAAAAAAAACAAAAAAAAACAAAAAACAAAAAAAAAAAACAACTAGAAACAAGGAAATTTAACACCCATACCAACAGAGAAAAATTAGTTTTAAAAACACAAAAATAAAAATATTTTATATTTAAAAACCCTTCTCCCTCATTTCTTTGCTGTGCGTTGTTTCAAATCTGCAATAACCTGCGGCATCCACACAACGAAAATATCTGGCACCATCTGAATATATATATATATATATATATATATATATATATATATATATATATATATATATATGTAGGGCTACACATTATTTTTGATATTGTGTCAAATCTAACATTGTGAATTGTAGCGTAGTTAGATAAACGCTGGGAAGCCAATCTGAACGTAGCCCAGAGGTTGTAAATATTCATTTGACGTTCTCTCGCCAATAACTATAAGCGTCAAGCAGACTGGTTCGCATTACATTTCGTGTTGTTAAGTTTAGCGTTTCTTTCTTAGCATCGGCTATCAGGTTACGGTAATATAAGGTATAAAATATTAGCGTGTTTTTCAGAACATGTTCTCGATGTATGTGACAAGCTTGTTAATCTCGAAATGCATAACATTCAGCTGAAATGTTGTTTTTACGCAATTTTATATCAACTTTTCATGTTAGCAATAATATTTGGGAAAACTCAAATATTGATTAGAAAAAACATCTTCAAACAAGTTATATCCTATATACTAAGATATCTAACAAAACTATAATTATCCTACATATTCCTTGATGTTAGGACAGACATGTAACTATTCATTCAGGTCCACTGGACCAAATCCTGCAAGAAAATTGGCTTATAACTCGTGCACTCATAGATTAGACCAAAATAAGTTTTGTGGACTATCTGTAAAATTTAAAGCTTAAATACAACTGTTAAGATTTAAAAAAAAAATAATGAGCTTAAAATATATATTTTAAAAATACGACATTTATTAGCAAGAATTATTTAAATGAAAATTGTGAAAAAACCTGTCAAAATACTTGAGTCTGTTGACATTTCTTGAGTGACTGGATTATTAGTCGGTCGTTACCAAAAAGTAAATCAATGAAAATAGTGATATATCGACATAAGGAATATTAATGTTTCTTTTAATTATTTTCTACTTTTTAAAAAAAAAAATTCCCTATGTGATTATATGTCGTTTCATATTATATGTCATCATAATGCACAGGCGATACAGCAAAATGAATTTCTATGATCTTTAAAATCATATGTACACACCTAGACACACATACACGCACTGTAGGGCTGATGCGCAAGTCCTGGAGCGTCTCACTGCGCATTTTTGGTCTAAGTTTTCAACTGACTTGAAGTGGAATAGCTACATATAATGCATGGAAAGTTGGTTCATTGTTTCTTGCCAGAAGATTTTTTTTATTGTCAGAGACCATCTTGCACATTTACAAAACTACCATTGAACTGTGCATTGAATACTGTTGCTTTATCTGGTCTTCCAAAGAAGGATCTGTAATATAATAGATCCCGTTTTGGCATCTCAACTGGAGTCACTTTCTCACCGACGTGACGTGGCTTCCCTCTTTCTTTGCTACAAATAATTTCATGGCATCTCTTCTGACGAGGTTTATTTTCGGTGCTCTGTATTAGACTTATATGGAGGTCTCACCCTTTTTACTATCGAAATAGTTAAATGTAACCACCACTTATGCCCAAACAGTTTAATTTTTTGCACTTCCAGAAAGTGGGCTTCCGTATAATTGCTACCCTGAAAACTACAACCTTCAACAATTTAAATGCAACATCAATAGCCATCTGTTGTATTGAACCTTGTTAATCTATTATCCTTACCTTAATCAACCATAAACCCAGTCTTTTCTCTCACTTTCACTCTTTGTAATACCCTTTGTATCAGTGGCATTCCCGTATTGCTTCGGGTGAAATGATTAATAAAGAAAATAGTATGTTTATTAAACAGAATTTTTTTTCGTCTTCCGGTTGGAATGTTCCAGAATTCTTATCAAATAAAATATGCAGAAATCTTATAAAAGAAAATAAATATTCAAGTCTGTAGACGAAAATAAATAAATATACTAGCTATTATATAATAGGTGCGTTTACTCAAACAAGACTATCCTATAAATAACCTTTAAAGTGATAAAGCACGACTTATTAAATAAAAAATCTATTACATCTTGTATTTGTGTGTGTGTGTGTGTGTGTGAATTTGTGTGTGTTTGTGTGTGTGTGGAAAATAATATAATTTTAAAAACAATGGCTGCTACTGCTATCATCGCATTGTTCTTCAACTATGGAATGAGCTTTCCTGGCTACTGGCATATTTCGTATAGAAAATATTAAAACTTCCATCTCTCTCTCCACCTTTTTTTACTAGAGCATAGAGGTTTGAAATTTAACTGATGCCAAAGCAGTCAAGTTTCGATCCCGGTTTGTAGCAATCGGACGTCTAGCCACACTGAAGTGCTGTGATACGACGAAACAGTCTGTTTGAGGAGGACTATATATATATATATATATATATATATATATATATATATATATATATATATATATGGTTTTATGAATTGATTACCGATTAAAGTGTAGGAAATGTACACTAGATAAAACGTCCTCAATGACGACTCAACAATGTCTACCCGAAGATTAGGTACAAAGGTATACGTGGAATTTTAAGTTGTAACCGTTTGAAGGAAACAACTATTTAATAAATCATATATATATATATATATATATATATATATATATATATATATATATATATATATATATATATATATATATATATATATATATTCCTTGCCACTACTTCACGCAATCTTCAGTTCTTATAGCTTTGTTATGTTACATCGACCACTATCAGCAGCACACAATGTGCGATATATATATATATATATATATATATATATATATATATATATATATATATATATATATATCAGGCCGAAAGTACAAGACATCCATTGAGGATTGAACTCACAACTCAACTATTCTAGTGTGACAATTTTGTTAACTATTACACCACTTCGAGTTGCTCCTTTCCGTGCAAATCTATGTAAGTAATCTTATTCACAGAACGTATTCAATAGAAGGGCATATCAAAAAATGTTTTTTCGGGTTGTGAATTTACTAATTGATTCTTCTATTAAATACACATTACTGTAAGCAATATAAGTATTAGTATTATCCACAGGTTTGTATCATTTTCATGATTGACACATATTTATAGGTAAATAAAATATTCACATATTAATTTTTATCTTATCTATTAGAAATATTTAAAATCAATTGTATAGTAGTCACTACATTTTATTAGGCACTGAAAATATAAGCAACAATATAGTAAATAAAGGCATATAACAAAATAGTCGATGATACTTTAACATTTCAGATAAATCAAGATTGTCCTGTGTCATAAGATATAAACTCGAATAAGAAATAAGATATTTACAAGGTAATGACTTTGGAAAATATGAACAATAAAATTTATTGAAAATAAAATAGTTGAAAACAGTAGGGGGACAAAACAGTGAAAAACTCTATTTAAGAATATCACAACAGAAATCATGGGAAAAATAAAAAAAAAGAAGTAATAATCAAGCAAATTAGATAAACGAACAAAAGAGTATTTGAGAAATTTGGTGTTGAGAATATAAACATAAGGAAGAAATATATAAAATTATGAGAGTCGAGGAAAAAAAACCAGAGGTCAATCAATGTACCACATTTAATAAACATAACAAAGAGAAAACAATAAGGAATAAATAAAATGTTATATTTACTGGTGTCTGCATATCTATAGAAGATTTAGGAGACAGAAGTGTGATTAGTGTATGTTGTGTCTAGCAAACATTTCAGTATGTTTCGTCATCATCGTCGGCTTTATCTTGTATCGAAGAATTAAATTTCTTCTTTGACAATACCTTCATTTATGATGATGACGTTGATGACGAAATTAGCCTCCATCGTGCAGGATAAGATAGATAGATGTGAGACTGTGATAGATAGATAAATAGATACATAGATAGATGTGAGACTAACTTAGATAGATGTGAGACTAAGTAATATATATATGTGTGTGTGTTTGTGTAGATAGATAGTTATATATATATATATATATATATATATATATATATATAGATAGATAGATAGATGTGAGACTGTGATAGATAGATAGATAGATAGATGTGAGACTGATAGATAGATGTAAGACTGTGATAGATAGATAGATAGATAGATGTGAGACTGTGATAGATAGATAGATGTGAGACTGTGATAGATAGATAGATGTGAGACTGTGATAGATAGATAGATAGATAGATAGATAGATAGATAGATAGATGTGAGACTGTGATAGATAGATAGATGTGAGACTGTGATAGATAGATAGATGTGAGACTGTGATAGATAGATAGATAGATAGATAGATGTGAGACTGTGATAGATAGATAGATAGATAGATGTGAGACTGTGATAGATAGATAGATAGATGTGAGACTGTGATAGATAGATAGATAGATAGATAGATGTGAGACTGTGATAGATAGATAGATGTGAGACTGTGATAGATAGATAGATAGATAGATGTGAGACTGTGATAGATAGATAGATAGATGTGAGACTGTGATATATAGATAGATAGATAGGTAGATAGATGTGAGACTGTGATATATAGATAGATAGATAGGTAGATAGATGTGAGACTGTGATATATAGATAGATAGATAGATAGATGTGAGACTGTGATAGATAGATAGATAGATAGATAGATAGATAGATAGATAGATGTGAGACTGTGATAGTTAGATAGATAGATAGATGTGAGACTGTGATAGATAGATAGATAGATAGATAGATGTGAGACTGTGATAGATAGATAGATAGATAGATAGATGTGAGACTGTGATAGATAGATAGATAGATAGATAGATAGATGTGAGACTGTGATAGATAGATAGATAGATAGATAGATAGATGTGAGACTGTGATAGATAGATAGATAGATAGATAGATAGATAGATAGATAGATAGATAATGCTTGTATACAGAAATAAACAGTGTCATTCTGGGGAAGGTTATGTTTGAATATATGTTCTGTCCTTTGAATTTGACGTTGTTGTGGCGATATCTGCACTATATTTCTGCTAGGTTATTTCGAAAATTGAGGCCATTTTTACACATAACTTCCCCTGATTATCAAAATATATCTTTGGTCAATCGTGCCGTAAATTTCCAATCACAGCTGTTGTTCCTACCTATATCAAATTGAGAATCCATCATATGTTTGTTTGCTTCTGTATGTAGATTTGTGTAGATGGTAATAAAATATCTATTTCTATGTTTTTTTTAACTTCAAATCCTAAAGTGACCTTATTGAAAAATCGGTTTTGCTATCATTCTTCTCTTTGTTGGGTATTTATTAATTGGACATCTTATCAGGATCATTAAGCATTAATGAACAATCAGAGACTATTCAGAAAAAGTATAATTCATATTAACGAAACTACACGTAGTACCGATTTCTGTCAGTCAGTTATATGCCATGCATTATACACGCTTAGGCGATCATGTATCTTTCGATATATGACTGACGAACAATTTTTTTTACCCGCACTCGGTTGCCATTTTTTTTCTGTGGTAGACCAGTTACCATCCAAAGCAATATAACCCGGTCTCTCCTGCTATTTACCCATAGATGGGGTTTGGGAACAAGAAGAGGATTCATACATTTCCCTAGGGTATTAGCATTTAAATGAGTGGATCTGACGGGAATTATGGCTCGGCTCACCGAATTTCACATGAGCCGGTATCCATTACTCCATCGTGCCTCCCCAGGGCCGATTTACTCGTACAAAATACATAAAGCAAGATTAGAACTTAAAACCTCACCTTTTCATTTTTCCAATAGAGATTAAGATCTATAGAAATTTTGTAGTATAAAAAAAGTTAAATATTTTGACGCTTACCCGAATTCAACTGTAAAATGAATATTTACGAAAAATCCACAGAATGATACGAATATATATATTTTTTTTTATGAGAAACGAAAATAATATTTTTTTTTACTTCTAAAAGTCCACAATCATCGCAAATTAGACTCTTTTTTCCGGCTAAAATTCTCTAATTCGTTTCTGTTCATCTTACTTATTATAAAACGCAGATTATGTCTGTAACGTTTATATATAGGATCGGATTTCCTACATTTTTCAACCGATTTCAACAAAACTTCACAGGACTAAGTAAAATTACCTTGCGGTGGTTCTAACAGCGCCAAGAATTGGAAAAACACAATTGTTTTTGCAGAAAATCAATTTGAAAACACGATTAAGAGGCATTAATGAAAGGGGAACAACTCACATCAGGTTAAAAACCCAGGTTGTTTTTGTGTGTGTGTGTTCGTTTATATATGGGATCGGATTTCTTACATTTTTCAGCCGATTTCAAAAAACTTCACTTTTTTTGGCAGGTAGTGTTTCTTATTGTCTTACACATTTTTTCTTTATTTTTACATTCAGAATGCTTTAAAAATTCCATTTACAAGACATTTGTTTATAATAAAATTCTATTCAATCGATAGACTCATAGCGATTGAAAACAATGTTTTTGTTTGGGTTTGACCAATTCGTAAGAAACAAAAACTAATTAAGACATGCATGTCCGTCAACCTTAAACAAATAATCTTTGTCAATTTTATTTTTCAGTCTTTATGATGGTCGATACTTGAACAATCTTTTACTGTTACATCCCCGGGCAATGCCGGGCTCTACTGCTAGTACATTATAAGATCTTCGCAATTAGGCTAAAAATATGGAATAGACATTAGCGAATGATTTTTGCCTGTCTGATTATTATGTTATTATAATATCATTATTATGACAATCATTTTAGTTCATAGTGTATTGGGATTCGAACTCGGCAGGGTTCGAATTGATAAGCTCCTCAATCCGAGCCGCTATCCGTTATTCCACCGATAATGATAAAGGACAATAAATGAACAGGAATTAAGACGACAATAGATATCGATTAACATGGCTTATAAACATTTTACGATCAAAGCTGATTGGAAATTAAAAAGGCGGGACAGTTTTCAACAAGCGAGATAAGTACGAGATAATAACGAGAGTACGAGATAATATACAGTTACATGTAGCAATTTCAGCTGTAAAAAGATGAGCCCTAGCAGCAAATCTAAAACTGATATTAAAGTCAAGGTATCAAAAAGTCAGAAATATTACCATGGTAATTACCATGAAATATTTATAGATAAAGCCCAATGAAGCAACATAACGGCGGTAGAAAATGACTTAACACAATATGTCCTGTTCAGACCCATAGCATTGCAGCTTTGTCTTTGGATTTTACCAATAATCTCCAAATGCATAGGAGACACACCAGATCAGATGTGATAGCGATGTCCAATGTATGAAGAAATAATAAACTTATAAATGCGTGAGATAGATTCTGGCATGAGAAGTTTTCATGAACGACGGTGTGAAATCTAGGATTTGATTCAATATAATATTTCCACTTCTTGTCAGCGGAAAACGTTTCCTTAGAATTGCAAAATTTACTCACCTGGCAGTTAACCTCAGCCATCCTAATGGAAGGCACAAATTGTTCTATGATTATTAAAAGAGAGCATAGTATACAGGTGACTGTTTCGACATATCTAAATGTATTGAAGCTTGTGCATAATATCCATATGAGAGTGTAGCGGACCGTGGGTTTTTTTTACGCGGTGTGATATGAAACACATGTGGTCTCCTGAAATAAAGTCCGCAACAAATATGTCTGACTCAAAATGAGTCCGCCCAAAAGAAATGTAAAAGAAAACAACCAAGTACCGATATATATGTACACACAGGTATATGTATTAAACAACAAAAAGGGTTTACAAAAGACCAAAACATTAAAGTGTGTGTTTGTGTGTACGTGTCTGTGAATAATGTTCATAGCGTCTTCCCATAAGTGGGAAACGCGTATCTACACGAGAGATCACATTTTTCAAGTGTGTCCGCTGAAAACAGGTAGAGAGAGAGAGAGAGAGAGAACGAAGTATTTTCATGTGTTTATAGTTTAGGGATAGCGTCCCCTAAGAACAATCTGGACAATTATAAAATTAAGGAGGAGTTAACTCCAAAAAGAATTTAGATCTGATCAGGTTATTTAAGAACATTATTCAAGTTTTCAAGTCTTTATTTTGATTTGGTAGCAACCTATCATGTAATCAACTTTCGTTTTTTACGATGTAAAATTATTTTATAACTGATAGTTTACTCTTATTACTTATCTGCAATCTTCTAAGCGAGAATCAAACTACTTAGAAAAACGATATACCATATTTCAACAGAATATGTCATTTTTTCAAA
>OZ010571.1:95799464-95811964 GCA_963932145.1 Acanthosepion lycidas | reverse complement strand
TATATCTTTCTATATTTGAATGACCAGGCAGATTTTTCCCCGCAGTAGGTTACCATTTCTTTTTTCGGTAGACCAGTTGCCATCCAAGGGTATAGGACCCGGCCTGTCAGGCTATTTACCCATAGCTAGAGGAAGAGGATTCATACATTTTCCCAACTTAATAACTTTTTTTCTTTTTGCAGTCTCTCTCAAACACGGCTCCGTCATCCATTCGCTCAAGCTCGTCCACGTAGGTTGTTTGTTGCTTTACTCTAACTCTCTTACCTTCAATCTGTCCTGTAAGCATCAAATTTTATGTGACCCAAACACATCAATTGTCTCTTCTTTCTTGATGTTCAACATAAGCGTACTTTCTGTTGCCATTGTTTTCAGAACTTCGTCTTTGCTCACATGTACTGGCCGTGGTATTCTCAAGATCCTCATCCAGAATCACATTTCTGTTGCGTCAAGTCTCTTTTTCATCTGCGAGTAGATTGTCCTCTACTCTGAAAAACTGGATGAATGGCAACGTTGGTGCCTATCTCAAGTGTAGAGAGAGCGACTGTCGATAGGGTGTTTTAGTTTCGGTGATGGAAGAATTGTCAATCAGAATTAGTTGTCGTTAGGGGACTGGCAAAGTGTAAGCAAATATATGGCGAACCTAGATGGAGAAACAAAATGAACTCAGTCATCTTGTGTTTTTCTCAAATAAACGAGGCGAGAACTAAACAGTTTCAGCAATTTAATAAAAACAAACAAATCTTCAAAAAATTGGGGATCCATTTCATGCTGTCTTTACATTAAGAACTTGACCTCTCCTACTAAAATGATGAACGACACTATATATTTTCGATTCTGATAAATATTGTAGCTTGTGGAAATTCTAACAAATGCTAATCTACAAAGATTGACCCCAAATTATATTCCTGTCGGAGAAGTCATTTTACAAGGTAGATCAAAAAGTATCGGGACTTATGCTATGGTCAGTCAAGTGATACACGCTTAGGTAATCATATATATATTTCGATACATGACTCATGAGTTAGATATTTCCCTCGGTAGGTTGCCATTTCTTTCTGCGGTAGACTAGTTGCCATCCAAGGCTATAGAACCCGGTCTAGTCCTCCTATTAGGACGTAATTGAAGCTAATGGATTCGACCGGAATTGGAACTCGGCCCTCCGATTCATCAATCCGAGTCGCTATCCATTACTACACCGTGCCTCCTTTGCTATGGTAATAGAGCTAAAGTACGCAGAGTGAAGCTGGTTGGCACATTGAACTCTGTCACACATACACTTCCGTTGTTTATAGAAGTGCTCTGGAGGAAATTGTGTAGAGCGTGGTTGTCTCACCACACCACAGGATTTCAACAGTGATCATGACTTATGCAGACGTTTTTGGCTAATCACAACATTCTCCAGGTCCCACAACCACCATATTCCCTTTCCATTTCTGTCAAATCCCACTTAAAAAGGAACAATATTTCAAGACATCGAACATGCAACAATGCAGCTGTTCGCTATTCCAAAAATGAGCTCTGTGAATGCTTCCATTGATGGAAACGATGCTGGATAAAGTGAATTGCTTCTTTAAGGGACAGCTTGAAACGAGATTAAATGCCGAATTGATATGTGTTGTAATTTTCTTTTTAGAGCACTAGTATTGACACATTTTGATCTTACCTCGTGAGTCGTCCCTATGCATATTTTCATGCAAGAAGTTGTTAATTAATATCGATTTTTTTTTATGTGGCATACAGTATTGTTCGAAATCCGTATTCAGTAGTAATCGTTAGTCTAAACTCGATAACTTTTCCCCAACTCTGAGGTATATGTTCTTCACCTTGTTAAGATATTGTATATGAAAGACGAACTAACAAGTGATCTATTAGGTTGGTGCAAAAATAATGTCGGTTTTGACGTTAAAAATACGCCAAAAACCGACATTATTTTTGCACCAACCTAATATTTTTCATTCAGACGTAACATTTCACTTTAATGGCCGAAGCGTATATTTTGCTAATCCAACTTTACTTTGGAACTGACAACGAATAACTTACCTATCTGGTGAGTGAACAAGGGATAGGTAGTTTCTAACTTTAAAACCCTCGGGAACTGGTACCGTGGACGTACCCATCTGGTGAGTGAAAATGGTCTATGTAGCCTGTACTTTAAAACCTCAGCAACTGATACCGTTGGCGACGGAGAGAATTTCTCCTGTGTTACTTCGGAGCAGGTCCGGTACCTTCTCTGTTGGAGCCTTTTCTGAACCTACGTGGTGTCTATTAACCAAAAAGAGATCGCCTGAGACATTATATATATATATATATATATATATATGAGGGCAGACAAATTTTACAAACCCAACTCGTATATTGATCTGGAATGTTGAGATTGCGTCTTACCAGAGTTAAGAAAAACTACGACAAAATTGAGGAATAATGTCCAGAGATCGATAATGTATAAATGTAAATAAAACGAATAAGTCGCCATTGGTCATTTTTAAAACCTTTCCGTAAAATAATTATCGTGTCTGTTTCACGCCTTGAAAAAACTGACTAATGACAGTTAAAAGAGTAAGTGAATGGATAATTGAGAGAGTGTGACTGCAAGAGAAAGGAAGGGAATAACTGAATCAAGTAATAAACAGAATCGGCTTTGCTTTCGAATTGTCGTTCATTCGAGAATTTTATTTTTTGCTCGCTTGAATTATAAATTATATGAACACTTGATCGTTTCATTTTTAAACCTCCCCATTTTTAAACTTTGATTCTATTTTCAAAGAATGAAATAAGACTTGTGACAAATTGCAAAATCTGCAACGATTTTGTTCATTTGCCACGTAGAAAATGAGCGAAATGTCTTCTCAAATACCGATCACATTCTTAGCAAAATAATTTCGAAAAAAGAAATTAAATTAATGAATCGGTTGATATTTATTATTCGCGTTTGTGGCTATCATATGATCAAAAACGTTTCGTCTGTCACCTACTAATTAGTTCCCCTTCACTGCGGCTCTGTGAAAAATGGATTGTGTTAGGACGATTTATTTGCTTCAGGCAAATCAGTTGGTATAGAAAAATAAACCAAGTGTAAATTAAATGAATAATAAAGTAAATATTTTTTTCATTACTTTTTTTTACACTCTGAATTATTCATTATAGAAATAATTGTTTTCTTTGCTTTCTTTAATCGTAATGAAGTTTTATCTCATTAAACGAAATTCATTATCATCTTGAAATGAAAGATCTTCGTTAATGTTGGGAATAATAATTCGTTGAAAAGGTGCAGAATTCAATTGTTCAATAATATACACCGCTCACTCAACCTCATTCGTTTATTCATTACTAGCCTAAAAGCGGATTTTAGGCTAGCTGCTGTGGAGAGATTTTAGGCCTTCGTCCGTTTACCTTCAGCGTCCTATATATGTAAGTGATGTGGGGCCAAAGTCGGTATCACAGAAGGAAAACACGGAACACGGATTAGATGTAAGAAAGATATATTTAACAACAGGTTACAGAGATAGTGTAAGCGGAGCTTACTATATGTTATTGTCAAATACTGGTAGTCGTAAGCGGCTCTATCTGACTAGAGTGTTGTGTCGCATAATTAATATAGACTGGAAGAGTCTATTGTGTAGGTAGTTCTCACAATAGTAAGTTATAAGAATTAAGTAATAATAAAATTATTTTATCTTTATTGGACACCATAATTCGGCATAATCTTTGTATATGCAACCGATGTCCGTAAATTGTTTGCGTTCATTTTGCGCGTAATTTTGTTTTCTTTTAAAATAACCTTTATTTATGATCCCTTCACACAAAGTCACTTTTAAAAGACATTAGAGAAGCTGAACTATGTAATATTTCGAATGCGTCACATTACCCGTTCTAAAAGAATACAAAAACATATGAGCCCCGCTTAAGTTTTAGTTATGGTTTAATTAGAATTGCAAATGCGAAACAACTGATATTGAAATTAAACCTTTAATAAAGAATTTTTTTAAATTTTCACTCTGTTCGGTACTTAAATTTAATTTTAAATGAGTTATTCAGTCAATTTTTAATCGCGTGTAACTAGAGTAGTTACTACTTGTTACCTCAGTTGTTTATGATTCGGCATGGTCGAAAAACGGACGGACGGGGACACATACATTGCGTTTTATATATATATATATATATATATATATATATATATATATATATATATATATAAGTATGTAGTACAGTTCAAACAAATCTATTTCCATACTTGAACATGTCTGTACGAACAGACGAAAGCTTGTAAAAAAACTAAAAAAGACCTTATGCAACTGTAATTTATAAACAGGGATCATAACATTCATATACAGGTTTGGGGTTAATGTACTTTATTAAATTTGTTTGCGAGAATGTATTCTCGCCATTTAAATCATTAACTTCTATATCTGTTTTTTCCTATGAATGATTCATGTATTATATATATATATATATATATATATATATATATATATATATATATGTATATGTATATATATATATATATATGTGTGTGTGTATGTATATATGTATAATTATTAGGAATCAGTAATTGTTTTTTCTGTTGCACTTCCATTCTACGATCGTTATCTAAGCAGAGCAAATCGGAAGTAATTATCCCTTACCAAGAGTTGAAAGCGCATTCTTTATCGTTATGAAACTACCTTTTCATAGCACGCCTAAAAGAACCAAATTTATTCAAATTTAGACATACTGACGAATTTATTTTCTCGAAAGCCATCACGTCGTGTTCTAGGTTGACATTTTCCGCCACCAATATTACAAATAATTATATTCCCCTTTACTTACAGGTTCTGATGATAATAAGTTTAACTCGGGCTTAACTCATCTTACTTCGGTAGTCATTTATCGTATCTACAAGATTCTTCTAGCATCTTTCAGTAAGCATCGCGCACTGAAAATAAATAATACGGCTTCAATTTCAAAAGCGTATTAAAAGTGAACGATAATTTAAAATTCCTTATTCCAGATATAATTAATTCATACATCTAATCCCTGATACTTATTTGACGGCCATAGAAAGAAAATATGAGATCTGTTATAAGAAAAAAAATGAAAAATTTAGAAATTATTGTAAAAGATTAATGACTAATAGGTTTTCATTTTCAAATTTTTAATACGATAACACTAAATAATTCATTTTCATTTTTTCATTTATCTAAATTTTTCATTTATTATATTTCATTTCTTTTCATAATTGACCATATTCTAATACAAAGACTATATATTAGGTTATGCTTGGATACCAATGAAATTTAAATGTAATTTAACAAAGAGAATAAGCATCTATTGCCCAGCAATTAAGATAAAATTATTAATTTTTACGCAAGACACATTTGAACTTTTCATTGAACCTGTTGTCAAGCAATGTTTATCAACTTTGTCACACAGACCAATTCGCTAGTGTAATTAATTGTGCAGAAACGTTATCGATTTTCGGCATCGAAAGTGAAATTGACAAGCACAGTTCAAATTCCAACCCACTCTGTTATGTTCCCTTTGCGAATTCTTCTAGCTATATATTAAAAAGCACGTTAGGCAGAACTCTCTAACCTATGATGACAAGCAGGCTAAGGGCACGAGAATTCAGATTTCAAACAAGCCTGTACCAGGAAAGAATCATAGTGGTTTACGTATAATAAGGCGAAGGATACTGGATATATATCTGAAAAAGGTCGAAGAATATATCTGCTGGAATGTGTTCAGGAAAAACACATAAAAGGAAGCATTTTCCAAATGATTGATGGAAAAATTTAAAGCGGTCTGCTGGAGACCACAGAATAACAGCTAAAATGTTGTGATAAGAAGATGAACGGGGGAAATACTTTGTACAAATTTATATTTATACTAATCTAATGTGTTTATTACGTTTACGCTGTATATGTGTTATTCGTGGATCTTAATCAATTGGCATTTAAATGATATAGACGAAAGAAATGATATGTTTTACAACATTCATATTTAATAAATTCATAGTTAAAATAAATATGAAAAAAATAATTATAGAAATATTTTATATTCCGTGTTTTATTTTTTCGTGAATCTGTACACTTTTGGATTAGAAAAAAGCTCATGACTCGAGCCTGGGTGAAGGCTCATTAACTGTAGCCTTGTACGAGAGGAAATATACATTATATCAACAAGGTAATCAAACATAGAATCAATATTTATCTAAACTGAGGCATCGTAAAAAGATGATGAATATCGATCCTGCTTAATCTGTCAGTTCACAACCATTGGCGAGATATTTTGAAATGGTGTAAACAACAACAATTTACATATACATAAGGATACATACACACACACACACACATATATATATATTGTAAACAAAGAGATTGTTTGCTTGGACTTGCTGTGCTGCGTTTCTAGCATCTTGGTTGGTATAACTTTTATAATAATTTATTTCTTCCTGTCCAATCATTCATGTCATGCATAACAGACTTCTTTTTCTTTTCCTCATAATTTCCCCGTTAACAGTTCTGATGAGAGGAGACGAAACCGGTCGACGTGTTTTTTTTTATTTTAAATCTATCATGGTCCATAATATAAAATTTCTTGTTTTTAATGCCTTAATACGCTTCTGTACCGTTTCAAATATATTCAAATATATATATATATATATATATATACACATCTGATCTAGCCACGTTAGCAAACGTCAGCTCTGTTAACGTTAGCAACCTCCTACAGTGGCTACGTTCGCAAACTTCTGCTCTAGTCACGTTAGCAAACTTCTGCTTTGTTCACGTTATCAGCCTTCTGGTCTGGTCACGTTAGCAACATGTTGTGAAGTACCGTTTATATTTCTATAACATATGGATGAAACATCACTGAAAATGCCGAAGAATCTGTATTTCATACAGATATATCTTCTATCTCATAACATGCTATTCGATAGTCTGTGCTAATTTCTACAGAGATTAATCTTCTTAAATGCAACGTTTCACTTCAGGATGTGGGCGATCATAGCTCTCCACAACATCCTCGTTAGGTAGGTTACTCGGTGTTTACATCTATCCATTTTGCCTTCACTATGTCCTGTAAGTTTAAAATATTTTAAGCCTCCTTCCATTTTATACGACGGCTTACGGTCACAGCCCGTTGAAACACCATAAGATCACCAAAGATAAGCAACGTTGAGACTGGTTAACACCTCAATGGTTGGCCGCTTAGGAATACAAGGTACTGTAAGCTTGGAGTGCTGGTGATGGATAATGTCTTATAATTGTTAATCGGAGATACGAGTTCGAATTACCATTGGGTTCGTTATATTCTCTTGCACGTAAATGCCATTGAAAAATATATAAATGCACATATTCTCCCGCAGCTACTGATTAATTAATAAGACGTGTATCACTAAACCAGTATTACCCTCCCACCCCACAAAATTCACAAAATCTAAAAATATTTTCTTGTTTTAAATAAACCGTAGAATAAGCCATAGAAATCTAATCAGTTAATAATTATATGACCCCCAAAATTTCAATTGTTGCTTTCCGATTTATAAGTGTCTTAATTCTTTCCATTTTTCTTATAATTTCCTCGTTTTTATATGTTCTGTCTATGTTGTTGTCATCATGCCTCTATCAAACCCCATCCCTGTTACGTTAAGTCGTCTCTTCATTAGTGAGGAATACCCCTCTATTTGAAGATTGATATTATATAGTTGTTTGATTCACGATTGGTTGTTTCAAACATTTTCCTCTTTCTTAAGAGTCAGCTTAGTTTTTGGAAAGCATATTTTACTATTCAAATTCTATCTTCTTTTAAAATACTTCCCAGATATTTGAACTTCCGCAATTCGTAACTCGCATCGTGGGCTATTTCCCTTACTGACAAGCATATATATTTTTTCTTTTTACAATTGATAGTTAGATACTCCTTCACGCATTGAATTACTAAATTCTCTTGGATATACCGCAGTAATTTTTCTGTGTCTACCCTCAAAACAATGGAATCTTCATATCTTACGTTAGTAATATTGTCCAAAGAGATATTAAGTCTTCATAAGATTTTTAATTCTCTTAGGCGTGCATTGATGTAATAGTTGAATAGATCCGGTGAGAAGGCTCACGATTAACTTTCGATCCCTTCCCATTTTATGCCATTCATTTTCTGTTTGTATGCGTTCATTCTACACTGATTATTGGAAAAATATTTAGAAAATTAGTCACATCTTCTCTTTCTTAACTTCCTTCTCTCTTTTTTTCTCTCTATGAGTTTTTTCTTCTCTACCCCTTCGATTTCAATATATAACTTCCGTTAAGTTAACCGTTTAAATGTGTCAATATCTGCTAACTCACTCATGTCTTCTCTCTCTCTCCGCTCACTTCCTCACTTCGTTAATTTACATATGTTTAATACGGCCCATCAAAAATGTGTAAATTTTCTTTTCATTTTTTGTTTAGAAGTAAAGTCTGATGATCCGCAGTCCTTTTAAAAGGGCTGTGGTGAAATAATTTATTATATGGAACCTTAAAGTGGTCTGTTTTTATTTAAATTATTTTCTCTGGATTTACATTGACCTCTCTGGATTTTAGCCTCCTTAGGTTTACCCATACGGATTACATAGTTTTTTCATAAACTATATATATATATATATATATATATATATATATATATATAATTCTAGAATAAATTTTAACTTATTCCAGAAGATCTTCACTTTCAAACTTTTCGTCCTGGAATAACAAGGTGCTGCACAGGTTTCACGCACGATTTCATTTTTCAAGACTTTTTGGGAATGTCGTAGCTGAAACCCCTCTCTCACATGTCTTATGGATTGAGTTGGATCTGTTGTGACCTCCTCATACAGTTTTCCTCTCTACTGTTCCCTCTTTTTTAAACTTATTCTCCGTTCATTTGATGGTTCTTGAATAGACTTTGAAGATGGAAACCAAAATGTGAATGTTGGTATCATTGCTGAAGGCCTGAATGATCTTTTTCCTCCCAACATTGCTCAGTAGAGAAGACAGTGGTTCTAGCACAATGCGATTTTAACCTTTTTTTTTTTTTTTTTTTTTAGCTGAAAATGAGTTTTTCGGTGATTCTTACGACAAGTGGTATCAAAATAGATAAACGTCTTATTTGAAAACCCGGAAAAAAGAAACTCAATTAGTTTAGTGAAATTTAGATATTAAACATTTTATGAGACGGTGAATTATGCTGTTACACGATTTGGAGAAGTCTGCTGTATTGTTTCTGCATATCGTTCGACTTGTGTTGTAGAGTTCTTGCGGGATATAGAACTACAGTCTCACCAAGTTTGTAGTAAATACATTGATCGGGATGGAGTTGTTAGACCCCAAACCAGCAGTTTTGCTATTATTATTTAAAGTCGTCTCTTTTCTGAAGTGTTTAACAGCAGAAGATAGTGATTGCAGTCTAACCTGCTACAAAGACCCAAGAGAATAGCCACATTCATAACTTTCGTAAGGCCCTTTCTGGGAAATAGAACACAACTGCCTCGGTTAGACCTTCAATCCCATTCACCGATTGCACTTACTGTATCAATAACCGCTAATATGTGAATTAAGAACTGTGAAATGTATTGTTATTAGGTTACTGTTCATCATATGACCAGTATATAAGCTATATTTGAAAAGAAATCATTTGTATTATGATTTTGGTTTTGAGTTCTGTTTCGACAGTTATGATGTGTGATCTCAAAAACTTCATGCAATTAAAAACCGAGACCCAAGAATAAGTAACCAATCCTTATTAGCGATTCTAAATTGTTGTATATTAAAGGATTTGGTTACAAGAAAAAAAGTTCCCTTTTTAAGAACAGACGCATAAAAACAATTTGCTTATAGACTTTAAAAATGGTCATATCTCTTGTTGCTTGTTTAATGTTGCATCCGATTGTGAAATATATTCAAAGCTCTGTTTGCCCAAATGCAATTTAATATCACCTTCGGTTTACTTTCTCCTATCCAATCTATAGCCACAAGGAAAATAGCACATAATATCCCTATGGTTTGGATAGATATTAATGGGGTATTTCTACATCAAAAGTTATTTTCAAAAAACGGCATAGAATGAATGCAAATACACGTATGGTTGAAATCTTTATTCCATATAATAAGATAAAAACAATAAATGCTTAATTATGGAAAATATAAGCGTTTCTTTAACATCAGCGTTCTAGTCCTATGTCGAGAATTTGTTAGAAATAAAGTTTTATTTACTGATCGGTACTGGTCACTTTCCCCTTCAGAACATGTGAAACTCTAAAAGAAAATAAAAGTATGTTACTTTTGCGAAAATATATTTTAACAATGCCACTCGGAGGCCTGTGATAAAATCTATTAGGTTGGTGCAAAAATAATGACGGTTTTTGACGTATTTTTTAACGTCAAAGACCGTCATTATTTTTGCACCAACCTAATATATCCTCTCAGCCAATCGTCAGTTTCGACTGATGTCATTATTCCACAAATTCACGAAAATGGTATATATTTTATTAAATGCATTGATTTCTCATCCTTTGTGCATAATTGAAAATAGCTTAAAAGTACTCTCACGAGAGCTATCTTTTAGCTATTTTGTAGCCACCATTGTTTAAAAACTAATGATAAAAAACAAGAACGAATCAACTTTTCTCTTAAGCCATATTCTGCTGTCGTCAGATTAATGTAATGCATTATTTCTCTTCATCTTATCGTTTTATGATTTTATTAGATTATTTTATTTCTTTATTATTTCGATTTGCTTTTATATTCCATTTTTACGAACTTTAAGCAAAATTGTTATAATATATGAAAAAAAACCTTCAGCATATACTGGAATCAAAACTAGTAGAAATAAGGTATAAGGTCCGGTTTCCTTTCTTACAAGTGTATTGTCATTTTAAAGACAATCGTTTCATAAAGGTAAAAAAGTTTTCAAAGCTGCAGTTGGCTCACTCTTCCTTCACTCTCGGAAAATGTATCTCATACTGTTAAAAAGAATCTCCACTCTTATTCGGAAGATTCAATTTTTTATGTATTTCCGATATTCAGTCACGAAGAATTGATTTGCATCTTCCACCTCGCTATGCTTTACGAAATAAGCCTCCCAAAATATTCAAATGGAATCCATTGAATCTGTGAAAAATCAACGTATGAAATATATTACACTTTTAATGCAGAACGTACGCATGTTTTACACGTAATATGAAATATGATTTTCGAAGGTAGGATTTATTCACGCTTCTTAAATAATACACGGCAACAATGTATATTTGTAACGGTCATAATAGTTGCAGTGGATTCTGTCTAAATTGGAATTTACAAAGGCAAATAGTGTAAAATTTTCATCACGTCTCATGATTTACACCTACGTCAAATATTCAAGAAATATTACTAAAGGGAAAGATGTGCCCTCCAGGAGGATTCGAACCCGCGTCTCCCTAACCCTAAAGGGTCCATCCAAACTCACAAAGACGAATGCTGCTATAAATGCACTAGTTCTCCCCATTCATACCAACTAAGTTTCACGCTATAATGCAGACAAAGTCATTTCAAAAGAAGAAACGGTCTTTTTTTTTTGTATTAATCCGATACATTTTATTTAGTGGTTACACGTATTTGAGAAGACGCTGAGTTTATTTATTAAACGGTATATTTATTTTCGTCTACCTGCTTGAATATTCGAGAAATTTTATTAAACAAACGATGCGTCCCCGATAGGATTCGACGGTTTCTCGTGTTAATGGTGGTATGTAAGTTCGAATCCTGCCGGATAGCACATCCTTTCTTTAATTTAATATCTCGAATATCCTTGGAGGTACACGAAAATGAATAAATATACTGTTTAATATATAAACATAGCGTAACCTCAAATATGTATTTCCATTAAAAATAACGTTTAAACATATATATATATATATATATATATATATATATATATATATATATATATATATGTATATATTTATATATACTTATGTACTTATATATATTTATATATATATATATATGTATATATACATATATATATGTATATATACATATATATATGTCTTTATATATACATATATATATATATGTCTTTATATATACATATATATATATATATGTCTTTATATATACATATATATATATATGTCTTTATATATACATATATATATATATGTCTTTATATACATATATATATATATATGTATGTTTATATATATATATATATATATATATATATATATATATATATATAATAAAAAAGACCACGTTAAGGTTCCATGTAATAAATTATTTCACCACGGCCCTTTTAAAAGATTGAAGATCATCAGACTTTACTTCCAAAGGTTGAAACGAAAAATGAAAAGTAATTTCCACATTTTTGACGGGCCGTAATAAGCATATGTAAATTAACGAACTGAGGAAATGAGGAGAGACGTAGAAGACATGAGTGAGATGTAATTTAATATTTCTATTCTTTCATACTTAAAATTACTTGAGGAGGTCCAGACATTGACACATTTAAACGGTTAACTTAAC
>OZ010571.1:95786964-95796964 GCA_963932145.1 Acanthosepion lycidas | reverse complement strand
CAACGTGTTTCATTAATAATGACTGCCAAATCAATTGTCTTAATTTGTTATTGAGTTTTTCTTTGGTGAGACCAAGCGATTTTTTTTTGTACACACAGGGTGTGATGGGTAATTTGTCGACATTTTATATTTATAATATCGCATATGTGCCATGTCTGGTTTTGATTTTGTCGACTGCTCATTAAGTAGGATCAGTTTGGCACCGTCTATGAGAAAAAGTGCACCATGACGGAATTTACTCCGCCAGAAATTAGGAAACAATGCCGTATTGCTTCAAGACGAACATTTCGGTGCGTCTGGGTGTCAATCTGAGGACATGGCAGTGTATTTAGAAAGAGTTGGATAAGTCAAATTGTGATTATGACTAGTGATGGCGACGTTATAACGCTATTCATTCATCATTCCACGGAAAGGAGGCCTACATCAAGTACCTTGTGAAGGTAGTGCTTCTCTGGGTCGAGGCGGTAACAAACTGAATCATGAGGATGAAACAAACTAAAACTGTTAAATTCATTATTTATTACAAATCTTAGCTATTTTCAAGGATTTTTTTGTTGTAAAATGGTGTGTTCGTTGTTGAGATGTAAACATATTCTTAATTCCCGAATACGGCCCGTACATTGTGGCTGTGTTCGTAGTTGATATTGTTAAAGTTCGTGTTTTATGTTAAAAGTAGGTTTCCTATTCTGAGATTGTTCGTTTGCAGTTCGAGGTGTGAATTATTTTTGCGTTTTCAAAGATTATGTCTCGTATTGAAGTTGACATGTTTACATGTTGGCTCAAATTTGGTGTTATAGAGTTCTGACACGAAATATGTAACACAGTGATAGCAGATTCGACCTAATTAGTCATGAATTCTTTGAATTTATAAATAACGCCAGTTTTATATACTTTAGATTATATTGGCTGTTTAGAATTATTTGTCATAAATAATTAATTTAATAGTCTTTGTTTCACATAATATATGCATTAGAGAGAATTGAATTCTTTTTAATTACTATCAAGGAACTCCGAAGCAAACAACAACCTATATATATATATATATATATATATATATATATATATATATATATATATATATTAGGGATGTGACGTTTTGTAATACTATTTTTATGTGTCATAAATCGATGAACTTTTTGTAAAAAAAAAAATAAATACAATTAATATGATTTAGTTCTTAAAAAAGATCACTTGAGGTCTAGAGTGAACTTGAGTTCCAACAGCCTTTCAAGGTAAGAGGACTCCTTAAGAGAACAAGCATCAATCATGAGAGGCGGAAATTCAGGCTCTGCTTCTTGATACCCATAATAACATACTGGACTATTCCACACGTAATAAATGCTGTGCCTCAAGAGCAAGCAGGGGGTTCAGTCTGACGTCGGACGCCCAGGCGTTGTCTCGTAAGGCATTGTATCAATTGTTAGTTAGGGGGTCCGTTCAAGATGATCTGATCGACGAGCTCGGTCTTACGAAGCGGGAGGCTCGCTCGATATGGCCTTGGGCGCCTGGGTTGAAATGTCTCAATAACGATGAGGCATCACTCACCTGGCTGATGATTCGTGGGGCCCTCTGGGTCGGCAAGAGACTTTGTTCAGCAGGTTTGGAGAAATATCCAAACTGTCGTCGCTGCACTGGGGAAGTCGAGACCATTGGTCACGACTTTTTTCAGTGCAAGACGGTAGTGCCGTTGTGCAGGTTTGTTGAAGGCCTCATGGTTCGCATGCTGCAGGGAAAGTTCTTTGTCCTGGAAGCCAGTTCTGTTTGTAGCAATGTGGTGCCGCAATTGACGAAGGCTGAACACTATGTGTTCTGTTGCTTACTAGGGATTTTGAGAGTCGTGATTTGGACGACGCGTCAGAAGGGATTCCATGAGGGCGAGAAGTTTACCTCTTCCCAACTGATCTTGTACTTTAAGCATCAGCTTAAAGTCAAGATTAGGACGGAAAGGCGGCGGCTCACCTCATCGGAATTTGGCAAAAGGTGGGTGAATCTTGCGCGAATATGTAGAGTGAAAGGGGCTGACCTAGAGTGGCACTTGGATGTCGGTTAGGTACAGGATTTGTCCTAACAGGGTTGAACATAGGCAACCCACCCAGATATTAGCTTAGACTAGGTTTTCGATTTTGAATCTTTAGTTTTCCCTTTTTTCTAGTAAACTTAGCTAGGGTATGCATGCGCATTGGTCCCTTTTATTTCTGTCCCTATTTTTCTTTTGTTTAATTCCCTATCCCCTCCCTCGTCAGGTGGTCAGTGACTTCAGTTCTCTGGTGGATGCGGGGCGACTTTCGTTTCGTGTGTGTGGTTTTTCGTATTTGTTGTTGTGTATGAATGTGTGTGTGTCTGTGTGAATGCTTGGAGGAATGAATGTTTTTTCTTATTTTTTCTTAGCCCCGCATTGATTTCGTCTAGTTAACTGATTTTGCTGCCACATTTATGGTTTGTGGGTTTTTTTATTACTAACACAGTTTTGTTTAGTTTTATTGTAAATATTTTAAGTCATATTGTACACAATCATTTGGGGTTCTTTTTAAAAAGAAATTGTTATTTTATGACCCTCCCCCCACGAACAATATTTGTACATAAGGGGACTAGTTAGGACTTCATAGAGAATTTGAGGCATTATGGTGGACGTAGTAAGAAAGGTAGGAGTGAATGTGTTGTTTTGGTGATTGGAATATTGTTAGTTTGTTTGGGTCCGTGTCTGGTACTAGCTAAGTTTAGATTTAAGACAGAAGAAGACCGTCATTCCCCATCCCCCTTTTAGGCCTTGTGCCACATTTTATACATATTGTATAAATAAATATCGTTCAGTCTGACGTCGGGCGACCAGCTGACCGGCTGATAGGTTGAACTCTCTGCTTTCGGGCGGGGAGGAACCCGAATGGGGCTACGCCGAAGGGCGGAGTCTCTTTCGGGGAGCTAAACCGACCCTGACCCCGTTTATACGGGTTCAAAGGTCATATTTTTGGCCGAGCCCACAAGCTCAGAGATCCCACGTTAAACCGGCCTTGTGCCACATGATGCCCTCGTGGTGTGAGTGACTACATACTGTTCAGTCTGAAGTCTGGAGTGAGGTCCGTCAGAAGTCCGTCAGGATTCTTTCAGTCAGTCAGTCAGAGTGAGCGAGTGAGTCAGTCTGTCGAGACAGAGGCAGTCCGAAACAGAGTCGCGTTCAGACAATTACTACTAAACCTGATTGTTCTTCACTGACACTTTCCACTTCTCTGTATATATTCATGTTTGTAATATATCTGTGTTATTCCATATCTGTGTTCGAGTTCTTCTTTATTGGTTTTACCTTGGACTATCACCACTATAACAGTGGCGACGAGGAAACCAACTCTCTACGCGGAGGACATACCTTTTTTTTTTTTTTTGCTATCCGTCGCGCTTAACAAGTGGCGACGAAGACTTGAACTCACACGTGAAGAACAAACAACAAAATCATCTCTCGTCAACATAACATGTGACGACGAAGAAACCCCTAAAAACGAAATACGAACTCTATACACGGTGGACTTATTTTTTTGCTATACGTCACACATAGCAAGTGGCGATCTGGAAAAACCTTAAAGAAAAATAAACTCCCTACTCGGAGGACATTTTCTTTTTTTTTTGCTATCCGTCGTACGTAACAGTGAACGACGATTAAATTCTAAAAACAAAAAAAAAGGAAAATTTTCTTTTCTTGATATCAAATTTCACTGACGACAAAGGAAATTATTTTTTTTGCAAGCACAGCCTACAGAATATCAGGTTACACAAAAAAATTCGTTAACATGGAAGATCTTAAGTCAACCATTATGGAACTTATCAAAATCCAGTTTGAACAACAACAAAGGTACGAACAAAAACATTTGGAAATACTAGAATTATTGATACGTGCAATGGCAAATAAGGAGCAAAAACCCGAGAACGAATCAGTTCTCTCTCAAGACGCTATTTGGAGTAATGTCCAAGTTTTCAAGTACGCACCCGACGTAGATAAAACTTTTGCAAATTACTTCCGAAGGTATGAAGATCGATATGATTTTGACTGCAAAGATTGGTCAGACGCACGTAAAGTACGCCTTTTATTAAGAAAATTAGGCACGGGTGAATATACCAAATTCGTTGATTATAAACTTCCCAGAAAAGCAAGCGATTTAACGTTCAAAGAATCTATAAAATTGCTAACGTAACTTTTCAGCCATAATACTTCACTATTTCATAAAAGATAGAAATGCATCAACCTTACAAAAAAGGATAGCGAAGATTACGTAACTTTCGCATCCATTGTTAATAAATATTGGGACGACTTCAAAATATCGGAACTCAACGCTGACAACTTCAAATGCTTAATTTAATTCCAAGGTCTGGTTTCAACCAAAGACGCAGAAATGAGACGTAGAATACTTACTAAATTGGAAAATGAACAAGATCTGACACTTCAAAAACTAGTCGAAAACTGCCAGAGATGCGTCACCGTAAAGAAGACTCTAAAGACATAGAACATGCTGTCATAGCATACATACGCAAAGTACGAAGAAAAACAAATTTTCCCTCCTCACAAACAAAGCAAACGAATTTTCCCTCCTCACAAACAAACCGAACTGATTTTCCCGCCTCAAGAACAGGTAAAACAAAATTTTCTAATTATAATCAACATAAAAAGAAACTACCAACAAGTCCATGCTATCATTTTGGGTCTTTGCCTTGGGTTAAAAACTGTACATATCGTGCTAAAACTTGTCTATCATGAGAAAAATTGGTCACAAAAGTTCTCACTGTTGGTATAGAAAATAAAGCAGAATAAGAATTACGAGGACCGACCAAACAGATGAGACTAATATAAGAAAATATGTCCAAGTTGAAATGCAAAACAGAAAAGTTAGGTTACAGCTGGATTCTGGTTCAGACTTAACTATCATAAATCTACAAACATGGAGAAAACTGAACAAACCTGTCATGTTAAAAACGGATGAAATTGCGAGATCAGTTACGGGGAGAAAGATAAAATTCGAGGGCGAAATAATCACAAACGTAACATTTAACGGAATGACGAAAAATCTAAAACGGTACGTCTTAAGAAATGCTGAAATCCTATTCGGGACAGACTGGATGCAAAAATTCGAATTGTGGGATCTACCTATTAGCACCTACTGCCAAAATGTAAAAAGCTTATCAACCGAGGCAGACAAATTAAAAGGAAAACTAAAAACGAGTTTCCACGAAGTATTTTCGGCAGGTCTCGGAAGATGCAAGAAAATGGCAGCTAATATCAAAATAAAGGATAACGTTCAACCTATTTTCAAGAAAAAAAGGAGTATACCGTTTTCGTCAATAGAAAAGACTGACCAAGAATTATCTAGACTCGAAAATACGGGCATATTGAAAAAAGTAGAGTACAGCAAATGGGCCGCACCGACGGTCTACGTTATAAAGAAATCACGAGAAACTCGAGTTTGTGCTGATTTTTCTACAGGTTTGAACGCAGCATTAATGGACTACCACTATCCGCTACCTAGTCCTGAAGAAGTATTCACTAAATTAAATGGCAGAAAATATTTTTTCAAAAATTGATCTAAGTGAGGCTTACCTGCAAATTGCAATCGATGAAGAAAGTTCAAAATTACTATGCATAAACACACACAAGGGATTGTACAGATGCCAAAGCCTACCATTTGGAATTAAAGTAGCCCTGGCTATTTTCCAACAGACAATGGATACGATGCTGGCAGGGCTAGAATACACAATAGCATATCTGGATGACATATTGATTAATAGCAAAAGCATTGAACAACACTGGCAACATGTACAAGAAGTGTTTAAGAGAATTCAAAGCTACGGATTCAAAGTGAAAGAAAATAAGTGTGATTTTTCATGAAGGAAATTAAATATCTTGGCCATATAATAGACCAACAAGTTAGACGTCCAGACCTTGAAAGGTCTACAGCAATAAAAAAAAAGATGCCAGTTCCTAAGAACATAACAGAACTATTAAGTTTTCTTGGATTAGTGAATTACTACCAAGAATCCATACCTGAAATGCATAAACTTCGCGCACCATTGAACGAACTGCTAAAGAAAGAAAAAGTTTGACAGTGGACAGATCAATGCCAGGAAACATTTGAAAAAATAATCAAGACATTAACATCGGATTTATTTTTGGCACACTATGATCCTAAACTAGAGATTATTGTAGCAAGTGTTGCGAGCGCCTACGGTGTCGGAGCGTGTATATTACATAAAATGCCATATGGGACAATAAAACCTATCGCGCATGCTTCTCGAACCCTACTACCAGCGGAGAAAAACTATTCACAAATTGAGAAGGAAGTTCTAGCAATTATCTTCGCAGTAACAAGATTCCATAGATACGTCTATGGTAGACACTTTACTCTGCAGACGGATCACAAACCGTTAATAAAAGGTCTACCGGTGTACACAGCAAATAGGCTACTTAGATGGGGAACGATTCTTCTGAACTATAATTTCAGATTGGAATATTTACCAACGAAAAGAATCGGGCAGGCGGATGGTCTGTTGAGACTGATACCAACAAAGACAGAGCCATTAGAAGATACGGTAATCGCAGCCTTTAGAAATGAAGAAGACATAAGAACAGTACTATGTTGTACAGTCAGAAACCTCCCAGTCACATTGCAAGACATAAAAAATGAAGCCAAAAATGACGAATTTATTAATGAAACAAAAGCAAAAATAGCAGAAAAAAATGAGAAAATTTCGGACAGCATGCGATAATGTGCTACTTTACAACGAAAGGGTTGTAATCGCCAAAACTTTACAAAAACGGATACTAAAGGATTTTCGCAGAGGACACCCGGGTAAAAATAGAATGAAGTCGCTAATGCGAAGTTATGTATATTGGAAGAATTTGGACCAGGATATTTCTCAAATGGTGGAAATGTGCAAGTGTTGTAATTTAGCAGCTAAAGCACCGCCAATAATACTTGGCCCGAAACTGATTGTCCATGGTTAAGAATACACGCAGATAATGCAGGACCAATTGACGGGTTCTACTATTTAATCATAGTTGATAGCTACAGTAAATGGCCGGAGGTGTTTCGGTGCAAAAATCCTACTACAGAAACGACCATAAATTTCCTCCAGGAGCTATTTGCTCGGTTTGGCGTAGTGGACTGTTTAGTATCAGATAACGGAACGCAATTCACTTCAGCAGATGTCTAAGAGTTTTGCGAAATCTATTAAGTAAAACATAAAATCTACGCCTTACCATCCAGGATCAAATGGACAAGCGGAGAGATTCGTGGATACTCTCAAAAGAGCATTACGAAAAGCGTACGATGTGCCTACGGAGAAAGCATTACAGCATTTCCTACAGGTATATAGAATAACGCCAAAGAATGCGACACCATCAACATTATCACCAGCAGATATCATGTTTGCTAGGAACATCAGATCAGCGTTCGACAAATTACTACCAAGTAAAACAAAACAAGTAACACAGTCCTACACACAAAAAAGAAAATTTCTTCTCAGGAGAAAAAGTTTTTTTAAGGCATACAAAAATAATACCTCTTGCTGGGAACAAGGGATAATTGAGAAAAGAATTGGCAATATGATGTACATAATTCAAGGAAAAAAAATTTCACACAGAAGACACTTAAACCAAATAAGGAAGAGACCGTTACAGGATGCTAACGGTCCACCACAAGAAGACGTATTCGACACGATTTTCGACACATTCGATATAACAAAACCGCAAATAATGCCAGAACCAAGAAAATCGTCTAGAAAAAGAAAATTTACTGAACATTTGGAAATAGATCCAAAGAGAAAAAGATATTAAAAAACACCTGCTACGCAAAATGTTCGGAAGGGGGGTGTTACGAGACCTTACCCATAATAACATAATGAACGTAATACGTAATAAATACTGCGCCTCAAGAGGAAGCAGGGAGTTCAGTCTGAAGTCTGGAGTGAAGTCCGTCAGGAGTCTGTCAGTCAGTCAGAGCGAGCGAGTCAGTCAATCGAGTCAGAGGCAGATCGAAACAGAGTCGCGTTCAGACAATTACTACTAAACCTGATTGTTCGTATTAACACTTTCCACTTCTCTGTATATATTCCTGTTTGTAATATATTTGTGTTATTCCATATCCGTGTTTGCGTTCTTCTTTTTGGTTCTACCTTGGACTATCACCATGGTACAAGGAACCGGACCATTACACTTATAAACAGCACTTCTTACTCTTCTTGCCTTCGTAAATCATAATTCAGTAACCCTCTACTTGGAGTTGCTCTTAGGCCTTGAATTGAATGAACACTTTTAAACACAATATTTACCTACAATGTGGTTCTTCTTTATCGAAAATTATGCACATTTTATGTCTATTAAATGTAACCATCGTCTTTTCTAAACAGTGAATAATCTTTCGCAAACCTGGCTGCTGCTGATATATAAAAATATCCCGAATTAATCCTGTTTCCAAGCTTTCAACTCTTATGTGTTATCTTCAGAGGTGCTTTTAAGTAAGTTATGGTGAATAAAATAAACTGTCATAAATGCAGCGTCTGAAAGTGTCATATATTTATTTAAATTGAATCCAAATACAGGTCTTCTTTTTAGTTACGTGTTACGCTAAATATGCTTTACAAAATGTTAGTTCGAGGCTATAATTGTTATAAAAAACAGCCATACACAAATAAGTCAATTGTAATCTCCAACACAGCTTTCTCCAATCCACATCTAATTTGCGCCTTTGTAGCTCATTGCGTACATGTTTGGGTGCGTTTGTGCATGCTGTCCAGCGTTGCTTTTTTTCAGCAAATTATTACGAACTAAACATTCCAGATGTAAAAAGTAAAATCTATTTTTTCTTCAGGTTTTATTTGACAATCTAATGATGAAAACAAAAAAACAAATAATGAATGTACAGTAAAATGCATTATGTGAAAACTTGAAAGCAGCAATACTTTTAAGACATTTTGAAGGATTGATGGGTAGAATGAAAAACGATTCTACTTACCTAGTTAGTTTGTATAAAGGGATGGCACAGCATGGAAAACAGGGGTATAGTAAGAAAGTCAAAGTTTTACAGAGTGAAATATCTGTGTCTTGGGTCAAGATCTCCGACGTTCTGAAGGGAAAAGACACGTCAGATAAATTTAAATTGTAAAAAGGGAAGGAGCTCGTTCACGATAAATTGCTTCCTACCTTCCCCGATAGCCTGAGTGCGAAAAAGAAAAATAGAATTTGAAAGGCTTTCTTGGGTTTTATTGAATTTAGTTGATGCCTTCATATATCACTATCAATCCATACTACAGTTTAAACAAAGAGTATTATCTTCAATAGTTAATGTCTCAGAAATTAACTATATCTTTCCCCGGAACAGACATTTTGAAATATGTCATATGCGCAGAAAATAAATAAAATGTTTAAAAAATATTCATATAATTGTTCTCGGGGTGTTCATTTTCTGTTAGACAGTTCTACGCTTGGCATCACTTAAACGTATGTTTAAATTTAAAACATATAATTCCAAAAATGCCAGTATGTTGTCAAGAACACTTGCCTACGATACTGAACTCATATAGCTCCTGATCAAGACGATCGAAATTCTTCTTTTTATTCGATGTGCCGTGTCTCATTAGGACGTTGATGACCTTGGCTCTCTAAAATTTCCCGCCCTTTAAATTTCGACACTTTGTTATTTCTCCTAAACCTTGTTTCGTCATTTACTCACGCTCGCTAGGTAAGTTACCATTTGCTTTTCACTATTCCTGTTTTCTTCAATCTGTCCTTTGAATATCAAATTTTCCAAGCCCTCTTTCTCCATTAGGTGGCCTATAAGTTCAAATCTCTCTCTACCTGATGTTAAGTATAAGTTCCTTTTTGTTTATATTTCTGAAGAATTTCATCGTTGCTCACATATTCGGTCAATGGTTTTCTCAGCATCCTACTATAGAATCGAATTTTTTTATTTCAAGTCACTTATTCATATGTGAGGAGATTTTTTTTTTATCATTTCACTTAAAG
>OZ010571.1:95781964-95784464 GCA_963932145.1 Acanthosepion lycidas | reverse complement strand
CGGGGTCTGCCGGTTTTAAAAGCACTAACTATTTTGCCAGTATCATTGTAGGACTTAACAACCCTGCCTGCAACACTCTTGGAACGTTTCACTTTCTCTGAAATCTCTCTAATGGTATGCTTTTCCTTGTGTAGCTTCACAATAGCTTGTCTCACAGAGTAATCAAGTTTTTGGCGTTTCGCCATGGTGCCGGCTGATGCAACGTTTACAAATGACTAAGTAAGACTTATTCTTTAGAGAAAATCAAAAACTTTGAATATAGCATACTGTTTACATTGTTTTTCTCAATATTGTCCCTTACTTTTGGACGATCCTATTTTGAAAATAAATAAATAATTGTTATAATTCTTTTTCTATCCTTTGCAAATGATTCAAATTTTAGTACGTTATTATGGATGATAACGACTACCAGTTGTCAAAATTTCAGCTTTTCACAGTTGTTATTTCTAACAAATATTAGGTTTTAAAATTTTGTCCCTTACTTTTGGACGCTACTGTATATATATATATATATATATATATATATATATATATATATATATATATATAATATATATATATATAATATATATATATAATATATATATATATAATATATATATATATAATATATATATATATATATATATATATATATATATATATATATATATATATATATATATATATATATATATATTTAAACAAGTTTTTCGTGGTATAGAATTTAATAATAGATAGTAAAATACAATATTTAGAAGGCATTTTTAAAAGCAAAAGCCAAAATAAAAACAACAGTTTTCGTCCCAGGACTTATCAAGTTTATTTATTCTGGGAATTTAAAAGCGTTTAAATTAATTTTAATTAACGCATGTAATCGAATGGGGGAAAAAATTATGAATTTCAAGAGACTAGAATCCAATAATATTCAGACCCAGCAAGCATTCCCTCTGTTTACAAAGGGAAGGCTCACGAGATTTGATATACAAGAAATCTAGAACCTTGAGGTGAAATGTGGAGTGGGACCTAGATAAAATTATAAATCGGTCACCACTAAAATTTTCCACACATTTCCTTCTATTTATTAAATGTTTAGCAGAACCAGAACTGTTAGTCAGTTGGCTATTCCTAGAGGACGGATTCAAATATATATATTCGATAGACCATGTTTTTTGTCATAATCTATCTCGATACACCGAACCCTCTTGCAGTTAGTTATCCGTTGTTATTCACTTTCCCTGATATCTTTATTCTGTCCTGTGAGTATAAAGTTTTCCAAGCCCTCTTTCCTCATTATGTGACCTAGAATTTTCCACTCTTTCTTCCTGATATAAAGTATAAGTGTTCTTTATGTTTCCATTTTTATTTAATATAATTTCATTGCTCATATGTTCCTACCATGGTATCCTCGGCATCCTTCTGTAGAACCACATTTATGTTGCTTCAAGTCTCTTCTTCATCTGCGAGGAGAGTATTCAGCATTCACTGTCATATAGGAGGACTGGTATTAAATAAGAGTCCAATATTCTTTTCTTCTAACAAAATTGTTCCGTTTCTTAATACTTTCCTTAACTTTTAGAAGGTATCTTACGCTATCTCAATGCACCTTGGGATTTCAGTGTGGCACTTTACATCCTCTTTTAAAACACGGCTCAAATATTTAAAATGTTTTACTTGCTTGAATTTGATATCACCTATTTGGAAGTTTCATCTTGGGCTTTTTCGTTTGCTAATAACCATAAATTCTGTCTTCATGCAATAGATGTTTAGTCCTTTCTTCTCGCATTCGTTCGTACATAAGTAGAAGAAAATAAAGAAATTTGGATAGATTTATCCTCAATTTTTAAACGAATGTGCAACAACAAATATGAACAATGGAAAATATTATAAAATATAAAAACAGATCTTGCTGCCTAAATATATACAGACAATATATATATATATATATATATATACACACACACACACACATACATATATATATATAATTGCGAATGACATTATAAATATATATATATATATATATATATATATATATATATATATATATATATATGCGAATGGCATCATCATAATCATTATTATTATTATTATTATTATTATTATTATTATTATTATATGTGTGCATATGTGTGTGTGTGTGTATCTGTGAATCTGTCTGTGTGTGGTTAAACAATTTTTTCCTATCACGAGAGTTGAATATTTCTCCGGAACTTCCATTTTATCATTCTAAGATATGTAAAATTCTAACCACTGAATTAGGAAGAAAATTTAGCTTGAAAAATTGTTGCATAAAATAAATGCTCTATTTTGTTATGATTAATAATATTCATATGGACCCACAAAATCTGTAGTCTGATACGCATTTGTTAGCTGTGTTTTCATCTGAAATTTCAACTGTATAATATTAGATCTAAGAGAAAAGTTTTCTTTGAGAAAAGTTGATTTAATACTAAGAGTTTATATTGAAGATTTTTTTGTGTGTGATATCATTATACCAGTTACTACATATCTAGATATC
>OZ010571.1:95736964-95774464 GCA_963932145.1 Acanthosepion lycidas | reverse complement strand
ATGTATGCAAAAAGCTCTGAAAGAATTTATGTTGGGGGATTTTCGGAGCTATGCAAATATTTTTTTGTGTTCGGCATTGAACTACACGTTTGGTCTGAATACGCTTCATTGTCGAAAGTCGACTAATGCCAGCATCTCGTGTTGCACTCACCTATTTTCACGCAGATTACAGAAACAAGGTTATTTACATTCGATGTCGTGTCACGACGTCGTGGTTTATCATTTGATCGCCTCTCTTGATCTTTCTCCGTTACGATGTACTACCGTAATTTCTCGAAAATAATACGCATATTTTCATTGTTAATTACTGATGATTGTAGGGCTGCGTATTATAAATAGGTTTAAACAAAAAATATTTCTTCATTATTGATTTATAATAATAAATACGTACTTCTTGTTCTAAATTAAGAAAGTTATTATCCCAATTTACATTTTAAATCTAATAATAATAATTGCGACATTTTTTGTCAACAAATTTATGTTTATCAGTAATCGCATTTTTTATTTTTCGAAAAAAATATTAAAAAATCTATTCAAAACCTTACCTTCGTAGTCATCAGGTAAAATATATGCTATGGATGTTATTCTCCTAATAGATCTATCAAACCTCTGCATAAAAAGAAAACCAGTTTGCTGAATGTTTAAATGCATTTCCAGGATACATGGGTTTCATTAGTTCTTTTGCCTTCATCCTTATTTCCACAGTATTTACGGAACATCCACTTGACAGTCTTTCATTCAGAAATTCAACTAAACTTTGTTCCATATCTTGATATTGTGCTTTTCTTCCTCTATCAATTGCTTTGTCACTTGATTTACACTTTTTAGTTGACATTTATTCTTTCTCCTTAAATGTATGTTAGCATTATTAAACTTATATTCTCTATCTGCAGCTGTTTCCTATTCTTTCTCCTAATTCTATCACATTTTGTTTAAAATTTGCACTATAACTCGCATGTTTTAACGAACTTTTGGCGGTTAAATAAAATATTATATTCATCGGTAAAACAGCATTTAGTGTCGCACTCACCTATTTTCACGCAGATTACAGAAGCATGGTTATTTACATTCGATGTGGTGTCAAGATGTTGTGGCTTATCATTTGATCGCCTCTGTTGATCTTTCAAAATATTAGCCGCTTAGGTTCGATTTTATAATTAATGTCAAGGCCGACAAAATGTCTTCGTAATTTTTTTTTTTGACATAATCTTTAGATGCGTATTAAACATTGGTAATTCTTAATTTTTGGATCATTTGTTGGGGTGCGCATTATTTATGGGTGAGTATTATTTGCAAGAAATGACGGTATTTGCTTTACACCAGGTTTAAAAAAAGGGTTCGCTTAATTGCATAACCGTTTATAATTTATTTCACTCATCAAATATTAAAACTGATTTTGCGAATGTTTCTATAAAATAAGGAAAATGAATGAAACCAAAAAGAATGTATTACTCATATGATGCTGATTCATTGACCAAATAAAATACACGCGACATCTTATTAATGATATTCATGAAGGTAATTAAGAAATAGAAACATTTCCTTAGAGTAAAAGAAACTGAAATGTTACGTAATATCAGTTATCCTATATAGCAGTAAATGCTGGAAAATCTCCTCACAGATGAAGAGCTTTAAAGCAATAGTGATGTGGTCCCATAGCTTTGGCTGGCAACCAGTCTAGTAGAATGAAACTACCATTACAAACGAGATCGCTCTATTCTATAGTGTGTACATATGTAACTGGGGATCCTTGTGAATCGAAATATCCAACTGAAAATCTTCTACAGGTATACACGTTCGAATGAATACGACCTCGTCTACGCTTGGTTAGCTTTCGTCTGGGTGCGGCTGATTCATTTGATAGCCCCGTCTCCATCGATCCCGGGTGAATGCAGGTCAAGTATACAGTTGACGTACTTTATTCATGTAAAGAAATGCCGTCTATTTTGTTACATCTTATGTTGTTTGTTTCTTATTACGAAGTGAAAATTAGGGAGTAAATTCTGATGCGCCATGGCAGTAAACACGTGAGAAATACCAAACATTATATCTGAAAAAAAAAATTACATACCAATTTCTTTAGATATATATTATTTTAAATAAAATGTAAATTTTTCACCGATATTCGAGGTCCGGTATTATTTCCAGGTTATTATTCATAGAAATCACATGCGCCATCTAGTGGTCATGAAACGTGTTATTTTCTTTAGGTTATTTTTTTTATCTGTCAAAATAAGCATTGTTTTTCCCCCATAAGTTACATAAAAGAAAATCTTGAGGCGTGCTCTATCTTGACATACACTTTTTATCCAAATACTTTCCCCAAGGAACACCAATATTATTTTCTTTTTAATAATACTCCTATTCTGCATATTTTTTAATAGTTGTCAGTATCATGCAAAGATTACAACGACATGTGGATTTGTCTTCCTCTAGGAAGACAGGTTGCTGGCCAAACTAAAAAGACATCTCAGTGTCACATTTATCGAAGTTATCCTGATCATGAAAAACATGCCTTTAAAAATATTAGAAGACACAGCCTAGGCTTAGATTCTTAAAATGACTCATGATTACGGATCACACTGATATTAGAATATATCAAAGATATGCATATAAAAGTATGCAATATTCTCTCAGTGCTAGCACAAAAGGATAATTTTTCATTCAAATTAAACCAATTTATTTATCATTTCACTAACAAAAAAGAGGTAATGCCACTTGGACGCAAATGTTTAATGTGTGAGAGAGAAGCATTTAATGAATAAGAATGAGTAGAAAGTGCAAGAAAAGAACTTGATTCAGGAAAGCATAAGATGGCGATTGGCTTTATATTTAATGTTTTGAAAACTGTAGTTGGCACGGAGGTAAAAATCAGTAGAAAGTTCCACAGGCAAGAAATGCGAGAAAAATATTAGAATAGAACATACGATTGCATCTAGAGACCTAAACAGAAGAAAAAAACTGTGAGATCTGGCTGCCAATCTAGTTTCATACTTCAAATCATGCATTTGAGTCACTCTGGAAAAAAAAAAAAAGCTCATCAGAATATTTGTCAGGAAAATATTTGTAGAAAAGACAGAGAGAAATCCCGCTACGTGGCAGATAAAGTGTATGGAGTCAAGATGTCATCCCCGTATAGATTGTTACAAAGCCTTCTTTAAATTAAGTCAGAATCTCGAGATATATTGCAGGAGCACCAGACCATATTTGGCAGAAATATTCATGCATGGATGAATGCCAGAATCTGACGATAGGTTTTCTGGCTCGGCACAGTGAACCTAGTAGTAGATCTAGCAATTGATTCAATATAATCATTCCACTTCATGTACTGTCTATAATTTTAAGAAGAGTCATTATTACTTACAGTGCCCGTGAGTTCAACTATTTTTTGTACATGCGTCCTCATGTATTATTGTGGGGGGGTATTTTTGGTCTTCCTCCAACGTTTCAGCTGGTCTGTTCTGACCTCTGTTTGTGAAAAAGTAAATAATGTTTACAATTAGATGTCTTTTTTTGCTACATTTCCATTTGAATCAGAAAAAAACGTCTATCTTCATACAGGTAATTACAGCCTTAGCACGTCGAAAGTCACGTTCGATTACCGAAGATAAACAACATTGCGCCTGGTCAGTACCTTGATGGGTGGTGGAGAACGTAAGCTTAGATATGCAAGTCGTGTTATGGAAAATGGTTGTTCTCTCCCATCAGCTACGGGTTAAATAGCAGAAGAAACTCGGTCCTATAAGCCATGGTGATATATATTCACTGGTTTATGCATATTGAGAGAAGGATTGAGAGTTTGTAGTGGGGTCATTCCAAAGTAAACACCCTGAGTTGACGTTTCCTAGGTATCCATCCGCACACTGGTTATATAGGTGGAATAAAAGGGAAGAAAATACACAATAATAAAAAAAATATGTGATAATACGATGTCTTCCAAAAGAAAAAAGCGTATTTTAAAAAAAGAAAAATGAAAAAAAAATGTCGTCATCTACAGACTCACTTAATACGGTCATAAAATCTCCGCTTTTAGGAATTGATAGAAAATGTGGACTCAAAAATAGATAGCAAACAGATTTCAAGTATCAAAGCAGATGGTATAACATTTATTTTCTTGCCTAGACGTCAAGGAGTTCACATCTAAATAATTCTGACCACTTCCACCTTTTAAATTTCATTAAATTCACCTATGAATCTGGTCGGCGCAAACATTACCACAATATAACCATATAAGAGACGTGATTGCTGATAATCACTTGCTTTCCTTTATAGTAAAGCTTATTTTCAGTAATAATGATCGACACTGCATTCATTTGGTGCTTACAAATCATCCAATCTGTGGTGGATATACCGTGGTGAGGAATGTTTAAGATTTTGTTAATTATAGCTAGTTTGAAAATACGGTGGAGTAGTGGATAGCGGCTCGGATTGAGGAATCGGAGAGCACTGTTCGAATTCCAGTCGAATTCATTACATTCATTTACGTGCTAATACCCTTGGGAAAGATATGAATCCTCTTCTTCTCCAGCTATGGATAAATAGCAGGACAGACCGGGCTCTGTAAACTTGGTTAGCAACTAGTCTACCGCAGAAAGAAATGGCAACCTACTGCGGGAATAAAAATCTGTCTCGTCATTCATGTATCGAAAGATATATGATCACCTAAGCGTTTGTCATGCAGGACAGATAACTGAGTGACTGCTTCTCCACAAGGCTAGAGGATCAGAACAGTTATCTTTGTGCTCAGTATATAGAAATAATAACGGTATATACATAAAAGATTATTATTAATTTATCAATTAATGGCAAGCACAGAAACAAAGATAAAACACACTTATCTAAGTAAATTCGTATTTATTAATGTTGTCTTAATTGCTATGATATTTGTAAAAAGATTGCCAGATGAGTTTATAAAAACCTTCAAAAGGAGGAAAAATATAATTATGGCATATGTGATGATTGGATAATTAAAATTCCTCTTGATTATCCCACGTAAATGGACGAATAAAATACCTTCTACCTAATTAAACCCTTGAAATCATCATAAGCGATAACATTATCCTTAACAACAATTTAATAATTCCGTTTCGTTCCCTAAAAAAATATTTATTTTCACTTTACATTGTTCGGACTGTTGTCCTCATCATTGTTGTTATATTCACGAAGTTTCAGCTGTTGTACGTTCGGGCCTTCTTTAGGTGATTGAAATTTCGAACCGAATCGTTTATTTTGTTCAAGTATATGAATAAGCCCGGGGCGTACAACGGCCAAAACTTGAATGTGACTGCAAAGATGAGGACAAAATGAGAACAATATATATAGTGTAAATAATTACAATATCTCATTTAAAAAATATAGACAGTTAATAAATATTTTTATAGGATCCCACCAGAAATTGTCTAAGTTCAGTTTTCATAGATTATTCCATGAAAAATTTTATAAGGAAACGGTTACCAAATATGTCGTTATCTTTATCTGGCGAGAAGATAAAAAGATGACTACGAGTAATTTGTTTTAGTAGAAATCTCTGTTTTTTTAATGCCTTATTAATAAAAATGTCTCTTCCGAAAATAATCGAGCCTGTATTTCGTTTCTAAATAAGAAAACCACTTCTGACAAGGAATGCTTTTTACCGCTAATGAAAATATCAGTTATCCTATTTCAGAAATGCACATTTGGCGTTGGACCTTTCAAAGTCAATATCTGCTCATATTTAAACCCGATACCTACAGAAATAATTTTTCCAGCAATGCATATATATTTTAATCCGATGTTACATTGATTACATTATTACCAAACGAGGGATATATATATATATATATATATATATAATTTAAGATAGGATTTATGGATATTGATCTGCGTTTCTAAAATCTACTAGCATTGTTCAGGATATACTTTATTTCTACACTAGTAAGTTATATATATATATATATATATATATATATAATGTTTTTCTTGCGGTTTATTAACACACACACACACACACATATATATATATATATATATATATATATATATATATATATATATATATATATATATATATATATATATATATATAGGGTTAGGTATATGAAATAACTATATATTAGCAACCGTATGCGCATGGGCTGGCGTGCATACGCTGGTAAGCAAAAAAATGAATACCGATAAATAAATAACAAATGAAGAATTTAGCTAAGAGCTGTAGGCACAATAATGCTCAATGTGATTAGACAGAGCTAAGAAATATATCTGTCTATATTTCTGAGATGAGGTATTATGTACAGTATTTACATTATTCGGACTATTGCCCTCATCTTTGTCGCCATACTTATCACAACGTTTCGGCCGTTGTACGCTGCGGCCTTCTTCAGGTCGTTGGAATTTCGAACTGAACCCTTTTTTCGATCACTGGGGTAGACTGTTCTTGTTCCACGTGTAATGTTTGATGGATGTCAGTTATCAGTTATATCCTGCTAATTTTCCCTCTGAAAGTTCTCCACTGCCTTAACCGGGTATTGAACTCACACTCTTTGGGTCTGTCACTGGATCTAACCAATGCCTTTATCCACTGTGCCATGTGTCCTTGAGAACCTCAAGGACACATGGCACAGAGTTGAGAAAATTAGTACTGTCAAAATTAGAAAACGAACTAAGGATTTCGATACTGAATTTGGCAGAAGACTGCACAAGATATGTTAGCGTAAAGAAATATTTGAAAAAAGATAGAACAATCTGGCGTTTTGCATGTAAGGAAAATACGCTACAAAAAGGTAAGTAAGTCTACCAAAAAGAATTCTAAATTTGCGGATTATCAAACAAAAAGGGAAATACCAGAGAAAAATAAACAAAAACTCCCGAAGCCATGTTTTGCTTGCGGTAAACTTCACTAGTACAGATATTGCAATTTTAGGAATAAAAAATGTTTCAACTGTGAAAGAGTGGGTCACAAAAGCTCGCACTGCAGGTCAAAAAATAAAGACAAAATAAGAAAATTAAAGTCCTACGAGGTGAACGATGGAATAACTAGAAAATTTGTTACCGTCGAAATAAGTAATAAAAAATAAAAATGTAACTCGACACTGGTTCCGACCTATCTATCATAAATTTGCATACGTGGAAGAATTTGGAGAAACCAACTTTAATGAAGACAAATAAAATCGCGAGGTCAGTGACGGGAGAAAAATACAATTTATTGGAGAATTTGTTACAAACGTCACGTTAAATAAAAAAAGAAACGCGAAAAGCTAATCCATTTGTCATAGAAAATACCAGGAACTTACTTGGTACGTATTGGATAACAGAATTTCAATTATGGGATCTACCGATAAATTCTTTCTGTTAGAAGTTTGAAAGTTTAAACTCAGAAGCCCCCAAATTAGTAAGGAAACTTAAGGAAATATTTCCTACTGTTTTTCTCCAGGTTTGGGAACGTGTACCAAGATGGAGGCAAAATTGCAACCAAAAGAAAACGCTTAGGCGTTATTCAAAACGAAAAGGAATGTGCTGTTTGCTTCAATTGAACAGATACATAAAGAATTGAACAGATTAGAGAAAACCGGTGTATTTAAAAAAGTTGAATGGGTAATACCGACGATATACGCGAAAAAAAAAAAGCTCCAGAATGTAAAGATGAAACCGACACCTCGAAAAACTGGGGAGTGAGTCACCCGCAGTCAAGGACATGCAGTATTATTAAATGATTGAAGTCAACTGAAGTCACCACAGAAAATGTTAAGAAGCACAAGATCAACAAAAGGGAAGCTAGAGGCTGAACAAATAGAACCACAAGAAGAACCTACAGAAACTGTGACTCCATCCTTAAAAATCTCAAAGCGGAAGGTTGTTTCTGGTAACACTATGAAAGTATTTAAAAAAAAATATAGAAAAACGGATTGGCTATATGATGTACTTGGTGAAAGGCGAAAAATTCACGTGCAGTAATCAGATCAGACGACGTTTTTCAGACGTGGTTGACAGCGGTCCCGCGGAAAAAACGCCGATGGAGGTGATTTTCAATACGTTTGATCTAACAACGCCTGCAGCAATTTTACCTGAGGTACGTTGATCCAGAAGGAAAAAGAAAGGTAACTGATCATTTAAAAGTGGATCAAAAAACGTAGGATATACGCTACGATGTTGCTAAAAAAAACAATTGTTGTTGTTTTTTCTTCATATTTCCTGTAAAAAATGAAAAATAAATAAAGAAAACCGTTTACTCCTACGGAGTAAAGTTTTAGGAGGGGATGTTATAATGGAACACACCTATTCTATTGTTAATAGATTCTCGCACCTATAATAAGTAGGAGTAAAAGGAGTCGCTCAAGGAGTGAGTCAGTCAGTCGATGTCGGACGACCGTTTGTTGGATATTAAAGTATCAGCCACTACAACTAGATTACTGCGTCATTACCTATTATATCAAGTTCCTACCTTTTTGTACGTTGAACCTACTTTAGGACCGACTTAGTACAAATACAAGACTCCACTGTGAAACCACTCTACAACAGTATGTCCTTAGGAGTATCAAATTGTCGAATCCATCTTTCCTTGTTATGATCTCTGGAATCTTCAACTGTCTCTTTCTGATAGTAAGTTTGTTTCATTTTTTTCTTTCCATAAGTGTGGCATACAAAGGCCCTCACGCCTGCTAATATCTTCATTTCCTCTTGTTTCCTTTTTCATATCTGATGTCCGATACTAATGTCTGAATCTTGACCTACAACTTTATCGCAATATGATCATTATCATTATTTTGACCAGATAGTTTTAAACTTTCCAACATTAATGTGTGTGTGTGTGTTTTTTTTTCTAGTGAACATTCTGAAATCCAGAGTATCAGTTACTTGCATAACTTATTTCAGAAAAATGATATATTTTCAACATTTTTGAAATTTGAGATTTTTTCTTTCCAACTATCAGGTCATCCCATAAGTTCTGTCTGAATTTTGAATAAAGAAAACAAGTGACCAAATGTTAGCTTTAATTGCAGATTCAATCAACAATGGATTTTCCCTGATTATCAATGACATCCTTCCATCTATTAACAAGCTTACTAATTCCATTACTGTAAAATTATTTTGGCTTTGATTCGAAGAACTCACAAATGCCAGTTTTAAACTCTTCCTGTGTTACAAAAGCTGTTTCTTCCAAATGATTGTGTAACCTACTAAACAAATGGTAGTCTGAATGAGCAAGATCGGGAGAATAAGGTGGATGAGGAATTTTCTCCCAACCAAGTTCTTCGATCTTTGGTGACGTGATTCTTGCTGTGTGGGGTCGCGCTTTGTCCTGGTGAAACATCACCTCGTTTCGATTCACTAGAGCAGGTCTTTTTTTCCTCAAAGTTTGGTTCAAACGCTCTAATTGCTGACAGTATATTTGAGCATTAATTGTTGCATTAGGTGGTAAGAATTCAAAATGGATTATTCCTTGGCGATCCCACCAGATTGAAAGAAGAACCATTTGTCCATGAAGTTCACTTCTCGGCTGTGGCTGAGGTCCTTCCCCTTTACCAAGCCACTGTCTACGACGCGTAACATTTCGATAAAAAAAATCCATTTTTCGTCGCCAGTCACAAGTCTATCCAAAAAAAGGTTAAATAAGTTGGCGAGAATGGAGAGAAGAGCAGATGTCAACTCGGGATTTGAGGTTGTTTTCAGACAATTCATGAGGCACCAATTTTCCAAGTTTATGAACTTTTCCAAGTTATTGAAGATGACGATGAACAGTTATATGGTTTGAACTGAGAACCACTGCCAATTCCTCAACTGATAAAGCAGGATTTTCTTCAAGGGCTGCTTCAAGAAGCTTTTCATCAAACTCAACTGGACGTCCGGTTCGATTTTCATTTCCAAGGGTGAAATCTCCACTTCTGTATTTTGCAAACCATCTTCTGCAATTTCTTTCATTCACACATTCCTCTCCATAAACTGAGTGAATGTTTCTAGCCGCTTCGGCTGCTGAGTTTCCTTTCTTGAACTCATAATGCATTATGTGCCTCAAATGATTCTTGGGTACTTCTATGTTAGCAGGGTTTTAATCAAACAAAATATAATTTTATTGTTCTCTGAAATAAAATTTGTTCAGTTTAAATGCATCATAAAAATAATGTTCAGTTCCATTAGACATTATACAATACTCTTTAAATTTTGTTCATTTTAACAAAAAGTTAAAATTCGGACAGAACTTATGGGATGACCTGATAGTTATAAAATGAATACATTTTTTTTTATTTCTAACCTTAACATTAAAACCTATTTGTTTTACTTCAAACATATAGTTACACTGATTATAAGCAAATTGTTCCTATTTTTTTACATTAAAACTTTGTTCGTTCGATTATACAGTCCTGGGTATGACGATAAACTACATCCAGTAGCAAGGCCTTTAATGCGGAGATTGAAGTTTTTGATAAGCGTGAAACCATCTCTTATTTGCTGTTGTTTCCCGGTCTACCATAACCAGGAATGGTAGCACCTGTTAGAATCCCAGATAGTGACCCCTACAAAAAAGCACTATGAAAATATCAAACTTCATTTTTATAGTAAAAATACCAGTTAGATATTTTTTGTAAATATTACGAACAATACATACATATTAACGAATTAGAGCGACTTCACCGTAATCCATTTAAAATCCTACCAAACAATCAACATAAAAGAACTTACGCGGCATTAACCCATATTATATTCTACAATTTCTTAAATCAAACTGTATTCCAAAACAAAACCACAACATAAAACAGACATCATCACCACCTCCAGTAATTATACGCACACAAGCATGGCTATGCAAAAAAAGCTGAGGATCATCTACCATGTATTCAATTGTGAGAGCGGAATAACATAACATATTTTTATTATTTCAAAGCTGCCAAGAAAATTAAATTTCGGCATTAAATGGCCCATAAGAAGCTGATAAGCCCTAAAAAAAAATTAGTCAATCTTTCGAATAGAACTCTATTCCTCAGAAACAATTATTTCGGACAAAAAAAAATATTAAGAATAAATGAATAAATTTAGAATAGATAATATTTTGGTGAAAGGATTTTAATGTTCATCCTCTTTCAGCAGTGTGAATCACGTTGAATTTTTTATTTTTTTTTTAGTTATTTTCATAAGGTTTCTTAATTTATGTCCTCTTCGAATTGATGCGCATGTCTGGTTACTATCGGAATGTGATTGCTGGTTTTGCCAGAGGAATGCGCGCGCATTTTACATCAACCACTGGAGTTCAGCGTGAAACACTGTGACATTCGCCAGTGACAATTACTTCTAAAATTGCTTCTTTCTTCTCGCCTCCATAATCCCAGCCCTTTGACAAAGCCGTGAATTTTCAAAATAACAAATCAATACTGGGATTTTAGCATTCATCACCACAGTGCTACATAAGGAAGACAAAAAGGTTAGACAACTACCATTTCAGAAGAACTACTGAATACGATGTCTCCCATTGGTTCTAAATATAAGCACTAAGTTAAATAAAATGCTTGAATCATTTTCGGCGGGTACGTTTCTCATTAGTTAATAGCATACGCCTAGCTGCTTCAGAGGTGATGATAAAGAAATTTTCAGGCTGGAAGTGTTCAGACAAAAACTTTCGGTGAGATAAACATTGAATCAAAATAGCGCCAGATATCAGTCCATGAATTCCTCCTATGTGCAAAATATCAGTGACGTAAAACATCCTGACAAGGCCTGAACCTTAGAGTAATCAATGTTATGGGGAAAACGCAAAAATTATTCTGTGTATACACATTATTTGCTATATATATATATACACATTATTTGCTATATATATATATATATATATATATATATATATATATATATATATAGTCTTAAGATGTGCTATATTTATGGGAGAAACTGCTCAATATCAGAGATAGGGCGTGTGTAAATATAAAAGTGAACATAGAACTCAACACTTAGAGGCGACATTCTGTTTCATGCTAGATGCATTCGTCAGGCTGTTGACTTCTATGTTCACTTTTATATATATATATATATATATATATATATATATTAGCTGGGTGCAAAAATAATGACAGTTTTCGACGTATCTTTAACGTCAAAAACCTCATTATTTTTGCACCAACCTAATATATATATGCGCGGGCGCGTGTGTGTGTGTGAATTAAAAAATTGGAGCTCAATCGTTTCCGCTACTTTGGTTTGAACCTTTCGGTATCATCAGGCGGTTTGTATCAAACCTTATAACAAACATAATAACATCTGCAACCGCTGCCAATGATATTCCCGGATCTCAAAACCATTTGAATCCAAAATCCGAGGCTATGAGCCGTTGCATTCATACAAAAAAATCCCCGTAATATCATATGAAACTAGATAAAAAAAAAAAAAAATAGGCACATTTACAATACCCTTCCTTTCGTCCTCCTCGTTCTTCTTCTTCCCCGATTCTTCGCCTCGTCCTCCCTTCTTATCAAACCCAACATCTATTTGTACGAAAAGAAAACTGGTGACCGTGAATTTTCATTTTATTTCTGAATCTCCTCAATATATGTTTTCGTAATCGAAACAGCGGATAACCGGAACGTGAATACGCTGAGGTGAATGGATGAGTAGGAATGATTATAATTCTGTAACATTTTCTAATAGTTTAATTTCCTAGGTGAGGACTTGCGTTTTAATGATAGACATAACATCGTTTATTTTTTTTTTCCCAAGATTTTCGCATTTCTGGAGAAAATTGACATGCTTGAGTTCTGAATAATACGTATCAGCCACCATTCTTTGTCCATAATCCTGTCATTTCATGAAAGATAGCTGTCATGATACATACGGCACATATTAAAAATCTGACAGAAGTCCAGACTTTGGCGCTGAAACGATTTGACAGAAAAATTATAAGTGCATTTACTGTTTTCTTTTCAGTTTATTTTTCGCTAATATAAAATATAATTTTTATTTCTCTCGTAAATAATAATAGAATTTAAAAGCGAGATGGTTTTTTTAGTAGATTATTGAAAAGTTTGAATATTACCCAACAGTAATTCGTGAGACTTCACATAGCCAATTTTCCCTTCATATTTTGTTTCCAATTTGCTTAATGTGTTCGTCTATAATTGAATGTGATACATTATGCTTTCAGCTGAATCTGGCTGAATACTTTTGGATAGAGTGGAACATGATCAATTGTGCTTTTTTTCCCCTTACAATTGTTTTATATGACCGTATATTATTGAACGCAATGCATGATTCGATTTTTTTAAAAATTTGCCTGACCGCTTCATTCCTCGTGTAATATGATGCGTTATTGCATTATTGCATGAAATATGCTTACAATATTCGTGTGAAGGTTGAACGTATTGTATTGTGCTTTTCTTTTTTAATATGCCGAACATATTTTTGTATAGCATGAACATAATGTATTGTGTCCTTTTTTTAAAAAAAAATGTGCCGTGTATTTTCGTTTATATTTTGAACATCATTTATTGGATCCTCTGCTTAAAATATGATTGTTTGACATTTAAAAGTAATGCATTTTGACTTTTGATTAAATGTGTTTGCAATATTCGTGCATATTTTAAACATAATGAATTGCGCTTTTTTGCTTATAATGTATCTAATATGATTGTGTATAGTTTGAACATAATGCCTTGAGCCTTTGGCTTAAACTATAGCTCATAATATCGAGAATATTTTGAACATGACGCATCGTGACTTCTTGCTAATCTCAGTTTATCTATATCAGTGAATTCATTAAAAATATCAATATACAAAATGAGTGTTAGTCAAGAAGGTAGCTTATCGGAAATATTAGTCATGCTTTTAAAATTTACATTCTGCCATTTAGACACCGTTTTTGCGCCAGTGTACATATCATAGATATTCTTTATTAGATGTGTTGAATTTGAGGCGCGGTGAAGTAATGGATAGCAGCTCGGACTGAGGAGAATTCCAGTCGAACCCATTACATTCACTTACGTGCTAATACCCTTGGGAAAATGTATGAATCCTCTTCGCTCCCACAGCTATGGGTAAATAGCAGGACAGACCGGGTTTCTTTAGCCTTGAATGGCAACTGGTCTACCGCAGAAAGAAATAGCAACGTACTGCGGGGAAGAAAATCTGTCGTCAGTCATATATCGAAAGATACATGAGGGCCTAAGTGTGTATCACCCATAGCACATAACTGACTGATTCTATTTGTTAAATTGTTTGCGTATATGTTGGAAAAGACACTTGACTACTAAAGATTAAAACTGAGTCATACAAGTGTTATAGAATAAATCTGAATCTAACTATGGGACAGTTATTTAATATTTAATATTGTATTACATCTGAAACTTGCACAATCCAAACGTGATATTGCTAACCAATAAAAGACGTACGCATCCTTGAATGAATTGATTATAAGAAATGTTACTGGTTGGATGGAGGTGAAATTTAATGGTGACAAAATTCTTCACTATCAAGAATGTGTTTTTAATTTAGAAAGCCAAATTCTACAAATAAACATTTGACATATTGTTAAGAAACTATCAGAAGAAAAATTCTGTTACCATATCAATTCAGAGAATCTCATTCTCACCGTATATAACGATATTGCTTGACTACAGCTGAGAAGAGAGATTTATTGGAATTGTTCTTAATCAATTACATTCATGTAAATGCTTTATTAGAGACCGCATATAGCCTACGTGTTATTTGGATTTTTAATAATAGGTTCCCTGAAGTTAAGCAACGCGAGCCTGGTTATATGGGTAACAGCTTGGGAATACGAGGCGCTGTAAACTTTGATGTGTGGGTAATGTAATCGATAACGGCTCGGAATTGGAAATGGGAGAACCAAGTTCCAATTCCAGTCGGGTTCGTTATATACACTTCAAAAGTAAATACCATAAGAAAAGGTATGAATCGACCTCTTCTACTCTCCAGCTATGTGTTAATTATTAGATCTTGTATCAGTAAATAATTATTATCTCCCATAATTTCTAACAATCTCAATATAATTTCTGTCTTTAAATAACCCCAAAGGGTTGATAGGCCGTAAAAATTCAATCAGTAATTTTTACTAATGAATTTAGCCAGGTACAATGCTTGAGAGTCCCTCAAGCTAGATAATTGCACTCAGGTTTAGAGTTTTTCAGGATTAAACCATCTTATCCTACTTGATTTTTCATTTAGTAGATTGATTCTCAAGTCAAGTTTCTCCGTCATGAAATCCATATTTTGCTTATGCAACAATATGTGATCTTTTTCTTTGATTTTAGAAAGCGGCTGTATACAACATACAGTTTAAATATGCCTAAACATGTTTGGCGCCATGCATGACAATAATATGTCCAGGCTATTTAAGAACATGATTCTAGTTTACTGATTAATGTTATGGCTTCGTAGCAATTGGGGGTGTTGTGTGAAACTATTCCTAGCACAGCCTTTTCTCTGTTCAATTTCCTATACTAAATCTGCTGTAACTGATTTATAATCTGAGTTATTTAAAGTGTTTAGTATTTACTAAATGTAGATCCTGATTTTTTTTTTTTTTTTACAATAGGTACAGGTTATGTGCTATCCCTGCTTTCATTCTAATTGCGCATCAATAAATAATAAGATGTTTAAAAACAGTATGCTGGCTAGGTTTAAATCATTCTGTAGGTAGGTCATGTAAAAATATAAATTCTATACAGGGGCCGCAAAAGTAGATATACAGTAATTAATACCATAACTGACGTGATTATTCATATTTTCTAAAATCATTCCACCCCAAGCAAGGCGGGAAGCCACTAGCACACAAGGGTTTACAGAGAGTTGGAGCGAGAGCAAAGAGGAGTGGTAGAGGAAAGGATAAAGAGAAGGATAGGGGATAGATCAGGGCATCTGGAGACGTCGATTGACATTACATTTGAATAGTTGGAGATTATAGCTATCAGGGTAACAAGAAATGGCGAGAGAATCCCACAGGTGGGAAGTGCGAGACATGATGCTCTAATGAGTCGAAGGAACGGCTGTATTTAACCGTTTCGACAGTGAAAGTGTGAGAGCGAGATGCCAACCTCGTTGAACGCTTAAATTCATGAAGTCTGGGAACCAGCAAAAGCAGTTCATCGAAGCAGTTACGGTGAAAGTATTTGTAAAAAAGACAGAAGGAGAGAGCGACTGTGAGAGAGCGACTGCAGACGAGATGCCAGATCAGGTCTAATTACATTGCATATCCATCTTTGGATTTTATCAAGGAGCTTGAGACAAACAGAAGGCCCTCCAGACCATATATGGCAGCAATACTCTATGCAGGGGCGAATGGTTGATTTGTAGATTTGAAGGATTGACTTCGGCGAGAAAATTTTCCTGGCGCGGCACAGGGAGCCAACTTTCCTTGCGGTGGACGAAGCTACTGACTCAATGTATTCGTTCCATCTCCGGTCAGCAGACAATGTGAGATCGAGCAGTCGCAAAGAGGTGCTGTCATGGAGTTGAGCGTCAGACATTGTAATGGTGGGGCAGGGATGGTTCTCTCTGTTGAGTAATAGAGAGCAGTTTTGTTTTTGAGACATTGTTTATATAATTAATGCAATACGAATTTGAGCACTTTTTTTTTACTGTATACCTACTATTACATAGTACCCCTCCCTTAAATATGTATGGACATGCTTCAAAAGGAGAGCGAAGCTTGGAATTAACGGATAGCTTGGAATAATTAGAGTGGTTGGAAAAAGTAACAAATAAAATATACAATCTATCTGGGATAACTGGGTTAGTTTAGAAAAATCAAAATCTAAGAATCCAGTCCTACCTGTCTATTCACGACGCAATATATTCGGATAACATTATATATCATACAGGATGAAATGCCCGGTAAAAGTATGTTCAATTTTTGATTAGTTTATACATATATCCTTAAGTATAATTATGTATAGTATAAAAGAACTGGCAATTTTTAAATTACCTGATAATTAACCCAGATATGGTATGTATGAAAATAAGAAAACAGTAAACGTATATATTGTAGGACTACTGCTAACAAGGGAACGTTTCTTAATGACTGCTAGATCCCGTTTATGAAAAAAGGACAAAAAATACATGTCTCTTATTTCTCTCTTCGGCCACAGGATACCATAATGGCAAGTATTGTTCAATTTACCCTCGAGGGGGGACATTTTAGCTCCTAGCCGAATCACGTGCTGTGTCGCAAGAACTCGTTTCAATATCTCCTGTTAAAGAAACAAACCCTCATACGATGACAATAACATCTCCACAACAATCTATCGTATAATATATATTTCCATTCAATGCAAGAAAATATGTCAGTTCAACAAACGAGACACTGCCCATAAAACCTGATGACTTCTAATTCGATGCTTTGAAACGGTTGGTTGAAGTGTGCTGCGACTGAAAATTGATGTTTTTTTTTTATGTTTCCTATATAAAGTTTTTCAGCATCCTTACATTTTTTTCCTGTTATAGAAGACTATTAGAGAGGCCCTGTACATAAAGCATCTCTATCCTACTATCAACTTCACCTTATTTAACAGTGGGAAAGGAGTGTTAATTTAAAAAACAAATAGAATGATATTCAGGTAAGCTGTTTATAAAAAAACAAGACTCTGATGGAAACATTTGCTAATGTCGAAAGTATTTGGAAAAAATGAATACGCATGAATATGGTAATTTTCTTTCTACTTTTAATAAATATACTAAGAAACTTGTCCGTAATTACGAAAGGATTCTATTATAAGTAGACAAAAGATGTCTAAATTATTGAATGAGACATGTAAATGAATTCCTGCTACCAAAGTATCCGCAATTTAAATTGCATTATACAGCAGCTTGCCAGAATATCAATATATGCCACTATAAACTCAAACAAACAAAAGTATCGTCTCCTTACTATTATATCTCAAATTTCCACACTTTAGCAAAAGCCATAAACCAACTTATCATAGCATACATTCCCAGAAAATATAGCATAAAATTAACTCTTGAGTAAATCAAATTAAAAAAAAAGGAAATAACGTAATAATGAAACCATAGCCTTAATTGACGGTGAATGTTTATTCACTAATGACCCAGTTAACGAAATTATTGATATTAATATAAGAAACATATACAATAATACATATCTACCTATAGCAGATAGTTAAAAATAGCTAGGTTTGAACCAATAGTTTTAAATAGTTTTTCTTTTTAAAAATATACATAGACATTACAATAACATAGTTACCTACCTTGACATTCGCTCTTGTGTCTACATGATAAAATTAAAAAAAAAAAATCTGTAACCTTAGCTTTTTTCACTTCATAGCTAAAGATTTAATTTTTAGATGAACACAATTTTTTTTTTCTGAAAAAAAGGATTAACACAACATTTTTTTTTGTCTTAAAGAAGTCAAAAACCCTGATGATGACATTAATTGTGCTAATATCGGAAGTACTCGGAATAAAATGAAGATGCATCAACAAAACTCATTTAAATTTTTAAATGAGACACGACAAATCAAAACATGCTGCCAATATATATATATATATATATATATATATATATATATATATATATATATATATATATATATATATATATAATATTTGGCACCTCAAGGTGGTTTAATGGTTAGCAATCTTAAACAATTACGACTGAGTAGTGGGTTCGATCCAAAACATGCTGCCTTGTGCCACATCTATGCTACACATGGAAAATCACTATATATATATATATATATATATATATATATATATATATATATATAATCAAGAAGAAAACCTTAAAGGTACATTTCGGTTATAATTTATTTCGGGAATATCTATATTTTCATCTCTTCAGACCGAAATATTTTAGTAAATGGAGACAGTTCCCAGATTGATATACTAGAATGACAGGGATAGGGCAAGAGAGGAGAGAAGAAAGAAGGAGAGGAAGAAGAAAGTGATGAATAGTCAAGGTATTTTTAAAATGAGATAGAGAGAGAGGGGGTAAAGAAAGGTAAAGAAAAGAGGAAGTGATGAATGCATAGTAATAAGCCCAAAGTAGACTGACCCAGCCAAGATTTTTTTTCTAAAGTGTGGAACATTGTACATCGAGTTATATAACAAACTAGCAGCATGGCCCGGCGTTGCCCGTGCTTGATTCAAAAATCGTACGACTCATACAGCAATCGCTATCTCTTGACTTAAATTTTTTTGCCCTTCCTTGCCTTTAAAGGAGTGCCCTTTGCCGTGCTGATGTTGCTACATGCTTTACTTCATGCCTATCGCACACTGCGAATATTTTCTGAGCTCTATACTAAACATTAAATCGATTACGAAAAAAGAACTAAACAAAATGAACACAAAACGATCAAAAAAGGACTCGTAACTGGAAAAAACCGAATGAAAAAGAATGTTAACAACAAATACTTTTTTACATCCAACCCAGTTCTGCGGAATCAGAATCAACGTTGAGTTTAAGCAAGCGAATGATCCAATTAGAGTAAAGTGCCATGCAGATTTAAATTTTTCCCACTTGTGACAAATGCAGCTATCGATTTTTTTTTTGCATGCTAGTTAACATTCGTGTTAGTCAGCTGTTGGCTCCCACGCTGCCCAGTAGAATCTTCCTGCCTATTCGTGGCAGCCAGCTATAGGCACTCACTCTGGCCAGTAGAAAATGGCCACAAACTACATGAAAACTGCCGTAGAAGCATGAAAAAATCAATTATTTCCACTATCGATAGAAGTTGGGAAATGCAAAGTCGATCTTGGTCTTTCCGCTAACTTGGAGCATGTGCATGAAAATTTTGGCGCAAATCCATTGATAATTGCGGCCGTGTATTCGTTACACACGCACACACACACAGGCACACACATCCTACCTTTTATGGATAGAGATTGACTCAAAATCAACACAATTTCAAAGTAGTTAGTCTAATAAAAGGACCCTTAATACAAATAATAAATAATAATAAAGTACAATGATGAAGCAAAAATGAAGGGATTCTAAATACAGATAAACAATAAAAGAATAAAGTAAAATCGACCTGAGTAAGATGTTGTATGGATAATAATATAAAAAGATGTTAATTCAGATTTATAAATGTTGTATGAATCGGCAAGACAATCTTAGATCCAACTACATATAAAGAAACACGCCGAAAAGCATAAAACCACGGGATAAGCAATATAAACATACATCCATATATGCAAACATATATACATTCATACACACGGATATATGTACATCCACATGTGCTATCATCCATATAAATAAATCAACGCTTCAAGTGTGCATCCCACCAAGAAAAACTTTAAATTTTAATTTAAAATTTGTCCTCATGTCTACACTTGAATATATATATATATATATATATATATATATATATATATATATATATATATATATATATACAGAGAGAGAGAAAGAAAGAGAGAGAAAGGGGGAGAGTGAGAGAGAAAGAGAGACACACAGATCGACAGAGATGTGGTCTTTGTATAATTTCTCTTGAGATTGTTGAAATTTTCAATGAATGTAGTTACCGTATTAAATAGGCATTGTTTGGTCACTTTCAAATGCCCAGCGAAAAAAGTGCAGAGATTGTAATGTTATGATAAATACAAAATGTCTTGACCTATAGAATCAAAATCGGTTTGTCGAAACTGAAATAGAATTAAAATAAGATTCAAAAAATCTAAATTCATGTTCTTTTACACTGGAATAAATTAAACTAATATTATTCGAATTTGAAATATTTGGTCGAAAATACCGGATTGAGTTATTTGTAGGATACGATTAAGCCCGCATTATCTATCTATCTATCTATCTATCTATCTATCTATCTATCTATCAGTCTGTTTCTTTTGCCCTCTCTCTCCTTCTATACGTCTAAATATCTAAGTGTATTCATGTTTATCGCAGCCTGTTTACATCTATCTATCTATCTATCTATCTATCTATCTATCTATCTATCTATCTATCTATCTATCTATCAGTCTGTTTCTTTTGCCCTCTCTCTCCTTCTATACGTCTAAATATCTAAGTGTATTCATGTTTATCGCAGCCTGTTTACATCTATCTATCTATCTATCTATCTATCTATCTATCTATCTATCTATCTATCTATCAGTCTGTTTCTTTTGCCCTCTCTCTCCTTCTATACGTCTAAATATCTAAGTGTATTCATGTTTATCACAGCCTGTTTACATCTGTCTATCTATCTATCTATCTATCTATCTATCTATCAGTCTGTTTCTTTTTCCCTCTCTCTCCTTCTATACGTCTAAATATCTAAGTGTATTCATGTTTATCACAGCCTGTTTACATCTATCTATCTATCTATCTATCCATCTATCTATCTATCTATCCATCTATCCATCTATCTATCTATCTATCTATCTATCTATCTATCTATCTATCTATCCATCTATCTATCTATCTATCTATCTATCTGATATAACTCGAAAATGAATATAGTGTGCCTACTGTAGCCAAATTATTAACAAGCTGATTATACTGCACTGCTTTTTAATTTTGTCAGTTTCATCCTCACGATTACTCAACTACACTGACCGTGTGCAAAAGTAACATACGTTTAATAACTACTCATTTGTAACTACATGTAGGGGATTGTTTCAGCTCACATAATTTTTAAATGAAACCGAATTTTTTTTTTTTTAGCAAAAGCATGACGCTGCATTTTAAGAAAAGAGAAGATCCAGTATTTTAAATCTTGGAATTAATTAGTTGCACTTGAAAAGCAATTATTTTATAAGAACACGATTTAAAAAGGAATAAAAGTAATCAGCTTGGAAATATTCCGTTGAATGATGATAATTAATTTTTGAGATATGAAAAGAAAATTGAAAAAAAACACTTAAACGTTAGAATGTCTGCATTCAAATTAATGTGGATATATTTCATTAAATCACATTGATTTAAAAAAACGTAAATCTGTAAAACAGTCTAATTCTTATATAGATAACCATCTGTTTTAGGAGATTCAGTTTTAGTTATCTATAAAAAAGAAATTAAAACCTCCATAGGAGAATATGCTGAAAACTTGTTGGGGTGATGCACTTCCCTAAATAAATATTTCAATGATCAAATTTCTACTGGCAGAGAATTTTTCAACACCTACTCCCACTGAGTGAGTACCACACACACACACGCACATATATACATACATACATACATACATACATATATATATATATATATATATATATATATATATAAAGAAATAATTTTAAATAAAATCAATCAGCAATACCAATGCGATTAATGGCGAAATCACTTTACTAGTAGAACATAATGTATGCATTAAAATACTGTTAATCCATTGAATGTGATTCTCATTTATAAAACTGTTGTCAGATGTTTCTAGTGTATATTTTTTAAATTAAGCGAGTACTTTCGAAGACTATGTCTCCATCATCAGGCTGTCTTTTTTTCCTTTAAAGTTAAAACTTGAAGATGAAATAATTATTTGTAGACCGAAAGATGTTTTTTTAAGAATGTGTTATTTATTGACGTTTGTACAATCTCGGAACGTGCGAGTCGCTAAAGTTCAAAATTTCAAGTGAGAATTTTTATATGAATTTTGTAATATGGTAAATCCACGAATTCTTTTTTACAAGTGTTTTTTTTTCAGTTAACATGACATGGACTAAGTATATACTTCAATTGATATATATATATATATATATATATATATATATATATATATATATATATATGTATACAGAGAGAGAGGGGAGAGTGAGAGAAATACAGAGAAATACAGAGAGAAAAATATTTAATAGAGTGACATGTATCACAAAAACAATGGGGGCCTAGGATGAATCAAATACACTTTAGTAGACTTTTATAAACCTTTCACTTCGTATATCTTAAATTAATTACACACACAAATAGAGGCGCGTGTGAGCGCACTTAGACACACACACAGAGACACACACACACACACATATATATATATATATATATATATATATATATATATATATATATATATATAAGGGAATATATATTTTAATATAGTTTGTGTTTGTACGTTATTTTTTTTTTTTTTTTATAGATACACTTATTTGAGCAAATAGTTTGTTATTTAATTAAATGGTATTAATTACATTTACCGGTCTGAGAGAAATTTTTGAGAAATACTGTAGAAAAAAGTGTCCTCTGTGGCTGAACGGACACCCCACGTCAGGCTAAATGATGGCTCCGTATCGGATACAGTTTCAATTCCTGTCCAAAGACGCATATTTTCTACGAAATTTCTAGAACATTCAGACAGTAAATTTAATTAAATTCTTTAATTAAAAAACAGAACATTTACGGACGTTTAGTCACACTGAAGTTACAGGGAAACAGTGTCTCTGTGGATGACAATATATAGGCTCCTGAAAAATTTATTTCGGTTGAGCTCACGGGGGAGGAAGTTTGGGTTTGTAAACAATGACTGTTACGGCTGTTATAGTAATACTATTCGGTAAAGCAAATCAAGTCCTCTTAGTCACTGTGTGTTTATCTAAAAATAAATACGCTAAAATTCACCTTCATCCCTTCCGTTCGCAGACGGCTTAGTGGTAGAAATCAACCAGGTTTCGATCCTAGGAAGAGGCAACCGGGCGTCTAGCCACACGGAAGAGCTGTGATACAGCGAAATAGTCTGTCTGTGGATGACAATATATATAGGCTCCTCCTGAAAAACTTATTTCGGATGATCGGATGCTGTTTATGCATTTCCACAGTTTTGCTCCGATTTCCGTGAATTTTTTTTTGTTTTTTTAATAGATAATTCTTCAGTGCCTGTTTTGAGTCCAAATTGTTTGGAAAAAATTCCAAACTTGAAGGTGAAAAATCGAAAAAAAAAATGTTTACACTTTGCACAAAAATCAAGCGCATAATTTAATGCCTGTAAAAACATCGTACAATCAATTTAGAGATTTGAAATCTAACGCAAAGATTATTAGAGGTGCGCGCAATTCGTCTATCCCGAAGACTTGCGACGCAGTAGAGAAAAAGAAAGGAAAGAATGAAATAAAATAAAATAAAAGCTTCCAAATAGTAATTTTGTTTCAGTTAATTAATCTACTTCAGCTTTGGGAAAATTATAAACACACAACGATTGAAGATTACAAGTGGCTCAAGGGAGATTGAAAAATGAAGTTTGAAGTGATTAATGTATAGCAAAGAATACCATTGACAAACATGTTCTCTCTTCATCGGTATTACTCAATTTATGGTTTCTTATAAATTTACAAAAATCTTAGATTTTAACAACAGAAAACGTGAAATTTCGACGATTATTGTTACTTTTAATAATAATATTAATTCGATTAACAACAGAAAATCAGTAAATTGTTTCAAATATTCCCTGAAATGTTAAGATGAATCCTTTATTTTACCAGAAGTTTATAGCTTAAAAAGACATAGGATACATGTAGAGTCACAACTGCCTACATCCTTAAGAGAATTAGGCCTCTCAATGATATCTATATTTACAGCATCATCATTGTTCAATGATTACTGGCATTTGGTTTCGGTAATCATCATTCATTTCGCTCTGTTGCGTTACACTGTATTTTTCTTACGAACCGTTACTTATTGCTTAAATAAGGATGACAAATCCATTTTTCTCATAGGTTTTCAACTTTTTATCCTTCGCATTAAATAATCAATCGGATTGATTTTTGCCGTGTCACAAGGATAATTCTTTAAACACTATTTTATAAAGAATAAAACAAATGCCCGTATTAAGGTAAAATATTTGCAAATACCGTAGATGAATTGGTGATTTGGCATTTGTCTCCAATGATAGATTCACACTAAATATAACCTGAGAAAATGCATGATAACAAAAAAGTCCTTGCTGTTTTTGACAGATTACATAAAAAGGTAGACAGAAATATTGACATAATGTTACTCCTTGAAGTGATCACCATCGGTACCCAGGTGCGCAATGCCATGGCGGTAAAAATCTTGAAGGCAAAAAATGAGTTCCTTTTGAAAATCTGTCAAACTTGCAAAGAATTTCTCACAAACGGTGTTGTCAAGGAAATTGAAGACATATTAATCTCATCTGAAGAGTAATATGGATGGCATAGTCAAGTCAACGTATGGTATCCTTGGCCACCCGCACCACATAAGTCCTAGCATTGTCTTAGAAGAAAAGTACACCCTTGGGATTAACCAATGCTAAATCCTTCTGCTTCACTACCCTGTTGTACACGTTCCAACTGTTAGTTTACATGTTCATGTTTATGGTATAGTCAGTTAGTAACAGCATATAGCACACCGTTTGTCGCCTAATCCACCAGATACAGATCATAATATCGCGTGGATACAGACGTGAACTTGTGGTATGATGTAAAGATCCCGTGGTGACAATCAATGTCTGGTGCGCTTACATCATACAGGAGCTATTTTTCCTCGCAGGTGAGTACTCGATCAAATATCGGTGTGTTGCTTCCCCGAGAAAGTGGCGAGAAACAGACTGTAACACGTTATTGTTTGTGGGCTTCCGATAGTATATCTGGTACCTACTTGCTCAACTTGTACGCCTTCTCTATGCGGAACTGATAAGGTCTGACTGTTTCTTCAGAATTCTGGACGTATTCGGCAATCTCATCAGATGTTTGGTTGTTGTCATGGCCACTTTCAGGACCTCATCATCGATGACCTGTGGCCAGCAACTCCGGGCTTCATCAGAAAGGTAGAGATCTCCTGACTCGTAATTTTGGATCTAATACCTGGCAGTTCGTTCACAAACAGCATTATCTACTATGTCGTGACGTATTCCGTGACTTGGTGCGGCTACGGACACTAAACATGAATGAACATTCATTCATATTTAGTGTGTCTTGCTCATATGTTTCCTTAATTCAACACAGATATGGAAGGATATGGTCAAGTGGTCATCTGCGAAGCCACTCTACGACCCGGCCCCTCATATGGGACCCATGATGATCATTTAAATGACTGTTAGTTAAGTTAAGTATTAGCTCAAAGAAGATGTCTCACTACCAATCTCTGTTTATAGAGCAGCATCACCTAAGTGGCATGTAGTCTAGTTAACAGGTGATTGCCTGAAGTCAATTACGAAAACTAAATTCAAACATTATAATAGCCACATTAGGCAACAAAACGTTTTACGTGTTGATTGGTTTGGTTTTGTTTGGTTTGTTTTACGGCATATCAACCTCAATGGGTTATTTAATGCTGACAAAATTGCTGGTAATATTTTTTTTTCAAAATGTATTGCTGGTAATATTTTTTTCTAAAATTCATTGCCGGTAATAATGTATTGCTGGTAATAATTAAAAAAAAAGTATTTCTGGTATTAGAACCTATTTAAATTTTCATAGAAAATAGCTGGGAACTAACAATGGCTATCACCTGGGGTCAGAGTGGACCTGGGAAGGCCAGCAATTAAAAAGTGGTTCCACACTCCCCAAAACCTGCTGATCAGAGGCTTTACTATCGAATGAAGTTTATCGTCTTACCCAGGACGCGGATGTAGCTTATCGTCATGTCCAGGACACGTTTACAACTTAATTTACAACTAAATTCTTAACACCACTTTATAATCGGCGTGATAATAAAAAGTGTCACCCATGTGTTATCTGGTGAAAGGTTGCTGTCTTAATAGCAGTTACTCTCATTCTATCGTGTTTTTTTTTCTCATTTCACCTAAAAGAAAACCACAAAGCTACTAAAATGTAGAGGATCCTAGGGGCTCAAAATATTAAAAAAAAAACAAAAAAACAATAAGAACCAGAAAACCAAACGAGCAGAAATCAACTAGACTAGAAAGAATGAACCCAGAAGTGCTCAACCGAGAAGTACAAGCAATGTAAATGATATCATAGAACTTACAGTTACAACTCTAAAACGACGAGATCTTGCCGCCAATCTTGTACAGCGCTTAAATTCTCAGTGTCGAGCTACCGTAGATGATAAATCATCTGCACAATTACCACGAAAGTATTTATAGAACAATGCACAGTGAAGATATATTTCTCTGGTGGGAAAGTGGCTGAAGCCGTAATTGCAGATTCTTCATTGGATTATTATCTAGCACGGTACAGAGAACAAAATCTCCTAGCAGTAGACTTTATATCAAATTGGTCCGCTATAATCTTTCCACTTCATGACAGCGCTAACCGTTAACCCGAAAATGCACAAAAAGTCATTTTCCTGGAAGTTAGCATTAACCCGGCTAACAAAAGACAGAAATGGTTTTCTAAAACGATTAATAGACAGTAGTTTCGTTTTGGAGACATTAAAATTAACACGCCATTCATTTCCCATTTAACAATAGATTTTATTTTTTTAAAGTCAGTTGCCAAATTGACTTGTCGAAGCGATCAGTCCTAATATTAAGATAGGAGGCAAATAGTTCTATGATGTGCAAAGATACCGCTGGAAACATGTCTTCAGGAAGGCCGTTGATGAAAATTCGGAATAACGCAGGTCCAACGATAGACGCTTGCATTAATTCAAAATGATTTAGAACAAGAACCATTCAAGACAACTTTCATATTGTGATTTGGTAAGAAAGACTGAATCAGCTCGAAAATTCATCCAAAAATACCATAGCCTTTTAACTTGTTAAGAAGATAAGTAAAACAATTGTTGTCAAATTCCTTCGAGATATCGAAAACTGCAAATTGGGTTTCACCTAAGTAAATTATGTCCATTTTATATATTTAATTTCGCGCATGCGCGTTTATTGTTTTTTAATTTCGTCGACTACACAGTATAGTAAGGTCAGTTGGGCACCCTCTGTGAGAAAAAGAACACAATGACGCAATTCACTTTGCCAGAAATTTGGAAACGGCATGAGGACTGCTTGGCATAAGCTCCAATACATACATTTGCGTGTAAATCTGAAGACCGTACAAAGGATTCGGAAAGAGTTGGAGGATAATTCCAGTCATCATCATCATTTTGTTTGGAGTGATCACAAGGGATGACGACGTCATGCCTTCATTCATATTCCCACAGGTTCTCAACCTACATCAAGTGCCTTGAGGAGGTTCTCTTGCCTTGGATCAAGAGACTGGCCGCTGGAAGACCCTATGTTCGACGAGTGGACTTTGCACCATGCCAAACAAACAATAGATAGTATCATTTTCTTTTTGTTTTTGCGTAATTTAGACGTCTATTTATTCATCGCACTCTCTATCTGGGGAAGACCGCAATACAGAAAAATTTCAAACGACCCGAGGGAAATGCGACCTTTAATCCATTTAATCGTGTACTAGACTGTATTTTGCGCATATGCAAGCACGGATAGGAAGAGATGTGCACTGATTTTTTTAGCAGGCAATGCCACACTCCAAACAAATATACTAATAGAAAAGCAGTCTTCATGCTCTCCCTAAAGCAGTATAAATGGGTTTATACCGATGCCATAGGTATTTATATTTGGCATATGAATTATCGTGAACAGACATCGGCATCCTCTACCAAGTGTTATTTGAAATAGGACTAAAAAAATATATTTTCAAAGTAGAAATTATGTTCTGTAATCGCAATTAAAATAGTGATAGTACATCCCCTGACTTCATAAAAAATCAGTTTTTATCATTAGTATATTCTAAAGATCTAAAATACATCCGTTTATGCATCAGATATAACAAATTTAGTATAGCAGATAAATAAATTGAATGCATAATAGATTGCACAAAGGATAGTTTCGCAGAACACCGCAAGTTTCTACAAAACCGAAAATATGGGTTTAAAATAGTCGAGCCATCTGCTTTAATCCCCCCGTCAGATCGAAACTTTCATACTGATCATTTTCAGGACACCAGACCCGTTTAGAAATATCTAAACTCTGAGCTGTATACAACTGCTTCCTCAGATAAAGGTCTAAACATGTTTCGAGTCTATAAAGGCTGTAAGTTTTAACGACTTCTTCAAACCACGCGCATTGGCAGTCTAGAAAAAAAAGAAAAAAACAAAGAAATTCATCAAATAACGGAAACCACATAGCTTCATTAATTTCAATATCGGCAACAACAGAAATAGATAAACATAAAACTCAAGGAGAAAATATTAACATAATCAAAATGCTGGCGTTTAACATTACATCAATGAAACTTCGGAAGGAAGAACCTTTCAGTAATGTAGAGAGTGACTAATGGTCGGAAATCTCTATTCATGAAAATAGATTTAATAGGTATGTTTTATACTTTTACACATTTCAACGTGATATACGCTGCTCGGTTATTGAATGCTGAATATTTCCGGATAATGAAACAGTTATTATTATTATTATTATTATTATTATTGTTATTATTATTGTTATTATTATTGTTATTATTATTATTATTGTTATTATTATTATTATTGTTATTGTTATTATTATTATTGTTATTATTATTATTATCATTATTATTGTTATTATTATTGTTATTGTTATTATTATCATTATTATTATTGTTATTGTTATTATTATTATTATTATTGTTATTATTATAATTATTATTGTTATTATTATTGTTATTGTTATTATTGTTATTATTATCATTATTATTATTATTGTTCTTATTGTTATTATTATTGTTATTATTATCATTATTATTATGGTTCTTATTGTTATTATTATTATTATTGTTATTATTATTATTATCGTTATTGTTATTATTATTATTATCGTTATTATTATTATTATTGTTGTTATTATTATTATTATTATTATTGTTATTGTTATTATTATTATTATTGTTATTGTTATTATTATTATTATTATTATTATTATTGTTATTATTATTATTATTATTATTGTTATTAAATGACAAAAACCGAACGGCCAACAAAATATATGTACGAATCAATCCACAGAAAAGGAAAGAAGCAATTTGAGTAAATGCAGGTAAATAAATATAATATTTGGATGGTGCATTTTTACTTTCATATTTATAACTTGATATAAAAAGGTCTAAATTATCTTTCGTTTAGAAATTACTCGGACTCAGGTAATTTAATAACAACTCAATAACAATACATCAGTTTTTAATGCACTGATGGATTCAGAAAACTTATTTCTATGAGAAAAAACTATTATATTTGGCCTCCACTTACAGGATATTATACTGTCAAAAATAAGAATTTTTATCTCTTCCATTAGTGCTTAATATTTTCGAATTACTAAAATTGAACAAGTTTTCCAAAAAATCATATAAACATCTTCCTGTCATATGAGTTTATTAGGGAAAAATATGGAAGAAAATCTTTTCAGAGGATACCATAAATTATCTAATGTTGCACATAGAACTGTAAATAAAAACTTTAGCGGAATAGGCGTATTTTCTTACGAATTGACGTTGCACTAACATCGGAATCAATTTAATGTCGTATGCCCATTTCCTGAATATGAATGGTCCACGATGATTAATATAATGCTTACAATAAACATAAGTATATATGCAAGATGTGATGAAAAGTTCTCAACTCGACAAAGAAATAGTTGCAAAGACAAATTTTAGTGAAACATTTAATTAAATTTTGCACGAATATTGCACTAATATATATATTTTTTAAAGTCACGGCCATATATATATATATATATATATATATATATATATATATATATATATATATATATATATATATATATATATATGGTGTATTAGGGCAGCAATCACTCTTTTATAGAAGTTTCATTAAAGACGACTGTCAAAGAACTGCGATTTTTTTTTTGATTTTTTTTTATGTACTTTTCTGATGTACTTTTCTGATGTACTTTTCTGATGTACATTTCTGGGCACAAAATGTGTAAAAAAAAAAAGCCAAAAAGATCTGCATATCCGAGCGATTTCTGCTATTCTTTTAGCCATTAAAAGGATGAGTTTCATTTCTAACTGAATGTGTTTTTTTTATGTATTTGAAGTTATCAGACATATACATAAAAAGGCATACACTTTGTTTCCAGAATAGAAAACATTTTTACGAACACAAGTAATATTAAATAAAAAGCTTAATCATACTATCTTGTTTGTCGTCTTTATATATATATATATATATATATATATATATATATATATTATTTGTATTTTTACTTTTACTCTTAATTGTCTTTGCTTTGTTTATTTGCATTTAAAATCCATTTACGTATGATAGTATTATTACTATTATTGTTATTGTAATTTCTACTTATGTGTTTTAAGGACTCTTTCATTGCAAAAACTACTTTGAAATTTTGTTGATCGTTCATGCCTAAAACAAAGCCATTTTTGGTCAATTTGCTATAAAATCCAACGTACAAAAATCCAAATTTAATGGAATTCTTCGCCGGGTCAGTCTGTAAAGGGATACAACTAACCCTTCTTTTCCTTAAACACACTCCATCTCATCATTTTAAAAATGCCTTCCCCTCCTACTCTTGTATATTCTCTCTTGATTTCTCTCCCCACTTTCAATCTAATATACCGAGTATATTGCCTCTATTGAATAAGAAATTTTATTCTGAGGAGATGAATTATTAGATATTATTATAGTAATCTCTACTTATTATTTGATCAAGGTCTCTTTCATCTGGAATTATGTCGGTTTGTCCTGCCTAAAATAGGCCATATAATTCAGTTTTCGGTATAAACCAATATACAAAGTTTCAAACTTTATAGGGGAAATTTTTAGCCGTTCCATCTGGTTTAAGCTTACTACTACCCATCAATTACTTCCTTAATCCTTTCTTTTCCATAATCCCACTCTATCTCATCTCCTCTATTGCTTTCTCTCCCACTATCAAACTAATATATACGCCCGGTGTATTGCGTCCATTTACTAAGGTGATTTCTGTCTAAAGAGATTAATATTTCGCTATTCAAGAAATAAATTATGATGGAAATTAATATTTAAAGTTTTCCTCTATATTATTATTAAAATTCACTGTAGTCTACATTGAGCTCATCCTGGATTAATATACTTGGAATTATCCCTAACAATCACATACTGGCACTATATATATATATATATATATATATATATATATATATATATGAATAAAGAGAAAAAGAAAAGTTATCTTAGCCGATGCATTTTGTTCTCTAATGGACTTTATGAAGGAAAATTTTATTTCGCATCAAGTATTTATAGACAAAAGTTAAATCTTTCCTTACGTTTTTCAAAATATTTAAATTTAAGTACATTCATTAATAAGCTTCAGATTAAAAGAAAAATCTGTGTAAATCATGAAGGATACTAAATGATTTTAATAACCAAAAAGAAAACGTTTACACACACACAGACATATATATATATATATGTGTGCGTGTATGTATATATATATATATATATATATATATATATGTGTGTGTGTGTTTGTATATATATATATATATATATATATATATATGTGTGTGTGTGTGTGTGTTTGTATATATATATATATATGTATATATATATATATATATATGTGTGTGTGTGTGTGTATATAAATATATATATGTGTGTATATATATATATGTGTGTGTATATATTTATATATATATATATATATATATCTTTGTGTTTGTGTATATATATATATGTGTGTGTTTGTGTATATATATGTGTGTGTGTGTGTGCATATATATATGTATGTGTATATATATATATAAGTGTGTATATATATATATGTGTGTGTTTATATATATGTGTGTATATATATATATATATATGTGTGTGTATATATATGTGTGTATATATATATATATATGTGTGTGTGTGTGTGTATATATGGGTGTGTGTGTGTACATATATATATGTGTGTGTGTGTATATATATATATATGTATGTGTGTATATATATATATATATGTGTGTGTGTGTGCGTGTGTATATATATATATATATGTGTGTGTGTGTGTGTATATGTGTGTGTATATATATATATATATATATATATATATATATATATATATATATATATATATATATATATATATATATATATATATATATATCGATGGTAGCGACATATTCTATCTTTCACCAATAGCACCTTTGCCAAATATTTTTTTGAATTTAAAATAGGTTAATAAGACTTCTACGGTTAAATGGAAAGGTTTAAAAAAGCTGGAACTTGTAAATCCTTGCTTCTGCTTACACGAGAATTTAGAAATTATTAGATTTGCTGATAAAAATTCTCTATTAAACCAAACAAGCGAATTAATTGTAAATTGTAATTATTAAGTAAATTTTGGTGCACTTTCTATGAATGTTAATTTTATTTTCCATATTTGAGTTTAATAAAGCTATGCATTGCTGTTTAGTTGGCAATACCAGCATGGTGTCTGAATCTTACAGATATCTTTATTTTTTATTTTAAACTTTTAAGTAGCATTTACTGTTTTCTAAAGAAGCCTTATTTTTATCAACTATAAAAAAATGTTAAAATTAGCTAGAGCTTTTATTTTTTCCTATTACTCCCCTTAATGTCTTATAAAATTGATCAAAATTCCACCTTTTTAGGTTATTCTTTTTAATTCAGCATTGTTCGGGCAATTTATTGATTAATCAGTGTAAACCCACACGCCTCTTTGTAATTTTGATATGTTGTCTGGTTTTGAAATAAAAAAATAAATTTCTTTCTCATTTGTTTTTTACCATCGCCCGAGGAAGCACAATTTTAGTGCTGAAACACAAAACCGATTGTGTAGCTTGTTGTGTTTTCCTTTTAATCTCATATAATAATATTAAGCTCTACTCGCTATTGAGCCCTTTTTTAAAAAAAGTAAAATTTTCTATTTCTTGTTATCCCAAATATATATATATATATTTTGTGTATTTAGGCAGCAATCCTTCTTTTATGCACATTTCATTGAATACGACAGACAAGGTACTTTTATTTAGTTTTTTTATACAATTTTCCATCCTATTTAATTTTTTTTCAGATAATAAATAATATAAAAACAGTCAAAATGTTCTTTTTCTACGAGCGCTTTCAGCTATACATTTCGCCATTTTCAACGACTAAATATTTTAACTGTCAAATAAGAAATAGTTTGCTGCATGTAAGTTTTATAAAATGTTTTAATTTTTTTTCAAAACACGGCCAAGATATTGTGTCCGTGTTCATAGTTAATATTATTAGTAAGTGTTGTTTATTTTGTTTTTATTAGAAAGGCTTCCATTATTTTTAGCCTTTTTTGCATGTAAATGATGCTATTATATTAGTGCTGTCAACAAGTATGTTACGAATAGTGTCCGGTAGGTCTCCATGAATATTTAATTGAGATCTAATTGAGCTATAGCCAGAAAAGTGTAGAGTGAATCTGCTTGTCAAACATGTTTCAGTGTGGACTATATAATTATTTACGAATTTTGATTGATTAGGAAAACAATTCCTTAATGGGCATTTAAATTCGTAAATAATATTTGCCCTATTTAATTTTGTTCTAAGAGGTGAATTATTAGTTTTAACGATAGGTTTGGAGGTTTTAAATTTTTTGTAATAAATAATTAATCTAATACTTTTGCTATTTTCAACTAGTTTTATGCATTTATATGATATTCTTGATTCTAGTTTTGTCTTGTTCATAATTTTCCTTCATTTGATTTTTATAAAAATATTAATGTTATTGTTTATGTTTCTATTCTCGTTGTTGCTATTAGCTAACTTAGACAGAAAACGCCTAATGTGCAAATACAACAGTTGATTAGTTAATCCGCTATTACTCAGCGTTTGTTTTACATCGTTTAATTCTTTAACGAAAAAAGCCTACGAGACGATGAATTCTCGTACGCTCTCGTGAGGAAACACCTATTTTATATCTAACAGGGAAATTACTAAAGAAATTAAGATGGCAAGAGTCTTTACTAGTTGTTTTTTTTTATAGACAGAAGTTTTAAAATTATTATTACTAAAATCGACGAGAACATCTAAGAAAGTAAGTTTATTTTTTCACTAAGTTCACAGTAATATGAAATAATGTCGGATACAAAATCATTTTAACATGCTGCTTATGCGGATGCACTGTGGTTTCTATTGTGGTTCAAAGACAACAAAATAGAGAATCGAAGTCATGCATTCGCATGTAGCAATTTCAACCGTAAAAATATAGTAGCACGTTTAAATTCATATTGTTGAGGCACCAGGGAAAATACTTGCCAGAGCAATTGCCATGAACATATTTGTAAAAAAGACAGAGGGAAAACACATACTCTGCCAGAATGTAACTGAAGTTGATATGCAAAGTTAGGATGAATTACATTGAGATTATATTTAGAATTTTGGCAAGAACCTCGTGATTAACGAAAGGGGCATCAAACAAGATATAGCAACAGTATTCAATGCACGGGTGACTGTTAGATTTGTAAATGTTCGAGATCGATTCTGCCGAGAAACATTTTGTAAACCAAATTCTCTTGAAGTAGACAAAGCAATTGATTCGATATGTTCGCTCTATTTCATGTCAGTGGGAAACGTGCGGCCAAGAAGGCGTACGGCGTTGCTCTCCTGTAGTTTAGCAACAGCCATCCTGATGGCAGGCAGAAAAGTGGTGGTTAAATGAAAACAGTTTTGTTTTGGAGGCGGTAAAATTTAGAAGCCATTTCTTGCACCAGTTAACCACTGATTGGTTGTCATTTTCAAAAGCGGTTACCAGGTTTACTTTACAGAACTGTTGGATTTGCTTCTGAGACACTAGTAAATGTTAGTGTCATCTGCGTAAATAACTAGTTAGAAACGCATAGCATGCTGGAGATCATTGATGAAAGTCATAAACAGAATAGGAACCATGGCAGAGCCTTCGCACACCCTGGCGTTCGTATGTAAGGATCTGGAAGCGATCCCGTTCAACACGACTTTCATTTCACGATTTTTTATCAACGATAGAATTAAACCAAATATTCGTCCTGTGACACTATTGCCCTGTCGAACGCCTTCAAGATATCTAGAGCCATATCTCAAGCTGTAGACCAGGTGAAACGGAAGCCATATTGCTTGTCTGAATGTAGGTCGTTAGAAGTAAGATACCTAATCAATTCGGAATTGATTAGTGTCGAGTACTTTACCCAAAAGCAGCAAGTGAGTAATAGGCGATATTTTGAATGATCAGGGAGTTGTCCATAGTTCTTTCAAACAGCATCTACAGAGGAGGACGTTCAATAAGCTGGAAAGCAGTAAGCAACGAAGTAATTGTTGAAGACTTTGGAGAGAAATGGTGCCATTTCAGGAGCACATTTCTTTAGGACGATGAGAGGGATCCCATAAAATCCACATCAAACGAAACTCTTCCTTATCTGTACACAAGTCCAGTACTTCATTAACTGAAGAGAGTAGGGTCTGAGGATTTGATATTGTTCACCATAATCATGCAGATCTGCCAGTCATCCCTAGAATTACACTTGTGAGATGCAATATGATGTTTAATTTTATCAGCAAACATTAACTTCGTGTCTTTCAGGATACGCTTGCACTGATTACGAGGAGTGACAAACAGTCATCTGTTACAATCAGACCTATCACTCTGCATGTGACGGAAGAAGAGATTCATGTGGGCTATAGCGGCTGAGCTTGCAGGAGAAAATCAAGGAGACGATTGAGGTTTCATTTGGTATTTCAGAGCTGGAATGAAAACTTGGTTGCTGATTTCATCCTGAACGAAACCTCAGTGGCATATTTTTAAAACAGGATGATTAGAAACAGAATCACAAGGGATATCGCGAAGGAGGTCACAGAACAAGTCCCAATTAGCACGTTAATGAGATAAATATGTTCTGTTGGTAGGATGTTCATCACCGACAGTAGAGCGGAAAGATGATGAGAGTTTCGAAGACAGAGCCGTAGAGTACGTCATGAGACAGAGGTACAGATGACGAAAATATCGAGTAGAGAAGCGTATCCGTCAGCATTAGTGGAGAAACGGGCGAGGAAGTCTTTCATCTTTTAATACATATTTTTATATATGTACCCAAGTTTCTGCATGTAAATATATTATTTTTCATTTTATGATTTAATTCTTTTTCAATATATGTCAGCATGAGAAAGGGGATTAAAACACACACACACACACACACACCACACATATATATATATATATATACATATATATGCAAATATATAGAAAAATAGAAAAGAACACGTCAGGTAAATAATCCGGAGTTCTTTCATATTTTTGTATTTATTTTTAAAAAACAGTGCTCAATACAAAAGTAGAGCCTAAATTATAATTATTTTTTTAAAAATATGATTCCTTCGCTACATAAGAGTACTCATGTTTCAAAAACAGGAGCCAAAATATTCAATATAATTATTAAAATTAAATTTAATTAAAGTATCAAGCCTTGTTTCATCCTCAAGCGAAATTGAAACAGAGCTTGATATTTTAATTGTATTTAATTTTAATAATTATATTTAAATTTTTGGTTCCTGTTTTGAAACATGTAGCGAAGGAATCATATTTTTAAAAAATTATATATATTAGGTTAGTGCAAAAATAATCCCGTTTTCTCACATAAAGTTGAACGTCAAAAACTGACATTATGTTTGCACCAACCTAATATGTATGTATGCATATGTATATATACAGCAACACGCACACACATATATAGAGTGATACAGACAGACAGACAGATAGATAGATATAT
>OZ010571.1:95716964-95729464 GCA_963932145.1 Acanthosepion lycidas | reverse complement strand
TATATACATACCATCCATCCATTCATATATATATATATATAATATGTATGTATATATATATATATATATATATATATATATATATATATATATATATATATATATATATATATAAAATAGGAAAGAACTGGTTAGGTAATTAATCCAAAGTTCTTTAGTATTTTTGTTATTATTTTAAAAAAATACTTCTCCATACAAAAGTAGAGCATAAATATAATTATTTATTTAAAAATATGATTCCAAGATGCTACATAAGAGTTCTCATGTTTCAAAACAGGAGCCGAAAACCTCAATATAATCATTTGAATTAAATTGAATTAAATAAGCGCTGCCCCGAACAGAGCTTACTTTAATTCAATTTAATTTAAATAATTATAATGCGGTTACTTTAATTTAATTTAATTTAAATAATTATTTACTTTAATTCAATTTAATTTAATTCAAATAATTATTTACTTTAATATTTACTTTCAAATAATTATATACTTTAATTCAATTTAATTCAAATAATTATATTGAGGTTTTCGGCTCTTGTTTTGAAACATGAGAACTCTTATGTAGCGTGTTGGAATCATATTTTTAAATAAATAATATATATATATATATATATATATATATATATATATATATATATATATATATGCCATCCATCTACAACATTAAGGTTCAGTTATATTATTAGGAATACCGAGCGTTACTGGAAATGCTTTAAAAGGAAGATATTAAAATAAAATTTAATCAGAGGTGGTTGCATCAATTGGGGGGGGGGTTATTAAAGAATGCTGCGAACAGAAAATGAAACCGTTGAAGAACTCCATGATTTATACAAAATTACCAACAGAAAACAGGAAGTTCTGGACGACAAAATACAGAAATTTAACAAAAAAAAAAAAGAAGAAAAATGGACACTATACTTCTACATATCACATCGCAACAAGCCTGGGAACACAACTGCAAGACAGAAACACTGATGGAATAATTCAATCCCAGTGCGGATAAATAGAAAAAATTAAATATTGAACATCAAAGAAGAAGCGTACAAAACAAAGAGACATATTCGCGAGATGTGGGACAACATACTTAATCAAAGAAAACTAGCATATTTCGATGCCATCAAAAACAAAGAAATCACAATATACAAAACCTTTATAGAAATTGAGGACACCTATTCCAATGATATTCCGGGAAAAATTAATCCACAAGACATGGAAAAACAAAAACAAATAAAAAAAATCCACTGAGCCTAGCAAAATTGCAGGTCGAAATTGAAATACAAGAAAACAAAACAATACGCTTCACAAGAAAATGCACCGAGATTGATACTAAATTGTTGACAGAAATCAAGGAAGTATATCCCAAAGAAACTCACCAATTCCTATCCGGCTTATGGGAGTCAAAATGCAACGAAGAGGAGGAAAAATTCCGGAATATCTCGGAAAGAAAGATAATCTAGCTGGAAACGTTAAAAATGAAACATTGGATAATGAGACAGAACTAAAAACACGATCCAAACTCACAATAAAACACAATACTTAACAGAAAACAACTACATGCGACATCAGAAAATAGAGACAAACGCATAAAACAGAGGTAAGAATCCTGATACATACTACCACACATGAACAGATCCACAAGTTCAGCACCCTGATACATACTACCACACGCAAACACATCCACAAGGTAAGAAACCTAATATATACTACAACACACAAACACGCCCACACAACAAATACAATTACGAAAATATCCTTATCAGTGCACAAACAAAACTTTACAACATAGCATCACACCATAACACAATTCACAAAGCCAACACTTACAAATACCTCTAGCACAACAAACTAAACCTACCAACAACTACCCATTGAATACAATCAAAATTCCCCGAAAATTTCTGCATACAATCCATACAGAAAAAAACAAATTTAGAAACATCTGGAATTCTCCTTATAACAAGAGACATACTTATATAGAGCCATCTAGCAAAACAAGCCCAATTTTACCAAGAGAAACTCTCACTGGCTAGAAAACCCAAAACGTGTAGAGTAGAGAGAGGTTATCTCTTAGAAAATCCGAAATATGTGGAAAGAAAAAAATCATTGTTTCTTTTAGAATCTCCGGTTCGAAGAAAACCAGTTTAAATGACACAAAACCAAACGTAATAAACCTATCTACATATACATTTACAAACGACAAGATCAACCTATTTAAAATTAGGCCTAGAATTCTGCCCTGCTCCGAAAAGCAATATAACAGACCTAAAAACGAACCCTAGAGAATTTTAATGCAAACTCAGACTAAAAGAAACATTAAATAATAACGTAAACTTTACAGGTGCATTATTAGTAAAAAGAAAAAAAAAATTGCTAAGTTCTTCCCAAACAAGAATAATAATACAAATGAGTTAAACATTTTCTTTTTAAAAAATCTCTGGATCCACAATTTACAAGAAATATCCAAACCATTCAATAATCTTGCATTCAGACAAAGACAAGCCTTAGAGAGCATACGGAGAAATAAGAACATAATTATAAAGAAAGCAGATAAAGGCAGCGCTATAGTGATCATGAACAAAATCTCTATCTATAAAAGACAGGATGTGTGTGTGTGTCTGTGTGTGTATGTGTATAACGAATGCGCGGCTGCAATTTTTGACGGATTTGCACCGAAATTTCCATGCACATGCTCAAAGTTTGTGGAAAGTTCAAGACCGACTTTGCATTTCCCAACTCCCATCGACAGTGGAAATAATCGATTTTTTCATGCTTCTACGGCAGTTTTCATGAAGTTTGCGATCATTTTGTACTGGCCAGAGTGAGAGCCAATAGCTGGCTGCCACGAATAGACAGGAAGATTCTATTGGCCAGCGTGAGAGCTAACAGCTGACTGACATGAATGTTAACTAGCATGCTACCATGCAAAAAATCAATAGCTGCATTTGTCACAAGTGGGAAAAATTTAAATCTGCATGGCACTTTACTCCAATTGACTAATTCGCTTGCTTAAACTCAACGTTAATTCTGATTCCGCAGAACTGGGTTGGGCGTGAAAAAGTATTTGTTAACATTCTTTTTTCATTCGGTTTTTCCAGTTACGAGTCCTTTTTTAAAGCTGATCGTTTTGTGTTCATTTTGTTTAATTCTTGTTTCGTAAGAGATTTAATGTTTAGTATAGAGCTTAGAAAGAAATTCCCAGTGTGAGATAGGCAAAAAGTAAGGCATGTAGCAACATCAGCATGGCAAAGGGCACTCCTTTAAAGGCAAGGAATGGCAACATACTTTAAGTCAAGTGATAGCAATTGCTGTATGCGTCGTACGATTTTTGAATCAAGCACGGGTAACGCCAGGCCATGCTGCTAGTATACTATAAAACAATAATTCTAGAAGCACTAGGGGATAAGAAAAACTACAAATCAATCGACACCAACATAGACAAAATATTATATAAAAAATTACAAATCTCTGCGTGACACACAATAAGATGTTAACAGAAAATGAAAGGATATCCTAATAAATTTCTTACAAAAAAACAAGCAATTTCTACGGACTACTAAAAATTCACAAATCGAGTGAAATAAAAGCAGCTATACAGACAAAAAATCTGAATACATTAACATACTAAACCCCAGTGACCTTACATTCAGACCCATAGAAGCAGGACCAGTCTGTCCAACTAGCAGACTCAGTAAAATAATAGACACAATACTACAACCATTTACTAAGCAGATTAAAAGCTACATCAGAGACGATATTCACTTCCTTAGCACCATGCCATAAGAATTAGATCCGGGAAAACTTATGGCAACTTGTGACATCAGTAGCCTATATAGCAACATACTTCATGAATTAAGTAAAAAGGCAATCTCATTCTAGATTGAAAAACATCCAGAAACGCTATATACCAGATTCACTAAGTACTTAATTATCCATATTATAGACCAAATTCTAAGCAAAAACACTTGAATTCACAACAAATATTATAGCCAAACCGTAGGTACCACAATGGGAACGAAAATAGCACCAACATATGCCACCCTAACATTAGCTTACCTAGAAGACCTCTATGCACAGATAGAACAAATATATGGGGAAAATATAAAAAACCCACTTCACTATATCTTGGAAACGATACTTAGATGATTGCTTCGTTTTCTGGAAATCCTCATGGGGCGATATTAACCAATTCCACACTCTACTTCAAAACTTGCACCGAAAAATCAAATTCACACCAGAATATAATTTTAATGAATTATCATTTTTTAGATATATTTATTAGAAACAAAAGCAAGCAAAGTTTATCACAAATCTACAGGCACCCAACAATATCTTCATTTCAAGAGCCATCACCTAAAAAGCTGTTTGAAATCCATCCCACATTCTCTAGCACGTAGGGTTTGCACTATAGTGACCGACAAACACCTTCGAAATACCAGCCTAGAAGTATTACATAAAACTCGAAGAAAACAAGGCTACCACCACAACACTAATAAAGGTTTTGAACTAGCAGAAAAAATATCTTTAGTCCAACTACGAAATCCAAAGAAACGTAACATCAAACAAACTCTAGCATATACCACAATAGAGAACCCGAACAATCCAGAACTATTTACAGAAATTACAAAAAAAAACTAGACCTACTTAAAAAGAATGACAAAATGAAAAATATAAAATCAACCAAAATAAATAAGAGCAAAAACCAATCTAAAAACCTGAAACACATATTAACCTCATCCAAATTTAAACAACACACAATACAGGTGGTCACAAAATGCAACAAAAAAGATGTGGGGTTTGTGATATCATTATAGAAGGAAACTCCTACACTTTTGAACACTGCTCAAAGACATTCATAATAAATACATATTTAAACTGCAACTCCAAAAATGTGATTTATGCACTCAAATGCGCAAAAGGCAAGAAGTCATATATAAGTATCAGCCAAGCAGTAAACAACAGTTTCCCTTCACAAAAAGCAACATGCAACTACCAGACTATATAAAACTCTTTGTATCACAACACATTTACAAATGTAATCAAGGTAAATTTAAAATTATGCCAACATATCAAACAGACAATATTCTTACCTAGAAATACAAGAAAAAAACTTCATAAACATATTCAAGCCAGCACTAAACAGATCATAACCCCAAACACATATATAATTTAAAACGATTGACAGAGTACTTCGTTTTTTTTCATGTTATTGAGTCATTGAAATAAAAACCGACGAGAGGATGAATTCTTGTCCGCCCTTATGAAGAAAATTTTCATAGGGCCTATTTTATATCTAAGTTAACATTGACTAGAAAAATTAAAGTGACAAGAGATTCTACTTTTGTGTTTTTTGGATAAAAAAGTAGTGAATATATTATTACTCGTCTCCAGAAGAACGTCTAAGAATGGGAGTATATTTTTTGACTTGTGGAGTCTATAATGCTCCTGATTAATCTAAATTCATAAATAAATACACTGAATATACTGCAACAACTCTTACGAGAGAACTCACGTTTCATCTCTCTGACCATAACTCAATTAAACCTGATTTAAAGAGATGTACCAAACGCTATCCGCAACATAACAGTTGATAATATAAATATATTAGCTTCATAAAGAAGTAAAAAAGGCAAAAAAATAATGAAAACATTACGATAAAGAAAAAGCTAACACACAATGGAACCAACTATGAACACAGCCACAATGTACTGATCGTGTTTTAAAAATAAAACATTACAACAATTTTAAATACATACATACAACAATCCATACATTCAGTTAAAAGTAAAAATAAAATCATCCTTGATAATGAGTAAAATTATAGCTGAAAGCGATCGGGCATACTGAGAATTCGGACAATTTCTACATAATTTATGTCAAATATAGAAGAAAATTATAAAAAAACAATAACATTTTAAAAACATTAACCGCACTACCTTGTCTGTTGTTTTTAGTGAAAGTTGAATAAAAGAGGGATTGCTGCTCAAGTAGTCATTTATATATATATATATATATATATATATATATTAACATAAATATATATTTTTATGTGTGTGAAATATTATGAAAGTAAGGAATACAGTTTTTATCATATATCAAAAAGTTCGGTCAGTATCAATGTGGAAAACAGAAAAATCTTCTTAGGCTTATGATTAGGATATAAGCTTTAAATGCAATGTATATTCTGGACGTAGACGATCAAAGATTTCTTTTCTTCCTTATTTACCGATTGCTGTGAGTACTTGGAAAATATACGAAGGTGATTGAAAAGTAACTCCTTATATTATGTACGATAGACTGTCCCGTCTAACTATGATTTTCACAAGACGGCAGAGTCCATCATACATAAATAGGGAATTGGGCACTTCGAGGCGGTGTTATCAAGTTTGTCTCGCTAGAATAATTACGACTGAGTAGTAAGTTCGATCCTCACTGGGTGCCTCATACTTTCGGCCTTGTTCCACATTTTAGCTACGCTTGGAAAATCACTACATAAAATAGGGAGTTAATGTACTTTTCAATCACTCTGGAGTGTTGTTGCGCTCTCTATGATTTTGTATTCTGAGTTGTTTCTCCTTGATTGGCTGCCATTATGCTAGCGTGATTACTAAACACTATAAAGATTGCAAGTGTGTCAAGATAGCTAAAAAGAAAAAAAACAACAATGATTTAATTTATATTATAAAGAGAAGGAATAACTGCTAAAAAGTAAAAAAAATAATAATGAAAAAGAAATAAAAATAAAAATAAGTGCAAGCGGCGTTTGTTTGTCTTCCATTTTATTTAATTAACTTAAAGTAGAATTCATACCGTTCCAATGTCAGAAACAATCAGACAAGTATGGATGTCAAGTAATTTAAATTCATTATACTAAATAATGCATAGAATAAGAATTAAGGCATTTGGTTAACTAATTATATGGATTTGCGTCTACTGTAATGTATAGCTGATCGGAAATCAGAGAGCCGGGTTCGAATTCATTTTACACGCAAATATAATTGAGAAAATGTTCGATATATTCCCTCCTCTACATATGGGTTAAATAGTAGAACTTGCATCTGGAAAATCGCTAGAAAATTCTCGAAATATATGTCGAAACAATATTCACTCAAAAAAAAAAAAAAAAGAATTATTCTCACCATCCAAAATATATTTCTGCTACAAATAACCCACAAATGGTTGATAAAGGATTGAGGAGGAGAGTAAAATGACAAAAATTGGTTAGAGCTACGAAGAATAGGATGTTGGGGAGAGACATGATCATCAACGTCAATAAGGTAAACATTATTTAGTAGTAGAATTACGTAAAATTAATTAAGAAAGAACATGTCTCGTTTAATAGTTCTTGCTTTTTCATTTCAAAAACTCTTCTAATTCTGTGCGATAAACTTTTCCTAATCCTAAAACCAGTTTGAGTGTAAAATTGGATCTTCTTTTAGATGGATAATTGCTGTTACCTAAAATGGGTTACTGAATGAGGAATAACCAAAACGGAAGTTGGAAATGAAATGGTAATCTTTATAAAAATCAACGAAATGCAATACTCGCCAGCGGCGTGAAGTAGTTAAACCACTGCTAGTAATGGACTACTTAGACAGCATATTACACCACTTACAATATTTATGAGGATTGGGACATACCCATTAGTGTTCATAGGTAAGTCATATAACAATAATGAAAGAAAAATCCCGAATATCGGTTTTAACACCTGGACACCGCTAAATGCAAATCGTGGGAAATCATTATCGTAATTTAAGAATTTACAATTCATATACCACCTTTACAGAACAATAAGAATGAAATTTCTACGCATCTCTGGAAAAGATTCATTTTTGGATTATTGAATCCCTATTTAACTGAGAGTCACCTCACTTCTTTACAGACAAAGAACGAACCTGCCGATTTGGTTGTTTGGTTTGTCTAGTGGCAGATCAATCTTCATGGGTAATTTACGCCGAAATCTAAATATTTTGATTGGCTTGTTTCGGCTGCATTTGTTCAGCGGTATATCAACATCTATGGGTTGTTTAAGGCTAAAATCTAAATATTTTACACATAATTTTATGCTTTCAACTACCGATAGGTTGTATAAAATTTTATACTTTCACCGTATGTGATTTTTTTTGTTTTTGTTTTTTTTTGTTTTTTGTTTTTTTTTGTTTTTTTGTTTTTATATATATATATATATATATATATATATATATATCGTCTGTAGATCATAAAATGTGTTGGTAATTTTTCTATAAAAATATATTTTTTAATATTTTTTAGTATTGCATTGATTTTCATTTTGCTATAAAAATGTATAGTTGCTCATTTTATTAAAAAAAAAGTATACCGTTACTTTTTTTTGGGGGGAGGCGTTCACTATTTGCCCAAATCTGGGATTCCTAACAGCTGCTACTATCCCACAACCGATTCGGTATATGAAAAATATCCAGAATCCTTTTCGATGTGTCAGCCATTATGATTTTATACGTTTTCGCTGAAATATATTTCAATGAATGAAGAAAAATAACTGTGAATGATAACACTCTTCAATTAGAGAAAAGAAAAACAGCAAAGCACTTCCGTAAAAGCTTCCATAAGGCCACTAAATTAAACCATTGTACTTGAGTGTGTCACAGGAAAATAAAACCAATTTATGGCGTCGACGAATATTTTCGGTCAGGTTTCAAAATTCTTTAGGAATACTCACCTGTTCGAATATCTTATTTTGTACTGAAAGATTAATTTTTTTCTTGGCATAAATCTCATAATTCCATGACTGTCTTCCTCTTTGAATTCACTGATTAATCCTTATTATTTAATGATTGAATAAACTCCTTATTCCTTCCACGACTATAAAATAACAGAGGAAATACTCCTTATTGCTTCATGAAATATTTCAGCTTAACATTTCAATATGAATCATTATTATCCATAGATGTCATTATTTTTAAAATGATACAAGAAAATAATAAAAACTGATAAAGTTTTCCATTTCACTGAAGCAGATGCAAAACGTTTCTTCTATTTTCCCAATATTCCTTCCTTCCTTTTTCCCTTACTTATTTCTTTCTTTCTTTCTTTTATATTTTTTTTATTCTCGCTAAAACCAAACGGCATCTCTGATATGTGTTTTTCTTATGTCTTTATTTTCAATCAAATTTTCTTTTCAACGTTTCACCATTTACCCGAGGTAATTTTTGGGAGTAACCAGCGGGCTAAGTTAGTAACTAACGGAGGAAGATGTAATTATTATTAATGAGGGATTATTATGTGATAATAATACATAGTCTAGGTACTTTGACGTGGTGTAATACCAAATTTGTCTCGTGAGATCACCTGTAACGGAGCAGTGCATTTGATCCTCACTGGTTACCCCATATTTTCGGCCATATGTCACATCTAAAGAACGCGTAGAGAACCACTGTAATCCACAAGTTTTAACATATTGGTTGATATTTAAAACTAAATTTAATCGTATTTTTTGTTCTTCAGAACTCCATATTTTTCTCATTTATCTCATTTCCATTTTTCACGTATGGAAAAGAACGATTAAGCATTGGTATAAGTATTAAGAACGAGTAACCAGGCTATCCAAGTATCGAGTCTTTAGTTTATCACTATTTTGGGGCGTATTAAAATTTCTAATTCAGTGGACTCAAAAGAAACAACGAGAATATATATTTTGTAGCAAGTAAAGTCATTAACAACCTTATTCATGTGGAAGAAAATAGAGTATTGGTTGAGCCTTTTTAGTAAAATAAATAACACAGTAAATTCATTTTACGTACTTCTCTCGCAGATAAAACAACCAGTACTATAATATAATTATTTCCAAGTTGCGCAGTGACTCTGGAGTTGTCTCAAAATACGCAGAATTGCGTAAATATTTCAGAACACGCCAAGACAAAATCTTTATCAATCGCAGTGTAGATAAAAAAAACCTTCTCGAAATGAGCTTGATGCTAATTGGATGCATCAAATTCCTCACGTTGAACGAGAATAAGTTAAGCTTAACAAATATCGGTAATATGTCGTTGTTTTGACCTGTCAATGATGCGCTTAAAATCACTCAAGAAAAACACTTTAATTAATTTTGCCTTCGGCGTATGTGCCAAGAAAATATTTCCCATCTACTTTAACCTTTTTTTTCTCTCTCTCAGTCGGAACATATGTAATGCAGTATGATCGAGCATTATGAAACTAAAAAACAAGAAAAAAAATGATATTTATAAAATAATTTCCTCGAGGCAAGAAACACCGGATTAAACTATGCAGCACATGTATAATAGTAATGGTAAAATTAATTGTTTCCATACAAAAAAAAAATTCAACATTCATTGACCGAAATTTATAAAACTTTTTTCGTACAATTTCTTTTTACTTCAGGATATTAGATATACTTATCTGTTTCCAGGTTGTCTAATTAATGGTAGTTACCTTCCAAATCTTTTGTATTTGCTCGTGTGGAAATTTAACTTGTTGATTTTTTAATCTATTTTCTCTTCCAATTACATGTCTTAGCGATGTTGTTGCTGTTGTTAGTGTTAGTGTTCAAGTTACCTGCTTTTAGTTACTTATTAAATCTCTTTACAATTTTGAAGTTTTTAAAGGCCCAGAAAGGTTACCCCTCGATAAGGTAGTCAAGGAAAGCGTTAAGAAAAATGAAACTATTAACTGTGAATAGATAATGTATGGGTATCGACAAGGAGGATAACCTAAATATAACCAATCTATTGAAGAAACTAAAATCAAGCAGGTGCAGTAGTTTAAACATATGGCCATTGTAATAATAGACAACGGGAAATATGAAACATAGATCCTAAGGAGCATGTGCATGGATAAGGATAATTCCAAAATGATAAACAAAGGATTAACATCTCGTTAGAAACCAAAGAAAGGAATGCTGGATTATTATGTAATACATTAATGCAAATATTAATCTTTTGGCCGATCAGCCATTACTGTTTTCGGTTGAGATTTCTAAAAATCTTTCTCTTAAAACACTTTTTCAGGAAAAGAGATTTTTAAAGACAAGTATCTGTTATAACTCTTTCTACTACACATTCCTTAATCTTTTTATTAGATCATTAATTGATTCGTTTTCTACGGCTTATCAACATCTTGCAGGTTATTTGACACCAGAAATTATCTTTTACAGAATTTTGGAGATAATAATGGATTAGGGATACGAGTCTTAATAATTAACCCATAACTGAGAAGAAGAGTTGGATCCATACCTTTCCCAAGGGCATGTGCGCGGAAGTGAATGTAAAAATGGAAATTGAAACTCTGCTCTCCGTTTAACGATTCGGAGCTATTATCGATTACACCACTCACACATCGATGCATATATAGTATTCCCAAGCGGTTACTCATCTAGATACTGGCCAGACTCAACGTTGCTTAACTTCGGTGATTGTATGGGGAACCGGTGTTTCAATCTTCAGCATTTATTAGAAGTAGTGCGAAATTTTAACATCTTGATTATATCATTACTTTCTCTTCGAGTTAGCTGAGCTATCCATTTTAGTTTTCCTACTGTTAGAAGTTTCCAGTGATATATATATATATATTTTTATTATTTGATAGAATTCTTTGTTTATGTTTCTGTTGCACCAGTCTAAGAGATATATTGAAAAGAGATACAAAATTAGGAAGACCATCCCTATCATATATTTCCAGCTTTGATAGGGCAGTGGGGGGTTCTTTCATAAGTATTTGTTTGAAGCTGTGTGGAAAGTTAACATCTTGATAAACATCTTTGTTTGTGATTCCGTAACGCCGGTTCAATGAAGGATGACTTTCGGCAGAACACTCAGGTTTCAATCGTTCAAAGACCTTTTTTAATATCAGTGCTTCTATATTGCAATGAATTCTGAACAATTTCCCCATTGATAATAGAAAGACTTGTGGCAACAGTGATGCGATTTTAAAGAAATATGCTGAGAATATAATACAGAACATGTTGATGACGCGAAACTTTTAAGGAAAGCGGAAACGAAACGATAAGACTTTCAATCAGAAGAAAGCTGAAAATTGTAGGGCTCGTAAAGAGGTTGAATAGTTTGGGGAATTTAGTATACTAAAGCAAGTGTTCAGATACAAACAGTGAACTACCTAACTAAACGGTTAGGTATATGGATAAGACGGGAGATATGACCATGGCATAAATATAGTTTAAAGCTACAAAGTATGGGAACATCTGTAGAGCCATGATCACCTTGATGATGAACAAAGAGTAATCATGAGAAAAGAAAAAAAAAACATTATTTTAAAATTCTTTACCGACTATAATGGATTCGTAAACAAATAATAATTAATGACTCTCTGAAAAAGAAACTAAAAAGGAAACAAAACAGAGAACTTACGACGCCTATTTTATATTAGCCGGGAGACTAACTGATTCCTAGTTTATACAGGGTGTCCATGATGGCTAGACGAGAGCATACCGTCGAATATTCTGTATCAAAAAGAGCCGATTCCTTGTTCTGCCTTTAACAAAAATTAGGTCGGGTC
>OZ010571.1:95686964-95711964 GCA_963932145.1 Acanthosepion lycidas | reverse complement strand
GAAGTATCGATTCAGGGGAGAAAAATTTCCTGGCTCGGCACAGAGATCCAACTTTCCTCGCGGTGGACGATGCAATTGACTCAATGTATTTGTTCCATCTCAGGTCCACAGTCAACGTGAGACCGAGCAGACGCAGGGAGTCGCTCTCAAGAAGTTGACTATCAGACATTCTAATGGGTGGCAGGTAAGGATATCTATGGTTGTTAATGGAGAGTAGTTTAGTTTTTGAGGCGTTAAATTTGACCATCCAATTTTTGCCCCAGTTAACAACCGTTTGGAGGTCCATTTCAAGATGCGCGGCCAGGTTAGTTTTGACCGCGACACTAGATTTGTTTATGAGGCAGGAGTAAATTGTAGTGTCGTCCGCGTAGATGCCAACTTGGGAACCTATGGTGTCAGGAATGTCGTTGATGAAAATAAGGAAAAGTGTGGGGCCAAGGATGGAGCCTTGGGGAACACCTGCGTTCGTTGGATAGGAATTGGAGGAGAAACCGTTGAGAACCACCTTCAATTCTCGGTTTGACAGGAATTATTGTATTAGATCAAACAGTCGACCAGTAATACCGTAACCCTGGAGCTTACGAAGAAGGCCGGCATGCCAAACCCTATCAAACGCTTTGGAGATGTCTAGGTCCACGGAACGAGCCTCACCATTATTTTGAAGTGCTTGGTAGACGGTTTCAGTGATGGCCTTAATCACGTCAGCTGTAGAACGGGCGTAGCGGAAACCATATTGCTTGTCTGAGAGAAGGTCGTGTGTGGTAAGGTGGCTAACCACTTCTGCGTTGATTAGGGCTTCGAAGACTTTCCCGAAGAGGGGTAGGAGACTAATAGGACGGTAATTAGAGTGGTCAGAGGGGTCTCCAGAGTTCTTAAAGACAGGAACAATGGATGAAGACTTCCAGCAGTCAGGAAAGCAGGATTCCTTGAGGCAGTAATTATACAGTTTAGAGAGGGCGGGTGCTAGCTCAGGCGCGCATTTCTTCAAGACAATGGCTGGTATGCCATCTCCACCACTAGCCTTATAGGGGTCTAATTTGGAGATAATACCCAGTACTGATGACGGGGTTATGCGTAAGCCGCTCAATAGGGCCTCAGTTCTTAGAGAGAAGTCAGGTATGGGTACACCGGTGGAGTCAAGCTTCGAGTTATATGAGAACTTCCGAGCAAGGCATTCAGCCTTGTCGGTTGAGGAGGTCAAGAAATATGTGAAAGAAGTGGTTCCTATGGGCAATGGCGTCTGAGCAAGCAGCGGAGAACCAAGGGGAGGAGTGCGACTTGACCTTAAATTTCCTTGAGCGGATGAAAGCGTTGATTCCAGCTTTAACCCAGGATGAGACCTCAGAAGCACATTCATGGACAGGGAGTGTAAAGACAACATCCCAGGGGACATCGCGGAGGAAGTCACGGAACGAGCCCCAATCCGATCGTTGGTAGTAGAATGAGGTTCTAGTAATGGGAGGTTCTTTGCGGGGTGTGGAGTTGAAGGAAATGTTAACAGATATCATGGCATGATCGGAGTTACCAATAGGGCAGAGCTGTTTGGCGCTACTGGATTCGGGGATGGAGGTAAAACACAGATCGAGAAGGGAGGCCTTATCTGACAGGTTGGGGGCAAAACGCGTGGGGAAGTTAACTATCTGAGTGAAAGATTGAGAAATTGAGAAGTTAAGTGTTTGAATGCCAGCCCGGTCAGTAGTAGCATTCTCGAGTCACTTGGTATGATGGGCGTTAAAGTCACCAAACACGAATATGTGAGCAAACGGGTGGAGACAGAGGGCCTTGTCTATGCTGTCCTATGCTATCGAGTATCCCGCAGTCTTGAGAGGATGGAGAGCGATAGAGGCCAGGGGGAGATGATCCTTGACATAGACACCAAGGCCGTGCATGTGGGTTAGAGAGTCTTTCCTGAGGATAGGAAGGTAGCCGGGGATCGAGAGATCAGAGGAGGGAATAGACGGGACAAGGTTTGTCTCGCACAGGGCCATTATATCCGGGCTGTTTGCAGTGAAGAAATATTCCATATTGCAGAAATATGTTCTAATGCCACGGATGTTGCTGAACGAAATGTTGAAGGGTTTGGGTGATTTTTGAGTAGCTGGTTTAGGTTTAATTTTTTGGCTCATTTGAGTCTCCATGTGGAGTAATTGCAGGAAGATGAGAAGGCCTGAAGTACTTCATATATATATATATATATATATGTATGTGTGTGTGTGTGTGTGTGTGTGTGTGTGTGTGTGTGTGTGTGTGTGTGTGAAAATATTGTAGAAAATAGGAAAGAAACTGGTTTGGTAAATAATCCAAAGTTCCTTAGTAATTTTGTTATTATTTTCAAAAAACAGTGCTCGATACGAAAGTAGAGCATAAATATAATTATTTATTTAAAAATATGATTCCAACTCCCTACATAAGAGGTCTCATGTTTCAAAACAAGAGCCGAAAACTTAAAAATAATATTTGAATTAAGTTGAGTTAAAGTAGGCTCTGTTCCATCTTCAAGCGAAATTATTTTGGGAATGACTTATTTCTGAAATTTACGAGTTTTAATAGCATCGTCAGAATTGAAATCAAAAATTTCCATGGTAACATCAAGGGCGGATTGTTTAGAATAGGCAGGGGTGGGGTGTTAATAATTTGTATCAGTATAGAGTTACTTTCATAGATGCCGGGTCAGGGTAAGGTGGGGGTGGCTAAATTTACGACGGAGGAAGTTTTCGCATAGTCAGGTTTGAGCGTCTATGGAGATTTATCTATTTATTTTTATTTTATTCTTTTATTATATCTCTTTATGAAAGGGATTTGTGTATATAAAAAGCCCGTAACGTTTGTTATTTGACGACTTCATAAAGGGTTATCATTTTTTGTAGGATATTAAAACTATGTATATGGGCTATGGATTTTAAAATTTATTTTATTGTATGCGTGTTTTTAGCTAGTTGTTCAGAGTGTAAGTTCGGTTGTCTCGGCAGAAAACCGTTAATTCTTGCCTGTTGTTTAATAGGTTTTTATTGTTTAGAAGCTTAATAATGTGTAGTTTCTCATGGAGGCACAAAGGGCATGGGTCATCCTAAGTTTTGCAAGCTCTAGTCCTGTTAATGATTTTCCATTTTACTTTAGGTGTCCTATTTTTTTCTTTCAGGTGCCAAAAATATTTAGATAGAGAGGTCTGATGTCTTAAGTTTATGTTGTTGAAGGAGCATTTATGCTACCTCCATCTGGTTTTAAAGGCATTTTTCGTGGACCCAATGTATATCATATTATTGTTAGGGTTCTCCGTGGATGATATAGTGCATTGGTATACCACAGATTTGATGCAGCACTTATTTTCTAATGGGCAGTCTACCGGGTTTCTACAATCGCATAATTTTTCCCTATTATCATCTGATTTAAGTGTAGAGTTATTAAAACTATTCAGGTAAGGGTTTTTTTTCAGGATTTTATTATTGTCTTCTTATTATACCGTCTAGATTTTCAGTGCAGCTGTAACTCAATTTTGGTGTGTTCTTATTGAATATATTACTAAGCCTACTTTTGGTGGGGAAGTGTTTATCGATTAGAGCTAAGAACTTCTGTCCTAGTTTAATACTAACCATTTGGTTGAACCAAATGATGTTTCTTTTCCTGTTTTTTTTTCTTTCTCTTGGTTATTGCAATTGTCCCTATATTTAATGTTAGCATTTTTATAACCACTACTTTTTAGGGCAGTGTTATAGAAGTCGTTATGTTGGTGGAATATTTCTTTGTTAGCGGAGTTACTGCTAATTCTATTTTCTATTGATGAGGGTATATGTTTAATTGTGGATGGAGGGTGGTTTGACTTCGGGTGTATATATAAGGGGTTAGCATTTGGTTTTCTATAAGGTTGGTACGTGTTGCTCGGTAAGTCTAGGGTTACGTCGAGGAAGTTTACCTTTTCCAATTTAGAAGAGACTGTTATCTATAAGTTTAGATTTTTAAATTCACTAAACATAATTTTTCGGATCTTCTCTATCTTAAAGCTATTGGAACTCCTCACCACCATGAGCCGGTCATCTCTATAATGTCCGATCTCCTGGGTATCAATCTCGCGGTGTGCCGTTAGGTTGTACAATATTAAAAGACTAACCAAGTCAGAAGACACTGCAGAGTCTAATGATCCCATAGTGATGACTGTATATATATATATTATGTAATGGATAAATATATATAATGTATATATATATTGTGTAATGGATATATATATATATATATATATATATATATATATATATTATGTAATGGATAAATATATATAATGTATATATATATATATATTGTGTAATGGATAAATATATATATATATATATATATATATATATTATGTAATGGATTAATATATATAATGTATATATATATATATATATTATGTAATGGATAAATATATATATATATATATAATGTGTGTATATATATATATTATGTAATGGATAAATATATATAATCTGTATATATATATATATATATATATATTATGTAATGGATAAATATATATAATATGTATATATATATATATATTATGTAATGGATAAATATAATATATATATATATATATATATATATATATATATATTATGCAATGGATAAATATAATATATATATATATATATATTATGTAATGGATAAATATAATATATATATATATATATTATGTAATGGATAAATATATATAATGTATATATATATATATATATATATATATATATATATATTGTGTAATGGATAAATTGTCGTCTAAATTACACAAAAAAATAACACTGACTTCTCATTTTAACAAATAAATTTACCAAAATTGCACAAAAATATCTTGAATTATTAAAGAGTAAATGAATTCAATAAAATCGCCATGGACTTCAATCAGACTCCAAACGACTTCAGAATTTCCTGGAAATCCTCTGGATTGTCTCATTGTATAAATTTGTTACTGCTGCCATAATCCTTGCATTCAATTCATCTTTGATGTTACAAATAGTTTTTTTTTGGTCTCTCCCTCAACTGCGCACCACAAATAATAATCAAGGGGGTTGCTTGTCTAGGAAGTTAGGTGGCCATATGTAAGGGTTCATGTGGTCGTAAAATTGCCTGACAACTATGACTGGGTTCTCCTGCTTGTGTCGTTTTTTTCAGAGTTCTGTTGCCAGGCATATGGTCTTCCAGCAGCCACCGTCTTGATTTCAGCCAGCACTATCTACTCAAGGCACATGTTATAGGCTATAATGTCGAGTCTCAGGCTCTCACCAACAAATTAGCAGAGTTTATTCTATCAGATAGATCAGAGTGAGTTTTCCGAGCTACTGTAACTTTGAAATAACCATTACACTCATCAAACTCTTTTCGAATCCTCTGCACTCTCCTCACAATCACTCTAAAATTTTTGGATTTGAGTTTCTGGTGCGAATGCTGAGCAGTATAGCTTGCCCTTTCCAAATTTCTGGTTGAGTAACTCGGGTCTTGGTGCTCTTTGTTCTCGCAGACTGTGTCCATCTCACCCTACTATACTGTGCAGTCGACCAAAATTATAATTTTTATTTATCAAACCCAACAGAATTTTATCACATTAATTGTGATTTTTATTAGATTTCTAAGTGATAAAAATCTGTCAGATTGATAAACAAAAAATCCACTACCTTAGATAATCACTTTGTTTACGTTTCGATACGACACCTAGCGGATATGAAATGTTCAAGGAATCTAATACGAGAAGGACTTCGCTTGAAAGCAAGTTTCAGACTTTCCGTGACTGAGTCAATAATGGTATGTTGGATTTAACGAAGGTTACCATTTGCCCAGAGGGACGTAGGTTCGAATCCTGCCAGAGAGCGCATATAACACTTCTCGAACACTCGACGTAAAATAGAATAATTAAATATGCTGTTTACTAAATAAATGGAGCCTCTACTAAAATATGAGAATCAGCTATGAATAATGTTTAACTGATAAATATCTGTTTGATTGAAAAATAAAAATCAAATACCTTAATATATATACATGTATTTATATATATATATATATATATATAGATAGATAGATAGATAGATAGATAGATAGATAGACGGATAAACGTGGCGTGATGGTTAAATTGTCACCATTTTATATGTATTATTTTGTGCGTTATTTATTATGTAAACCAATTGTCTCAGGAAGATGTTGGAGCCTTCGGAAGGCATAACATCCCAATGAAGGGGAAAGAATAACCAGCTCCGAATTTTACATTTTCACGCCGAATATTGATGGTCAACACTCAGAAAATGTCAGACATTCCAGGATTTTACGTCCTTTCTCCCATAACACTGCATCCCTTTCTAGGAATAAAACTGCATTTTATATTAAGGGAGACGTTTGGCATATCAGCTTTAATCTTGTCTTATGAAAATAGCCATTTATCCTAACCTGTCGGCGTTAATAATAGATTTATCGTTAATACGAAAGAACAGGCATGCAACATTACGCATATTCATTTGTTTCGATTAAACAAGGCGTTTTTACCGTTCTATTATTTTAGGAATAACCTAGGAAGATAAAGTTTGATGGGAACTTGCATGTTATGGGCATCAGCAAAGTCCCTTCTAAACTTGCATATTATGGGCATCAGCAAAGTCCCTTCTAAACTTGCATATTATAGGCATCAGCAAAGTCCCTTCTAAACTTGCATATTATAGGCATCAGCAAAGTCTATTCTAAACTTGTATGTTATGGGTATCAGCTGAGTCCATTCTAAACTTGCATATTATGGGCATCAGCAAAGTACATTCTAATGCACTTATGCTGTTGACCCTCTTTGTTATGTTTGATTTAAATGCGAGAAATTCAGTTTTATCAGAAGGCGACTAAACTTAAAATCACTTGGAGCTATCTTAGATTAGGTCCTTGCCATATGATCGATTATGTTATCGTTAGCTGTCGTGATAGAGAGTAAGATAATCCGTACGCTCGCAAGGAAGGATTATTGATCAAATCATAAAATCGTTTTAGCTCAGGTCAACATGCAAGTGGGTAGAGTCATTTTAAGAGAATCGAACTAAATGGCTGGTATCAGCAACTTGAAGGACAGGAAAATTCAGAAGTGAAAATTTGTATAATCAAAAGCGTTTTAATAAGAAAACATAAACGAGGTTACACCGCAGCAGTGGGCTTTTATATTTTTGTCTCATATATTGCAAGACACGCAGTCACTCTTCGTTAATTTCAATGAAAAGCCTGGAGACTGACGAACAACCTTAAAAAATCTAAGCGCGCATGATGCGGCAACACAACCGACGTAATGTATTAGTTTTCATCGAAGATAAGGCATTGAAATATTTAACGCGTTCATATATCTTGAGTCTACTGTCTCTTAAAACAGAAAAGGGGACGGAAAATTTGGTCATTGTTAGAGGAGCCTGTCCAAGCATTCGGCTTCTATTACAAGCTTTGAAAAATTGACGACAATTTTAAAGTGTAAGATAAACATTTCAAAATCCATAGTTATCGAACTCCTCAAGTCTCTATATAAACGACTCTTTATACAAATATAATCCCCTAAATGTTACGTCATATGATTTTTGTTTTGATCATTTCACTCCAAAAAATGACAATATAGCCACAAAGATGCAATAGGTTAAGAATATTAGAAAAAAAAATATTAAAGAGAAGGAATATTACGAAAAAAAAACCACCAAAAAACAGGAATTATGAGACAGAAGATAACGATTGATACTGAATTTAGCTTTTAAAGATCAAAGTTGACTGGAAACAAGAATCCTGAAGAGACTTCCACAAGCGATGAGAGAATATAACTAAGCATAGAATTTACAGTTCTGTCAAGAAATTCAACTGTAAACAGACGAGAACTTCATTTCATAAAGACAACATAGAAAAGAGAAAAGACATGGAGAAGCTACAATACCGCGGCAGGGAATATATATACATATATATATACACACACACACACACATATATATATATATATATATATATATATATATATATATATATATATATTTAAAAGAAAAACATACCAATTTAAGGTACCATTACAATAATTTATTTCACCAGAGCCCTTTTGTAGCTGTGCTTAAACCCTTGACTGTTGTTGGCGAAGAGATTTTTTTCAGATTTAGCCATTACATTAACACCTCAATCATCCTTCACCAAACTGCTATCAACAACCATTATTGTTTCACTTCGTAACCTTTTCGCCTTTATGCATTTTTTTTTATTTTCTATTTTTTTTAAACAAATATAACAAAAGGAGTGACGTTTCACAAGCGATGTGCTTGCAAACAGAATTGTTCATAACCATTTACTTCTCACCAGTCGAAGTGCAATTTTAAATGCACTGAAACGAAGTTTTATCTTTGTAGTGAGTAAATTGTTATTGCCTATATGAAAAAAATATAATAAATAATATATATATGAGTGTGTGTGCGTGCGTCTGCGTGCGTGTATGTGTACCGGTTTTAACTGCAAAATTATCCACATCATATAACAGCATAATTGTCATTTCAACAAAATGATTAACATATATAAAATTCTAAACTCTGTTTATTTCTTTCAGGTTTTCAAAAAGGATGTTTAGCCATCTCGACACCATCAATCACAAGAATCACTGAAAAACCTTTTGAGTTATTCAGTCATAAATAGAACAGGTTTAAATTGTTTTGTGTCAGCCCCACAGTCTTCCCAAAATGGCCAATGGTGAGTCGAAAAATATCATTCAGGCCTTTAGTAATGGTACCAACATTTATTCTCTTGCTTCCATCTTCAAAGCCCTTTCCAGAATCATCAATAGAAACGTGGGTATGTTTACAGAGATAAAAATATAAGAGGAAAACTAGATCAGGAGGTTACAACAGCAGGTGGGATAATCATTTCAACTTAATGTTAAAGTTAGAGTTAAAGAGATCAATTCAAAAAAGATCCAACTCAATCCATAAGACGTTTGACAGGTGCGAGAGGAGTTTCAGCTATGACAGTCCAAAGAGCAGTAAAAAAAAAAGACTTAAAAATTAAATCGTACGTGAAACCTGTGAAGCAACTTATTACTCCAGGACAGAAAGTTAGAAGATTAGACAGGGCGAAGATCATTATGAATAAGTTAGAAAATGGTCCTGGAATAAACTTCTACGAAGATGAGAAGAACTGCACAGAGAATGCGTAGATAAACAGACGCAGTGGCCGTATTCTGGCTCCAGATCTTCATGAGAGAGACAATAATGTCACTTTCAAGTAAAAAAAAAAAAAAAACCCTGGCAAGATAATGGTTTTTACCTGAGTGGACTCAAAAAGATGTCATTGATTCTGTAAAAGGTAAAGACCTGGATTATTTCTGAGCATCGTGAGGCTAGAGACAATCGTAACTCCAACAAGATGAATAAGGCCTTCAAATTTACATTCCAACATAATGGAGCTCCTTATTACACGTGCGCAGTGGCGCAAGAATTTCTCAGAGATGAGTTCGCGAAAATGTTTTTGGATAAGGAAAGTTGGTCTCCTTCATTACCTGATTTGAACCCCTTAGACTTTAACAGCTGGACAAAAGTGACCAGCAAACCTTGTGAGATCATGCACAGTAACCTGCAAGCCCACCGAAAATCTATCTTATTGAGCAGGGTGGAGAACATTGATGAAGAATTCATTTAAAAGCTTGTGATGGATTCAGTAATAGGGTTGAGGATGTCATAGCCAAAGTGGGAGCAACTATAGATGCCTAATCGTTTAAACTGATGCCAGAATTGATCTTATGAATTAGAAATAATGACTGGTATTAAGTTTCAATTTTAAGTTTATTTCAATTCTTCATAAACTTCCAGTCGTTAGCTATAAACAATTAATGATGAACCTATCATTTTCGATTATGATCGATTTCATCACGATTCTTCTGTTAAGATTGGGGAGTAATTATACATTCTTATTGATCAAAGTAGAGTCCAATAGTGTTATAAAAACCTCACATCAATCCAGTAAGATGTCTTTAGTTATTTCTAAGATACAATGGTTCAAACGTGAATCAAATAATTGGATAATTTTACAGTTACACGGGCTGGACAATTTTGATTTTAAACCTAATATATATATATATATATATATATATATATATATATATATATATATATATATATATATATATATGTGTGTGTGTGTGTGTGTGTGTGTGTGGTCACCCACAGACATAATGTTTTGCTGTATCACAGTTCTTCCGTGTGGCTAGACGTCCGATTGGTTCAAGCCGAAATACAACCGATTTGGCATCAGTCAGAGATTCTACCTCTAGGCTATCGTCACATGACAGAGAGGAAGGGACATTTTAAAGTTTTCTGTGCGAAATACGTCAGTGGCCCGGAGAGCTCAATTCAATTTGGTGGAAAAGCAATGCGTTAAGACCGGTATGAGCCACTGTTTTTTAAAATTACACTTCTCTGATGAGAGCTCAATCGAATTTCCCGGGAGCATATATATTGTCGTCCACAGACTGCTTCACTGTATCACACCTCTTTAGTGTGGCTAGACGTCCGAATGATAGGAAAAAATAGGATACATTTATAAATTTAACATGTTTCCCTTTTATTTAAAACTTATCAGAAAATTCAATAATCTCTTTTTGGTATATTTAGATTGTTTTTTTTTTATTGGTTAAGAAGAGCTCGCGTGTATTTACGTTGTCAAGCAGCATTCTTACGCATATTTCTTGTGGGTTCGTGCATCATAGTTTTAATTAAATGTTAAGTTAAAATTATAAACGTTTCCTATTTGTTCCGTATTACATCCTTCTGCTGGATTCTAATCAATATTAATATATATATATATATATATATATATATATATATATATATATATATATATATATATATATATATATATATATATAGATATATATATATATAGATAGATAGATAGATAGATAGATAGATATGAGTGTATGTGTGTGTGTGTATGCGTGTTTGTGTGTGTGTGTGTGCATGCGTGTTTGTGCGTGCGTGTGTATTTGTGTGTGTGCTTGTGTACATCTTGCTGAGTACTTTATTGATATTTGCTCCAGGATAAACCGGCACGTCTTTCCGAATAACATCAGATGCTCTTTTCGTGATGAGCATCAGATATAAAGTTTTATACCGGGTGGTGGTACGAAAATGCTACAGAAACGAAATACTGCACATAAAGTACCGCTATAAAAGATCCACTTGTAGAAAACGAACAAGAAATGTAGAGAAAATAAATCTTTTAAAAAAGGAGATAACAGAACGTCAATGAACTTCATCGGCAAAGAAATTAAAATCGGGACACGCGTTTGATCATTCGAAATCTTAGATTGAATATTATGCGAAAAAGAATAAAATCGGTAAAAATGATAAACTGTAAAAAGAGCAGCTAAATGATATATAAAAAGAACAGTTCCATAGATAGATACACAGACAGTTAGATAGATATGAACAGGCTGAAATATATATATATATATATATATATATATATATATATATATATATATATAAACACACACACAGAGTGATAGATAGATTGATATCAACAGTCTTAGATATATATATATATATACACACTCAGAGGAATAGATAAATATCGACAGGCTGAATAGATTGATATGACAGGCTTACATAGATAGATATATAGATAGATATGAACAGGCTGAAATATATATATATATATATATATATATATATATATATATATATATATATATATATGTATGTATGTATGTATATATGTATGTATGTATATATATATATATATATATATATATATACATACATATATATATATATATATATATATATATATATAAACACACACACAGAGTGATAGATAGATAGATATCGACAGGCTTAATAGATTGATATCAACAGTCTTAGATAGATAGATAGATAGATAGATAGATAGATAGATAGATAGATAGATAGATAGATAGATAGATATGAACAGACTGGGATAGATAGATAGATAGATAGATAGATAGATAGATAGATAGATAGATAGATATGAACAGACTGGGATAGATAGATAGATAGATAGATAGATAGATAGATAGATAGATAGATATGAACAGACTGGGATAGATAGATAGATAGATAGATAGATAGATAGATAGATAGATAGATAGATATGAACAGACTGGGATAGATAGATAGATAGATAGATAGATAGATAGATAGATAGATAGATAGATAGATAGATAGATAGATATGAACAGACTGGGATAGATAGATAGATAGATAGATAGATAGATAGATAGATAGATAGATAGATATGAACAGACTGGGATAGATAGATAGATAGATAGATAGATAGATAGATAGATAGATAGATAGATAGATAGATAGATAGATAGATAGATAGATATGAACAGACTGGGATAGATAGATAGATAGATAGATAGATAGATAGATAGATAGATAGATAGATATGAACAGACTGGGATAGATAGATAGATAGATAGATAGATAGATAGATAGATAGATATGGACAGACTGGGATAGATAGATAGATAGATAGATAGATAGATATGAACAGACTGGGATAGATAGATAGATAGATAGATAGATAGATAGATAGATAGATAGATAGATAGATAGATAGATAGATGTAAAATATTGCCAGATGAAATAAAGAAAAAGGTTTAGAGACTCTTATTAAAAACTGAAAGAAATTATTAAATAATCGACGAACGAAACGAAACGTTTTTTTTTTTTTATGTGAATGAAAAACTTGATTAAGAAATAAAATAGATGAATCGATGTGTTGAAGTAAATCTCGACTAAAATTTAAAAAAAGAGAATTGGCAAACAAGAACTAATTACAGCAGTGAATAAATAGAAATGATTCTGAACAGAAATACAATTGCAAGAGCAATACACAGAAAGATTTTTTTTTTAAAAAAAAAAGAAAAGCCGAACAAGAGAGAAGATCGAAGAAAGTATAAGAAAGAAACGTGAACCCGTTATGAATGATTGAATTTTTAAAGATTTTTTTCTTTTTTAAATGCAAGAAGTCGGATGAAATATTTGGTTTTAGAAAGAGCTTAATCAAAGCCTAGAAGCCAGTTTATAAATTAAGCGTGTAGATTTTTTTTTTTTCTGGGGAAAAATACAAAGAAATAAACTTCTTTATTGTGTAATCAATAATTTTTTTTTTCAGAAAAAGTGGGCGCACGGAACTTTTCTCACACTGCTAAAAGTTCAAATCCTTTGAAATGAAAAAGAACATAACAAAAAAGAAATTCTAGAAGAAACGAAAGAAGATAATGAAATATATTTTCACAAAACGTGTAAAGAAAAATCGCCGGACTAAGAAAAAAATAAAATAAATGTATTAAAAAAAAGAAAAATTAAAATAAAAAACCGAAAAATAAAGAGTTTGTGAAACAAAAGCAATATTTTATATATTAAAAGGACATTCGAGAGAGAATAGAACATGAATCTTGACGCCCGTTAGACCAGAAAAGAATGTAGAATAAATTTTAGTTAAGGCGTTAAAAAACACCGTTTCATTGCATTAAAAAAAAATAAAACATCACAATGTTTCTTATTCTTGCGAATTAAACCAGCAACATAGGTGTTTTTAATATCAAGAGATTGTTAGAAAATTTATAAAGAAAGAAAGAGAAAAGAAACGATGATAAAAGATGAAAGAAGGAAAGAAAAAGGAAAGATAAAGGAAATAACGAAGAAAGAAATAAAAAAACGATAAAAGAAAGAAAGAGAAATGGAAATAAAAAGTAAAACGAAGAAAGAACTGACGGCGAAAGAAAATAAAGAAAAAAAGAAAGAAAAATAAAGAAAAAATAAAAGTGAAAGAAAAAAAGAAATTATAAAGAGAGAACAGAAAGAAGAAAAGAATGGAGAAAGAAAAATAAACTATGAAGTAAGAAATAAAATAACCGAAGAAAGACAGAAGTGATGAAAGAAAGGAGGAAAGAAAAAAAAAAAGGTAAAAATGAAAGAAAAAGGACCGATGAAGAAAGAAAAGAAATAGAAACGGAAAATGAAATGATGAAGAAAGACAAAATGTAAAAAGTAAAAAAAAAAAAAAGGAAAAGCGAAAGTGAAAAGAAACGATGAAGAAAGAACGAAGGAAAATGAAAGAAAAAAAAAAAGTAACAACGAAGCAAGAATGAAAAAAGAAAAAAAGAAACAAGAAACGACGAAGAAAGAAAGAAAGAAAAGAAAAGAATAGATAATGTATTAGGTTGGTGCAAAAATAATGTCGTTTTCTTACATAGTAACATATGTGAGAAAACGACATTATTTTTGCACCACCCTAACAAAATTTAGGTGGCCGAGTAAAACTGAACGGAAAGAGAGATTTACGAGCAATCGGTTGTTTTCTATGGAATAAATCTCAAACTGAAATTAGTCACAACCTCCTGTAGCGGGTTTAGTCCTCAGTGACTCTCTTCTTTATTTTATGTACGATGCCCTTTTAGGACGTAGGCGAACATGACTCTTCACCTTCTTAAATCCCTTGCTGCTCTCAATAAGTTCCTTCCCTCTGTTATCTCCCCCAGACCACGTTCTGTCATCCTCTTGCTTAAGCCCGCCAGAAATGTCACGCACTCCTTTCTCTGGTCTCTCTTTCCCTCTATTTGACCCGTGAATATCAGATTCTCCAGATCCTCCTTCGTCATTATGTGTCCCAGAAACTTTAGCTGCCTCTTCCTGATGTTAAGCATGAGCCTCCTCCTTGTGGCATCCTCTCCTCTCTCATCGTTGCACACACACTCGGTCCACGAAATCCTCAGCATCATTCTGTAGAACCACATCTCCGTCGCCTCGAGTCTTTTCTTCATCCTTGAGGAAATCCTGCAGCATTGACAGACGGAAAAAAGGCTGATGTCAAGTAACAGCTCATTATCCTTTTCTTTGTTACCAAATAAAGTCTTCATTCTCGCAATACTCTGCCCAGCTTTTGGAATACGTCCTTGGCCATCCCAATACGTCTACGGATCTCGGTGTCACTATTACCGTCCTCTGTCAAAATGCTTCCCAGATATTTAAACTTCCGCGTCTGCTTGATTCTAGTGTTCTCTACCTACAAATCGCATTTCGGGCTCATCCTCTTACTGATGACCATGCATTCCGTGTTCTTGTAGATTATGCTTAGTCCTCTTCTCACTTTCCATCGCTATCTTCTGCATGGGACTTTGTAGTTTCTTTTCTGTGTCTGCTATCAGTACTGTGTCATCTGCGTATGACATGTTGTTGAGATTGTGACCGCCAACACTAAATAATTATAGGGTTTCGAACTCTCTCAGAATTGCCTCGCTGTACAGATTGAATAGGTCAGGTTAGAAGACGCATCCTTGCCTTACGTCCCTTTGCATTCTTATATATTCACTGAAATCTTTCCCTATGCGCATGCATGATGTTTGCTGCCTGCATTCGTTCTTGAATATTCTGATATCTTTCGCGAATATGTCAAGGTTGTTGATCAGAATGTGTGCTACACCAGGAGAATCTTTGTTTTGTTGAGAAGTAATTTTACCATAAGAATCACTCAAATGCGTATGACTATATTGGTTTGACTCTTACTTGATGCTCCATGTGCTGTCCGAAATTAACCTTACTGAATAGTAGTAAGTGCAATAAAAAAAAGGTTTACTGAATTTAGTATAAAATGAGAAAACAAACGGTTGGAATCTAACCTGCATAAAAAGGAATAATGTAATCCTGAGATCTCTGCTGCGAAATAATAGATAGATAGATAGTCTAACGAGATTCTTCATAGTGAATAACACATTTTAATATATCCATATTAATATAATATCAGCTAAAAATTTTACTCGGATGTCTTTGCTAATAAAACTGTGGTTATCTAGTTTAAAAAAAAGGGCCAGGTCATCAACTATAAGTAATAACATATTCAATAATCACGACGAGAACAATAGTTGAAATAATTTTTATACTGTTGTTCACCAAATTAAAGAACCAAGAGCCACTCAAGGTAGAGGATTACTAAATGTGGGAGCTGTAAGTCTGTTAAGGAAGGAAGGGTGTAGTAAATATCATGGTGATATGTTGTAGAGATTATGGCTGCACCTAAACTTGAAAAGGTTAACATCATATTAAGCGGGGAAGTTTTCTTTCTGGATTTTGTTCCACAAAGTAAGGATTCTGGGGAAGAAGCCCACTGTATGGAATTTCTTCTTTGCAAATGGAATACGAAGGGAATGAGGACAAGCCGGCACTGTGTACGTGACATGCTAGCTGTGAAGGTCTGAACTTTTGGAACCATGTAATGTGTGCCGTCCGAATATTTGCCATGAAAATAGCAAGATATTAGGGACCGGCTAGCAACGTTTCTCCTGTGAGAATGGTATTATAGAATGCAAAGGTTTTGTCAGCGATAAGCCTGCATAAACGCTTTTGAACTGTATCCAGGCTGGAAAGTGACGATTGGGCGGACCTCATTCAGATATGGTAGCAATACTCTCTTTTTGTCAGAGTTAACTCTTGTAAAGATAGAACGAGTGAGGTAGTTTTTAAAAGGAAACGACCATTTTGGAGCCTCTTTTGGAGAAATGTATTGTATATACGAGTTTTAATTTTGGTATGAACGGAATCCCAATAGATGTTCAGGCCGGTGAGCTCCATTGATATTACAACAGTTCATCATGACAGGTGAAAATATTGAGTCTCTTCGTTGATGATGAAACGTTACATGGTTGGCTTTGGATCCATTTAATGTTTTCATTCAATGATTAGTGCCGGCTCGGTCAAAGAGTTTAGCTGCTAGATTATGGTCATCTACATAACGTGTATTGACAATTCTTCATCTCAAAATGGAAATACAAAATTACCAAAAACGGCACGAATCTGCCATGATCGCCTCTGAAAATAGAAATTCTGAAGCACCTTACTGATATTTATTACGATTACGCTGGAGTGGATATAGGAGCAGATTAAACATAATTGATAACATCTAGTTGTCATGTGTGCAATACGTGGATATACACAGTTCACATGTTCAACCAAATATACACAGATTCGGACAGCACAGGGACAAATAATTCAGTAATCAAAAGATATTCCGTATTGGTTACATAAAAGAAAACCTTAAAAGGCCCAAAGGGTACTTGACCGAAACGTTGTATTCATAAGAACATTTGTAATAAACATGAGAAAAATAATTCGAATAAAATAATTTATATTGATAATCTAATAAATGGAACGCAAATGTGTCAAGAACCATCCAAGATATAGTACCCCAGTTGCGAGATTAAGTGATATCAGAAGAAAATGTTCTGGAAATTTTTAGACAGAAATCCGGATGTAAAATATCAACATATATTTCTTGTGAGAAAATCAATATGACGGAGAACTATGAAAATACATCGCTCGAAATACTCCGATAAAGACAATCTAAAAAGATCGAACTGTAATAATGCTTCTTATTTTTTAATTATGACGTAGCTATTTTGTAAACTACAGCTAATAAAGTTTTCTATTTCTATTGTTAGCAAATACAACAGCTGTAGTAGCTACAGTGCGTGTAGCGTAATTGTTATCATCTCAGTGCTCGAGATCTGGCAACGAATGTTGCACATTCCCATAAATGCGCTCAAGACATAAAATTATCTCTTCTTCCCCATCCAGTTAAGTGTTAATAGCAGCGTAAACTAATTCCTCTAGCCTTTTAGTGGTAGCAAGACTAGCATGAAAATAAAATAAAAACTAAACAGCTGAGAAGACAACGAGTAACCTGCCTACGTCTTATCCAAGAAATCATGACAATTCACGGACGAAATAAAGCTTTAGAAGAAATATTGCTACCTCCGTCCTGAAGAGACACAACATTAAAAAGATCAGTATAGAACAACTGTACGGCAGCTGAAGCCTGACACACACAAAAAAAAAACAAAACGAAAAAAGAAACGTGCGAAATAATATCAATGTACGATGGTAACATCAACGGATCTTAGACATTCAGATAGGAAGAAGGCCGGATGGTAAAACGGCCGAAAATTTATAATGTTTAAAATAAAGTAGAGGAAACTGGTTCGAAATAATCAATGTATAATAGTAAGCAAAATTAGTATAAAGGATTCTGAAAAAAATAAAATAAAAAAATAAAATAAAATAAATAAATAAATCACGAAAATGTAACTAATAACAATGGAACGTTTACAAATTGAAATCGCAGCTTGGGAATCAGAAAATGTGTTTGCTATTTATTGTCAACCATTTTTTTTTTTAATTTGAAATTTCCACTTCTGAATTGAAGCAATCAGAATGGTTTCATCGCTTCCATTTCGTTTTTCTCCTGTTCTAACATTCTTCTCTCTTTCTTAGTTGTGCAAATCAGCAGCGAATCATTTCAGTTGACTGTTCTTCTTATTTTCCTTCATTTTCCAAGGTGTTGTGTATCTCAAGTCCGATGGGAAAGAGGAAAATATAATAACTTTGGATAAAGAATGATAGTTACAATTCAAGTTAAAATATACGTGCGTATATTCAGGCAAGAAAACTGGTTACATAGGCTTTTAGATATTGATCGCTGAGTGAGAGTGAAAAACAGGAATTTATTTTACATTTATACTTAAAAAGGTTTTTTTTCTAGAATACGTATACAAATATAGACAGAAAAAATATATATGTGCGCATGAATAATCGATATTTCCTCTCAAAGTAAGATGATTATATATATATATATATATATATATATATATATATATATATATATATATATATATATATATATATATATATATAGTGCTTATGTATGCATACAAAGGAACTTAGTACTTGAAATGATTGCTATTTTTATCGTAATACTGTCCAGACTGTAGAGTCATATACAGTGGGTATCAAAATACTTTTACAAAATTTGGGGGTGGATTCCGAACACCAAAAACCAAAAGACCATGTAAACATATGTCCACAAATCCTTAGTTTTTGAGTTAATGAATTTAAAGATTACGGTAGACGCTGTTACATGGACAATCCAAGAAAATAGTCCAAAAATACTTGGTAGGTTCCTGGTAAGTTCTTGATTCTACCATAAAATTTCTTTGAACTTAAAAACGAAGTATTTATGCTTGTCCTTGTGTTAGCGTGAGGAACCACCCGACGCCAATTTTATTAAAAGGTATTTTTGAGACACCATATATATATATATATATTAGGTTGGTGCAAAAATATTGTCGTTTTCTCACACATGTTACTATGTGAGAAAACGACATTATCTTTGCACCAACCTTATATATATATATATATATATATATATATATATATATATATATATATTGAACTCTACCGTCGTTCTCGACATATGTAAGTCGAACAGCTTTATTCTTAGAACCAACAGCCAGACTTGAAGTGTTAATGGCTTGTACAGACCCAACAAAGGACCAACTACAGAGAACTGGTGCGCGATATACTGTTGTCCTCCTTCTCTCCTACCCAATCTATCTCGAGATGAATTCATTCGCAAGTGTGTCAGCCAGCACGTAAATTTAATGAACTTGACTGGCATTCGAACTCGACCCTCCAATCCCTCTATCGGAACCGCTATCCATTACTGCACCGTGCCCCCCTCTCTCTCTCTCTCTCTATATATATATATATATATATATATATATATATATATATATATATATATATATATATATATATATATATATATATATATATATATATATATATATATATATATATATATAGATAGATAGATAGATAGATACAAATGGACATAAAAATTATCAATGTCTACTGCAACGCTATGATGGGTACACACTCACACACATATGTATAGGCATACACACTTATATATAAATTATTACTCTGAAAGTTATTTTATGGATCATGTTTGAGTAGACGCCCTATGATAATTTTATTTCGGACAACGTTAATTACTGCATCTGGCTTGCATATTCGAGAAACGTAATAACGAAAACGTACACTCCTCCAGAGTTCGAGTCTCCGTCCCTTTTTTAACTGAACAGTCTTTGCTTTGGTCACACTTTGTATTCGAGCCATGTTAAAGAAGCCAGATCAGACGGTGTATTTCCCTAAAAAATGGTTTGAGCCCTGGCAGAGAGTACGTTTTCTTTATCTATTCATATGTACGAGGGTCATTCAATAAATAAGGTGAATTTTTCGGTATAAGGACTTCTAATACAGATAAAATCTTACTTTTTTTTTTTAATTCTTTTTCACATGGATTTAATTTATTTTGCAGATTAAAAGAAAAAAAATGAGAGTTTTGGCGATTAACAAAAATGGCCGACCAAGAAGCATGCTCCAGGATTAAACAGCGGTCAGTTATCAAGTTTTTGGTTTGCTGCAGGGTGCAAACCAGTTGAAATTCATAGGAGAATGTCAAATGTGTATGGTGCGACATGTTTCAGCCAAAAAAATGTCTACAAGTAGGCTAAATTGCTTAAAGAAGGACGGAACAGTGTTGAGGATGAAGATAGGCCTGGGAGGCCTACAGAATTGAGGTCTCCTGAGGTGATCAAATGACCTCATTCTGTCTGACAGGAGAACTGTGAACTGCTGAGGCAGGTCAAGAAAAACATAAAGAACAAACGCAGGGGTCATCAGTCAGAAGGAGTCATCTTGCATCATGACAACGCAAGGCGTCACACAGCAGCCCAAACGGTGCAGACCATCAACGAGCTGGGCTGGGAACTGCTCTCTCATCCCCCTTACAGCCCAGACCTGTGTGTGTGTGTGTAATCCTGTTCATATGTCTGCAATCCTGTTCATATGTCTGCATGTAGAGGCCTGTTTTGAAATGATTGCGAATTAGCGTTATCTTTTGCACTTAGCAGAACGATAGCTAGCGAGCTAGATTCTGATATAAGTATGTAAGTTAGATCCACTTTAGTTAATGAAATAGGAATTTTTACACACATTTTTAGATTTGAAAATCTGTGAGGGAGAAAAACTTGAGAAATTCTATTCTATTCTACTCTACCTGGACAGCAGAATCCAAAAAGGTATCGCAAAGAAGAATCTTTCCGTCATAAGCAATCTAAAATTTGAAACGAAAAGCATTCTATCACCGAATAAAAAAAAATTAATTTCAAATAATGTAAATTTGCAATTGGAAATTCGAAATAGTCTATTAAAATATAGAAAAAAATAGAAAGCACGCGAGAGAAAGATGACTTTTTTTTTCGGTTTCAGAATTTCAATATCTTTCGGAGCAATTTCCAGGATTTTAGATTTGAGTAGAAACGCTATATTCTGGTAATAATTTTTATTAATATGTAGGGAAGTTATACGATTATCTCTTGCTTTTCAACGTGGGAGTGTCAGTTAATCTCGTAGACAATTGAGAGTGAATTCTTGTTCATGTCTTCATTATTCTTTCATGTTAAGATAAGTTAAGTTTGATAAAACGCCCCAGCCGCATGTGTTAGACCAGCGTTTACAAATCTAAATGATTTGTAAATTTTATTCATTTTTCAAATATAATTGCAAACATATAAAATCCCCCACAAAATACACAGACAAAAACACAAACTCAGAAAAACATATATGACTATATTGTTTACAATTTGCTATTTTTGTGGCATAAGATTTCATTATCAAGACTATGTCCGTTGTTGATAGAAACAGTTTTTACGTTGAATTAAATCAGCATGTTAATTGACAACTTGGCATCATCTTGTTACATAATAGTTTAACAGACGATTATTATTTAGAGGATGTTTATCTCTGCTCGGACTTCCCGAGGTTGACTTTAGGGATCAGATAGAAGAAAAAAGCCGGAATTCGACTTTGATTGTCTAAATGACCGTGAGAATGATAAATATAACAAGGTTTTTCAGTGAATCGAGTTTTAACCATCAAACAATGTAGACCTTTCGTGTCTGAAATGGCTCCACAGTGAGGGAGCGGACCCGCTGAATAGTTAGAAAACGTAGACGTCGAGGTGATTAATAAAATAGTTTAGTGAAAATTTCGAGTGTTGAAGTTTTTCTATCTTGAACCAAAACACCAAGCGATCACCTACCGGGAGATAAAGAAGACCCAACATATGAATAAATTGACGCTGATGACCAAGAACTCTCCAGCAGAAGGTAGAAATACTACACTCTTAAATTGACGTTTGATATTTTCTATGTTCAAATTATTCACACACACAAACACAAACACACACATATATATATATATATATATATATATATATATATATATATATATATATATATATATATATATATATATATATATATATATATATATAATGTGAGACCGGAACTACCTACACAATAGACTCTTCCAGGTCTATATTAAGTATGCGACACAACACTCTCTAGAGAGAGAGACAGAGTGAGCCGCGTACGACTACCAGTATTGGACACTAACATATAGTAAGCTACGCTTACACTATCTCTGTAACCTGTTGTTAATATATCTTTCTTACATATAATCCGTGTTCCGTGTTTTCCTTCTGCGGTCCCGATTTTGGCCCCACATCAGTATATAACTGTGTATTTTGACAGGAATTCCTCATTTATACAAGTTCGATTGAAGACGACTTACAAGGTACTGTCATTTTTTTTGTTTGATTTTTCTAGTGTTCTTATAATTTGTTTTCTTTTCTGGGGATGAACTATGTGAAAATTCTCTGAATGTTCTGTATGTCCGAGTGCTTTCGGATATTCTTTTCACTATTATCAATAATGATTTATATATATATATATATATATATATATATATATATATATATATATATATATATATATATATATATATATATTTGTGTGTGTATGTATGTTTCTCTCTATCTCTCTATATATATATCTATATCTATATATATATATATATAGATAGATATATATATGTGTGTGTATGTATGTCTATATATATATATATATATATATATATATATATATATATATATATAGAGAGAGAGAGAGAGAGAGAGATAAAACTAATTTTAAGGTATGCTATATTTGTGGGTTAAAATGCTCAATATCAGGGATAGGACATATGTAAATAAAACATGGATATTCATTTCCACACCTAGAACCGACAGTCTGTTTCATGATCAAATCAGTCGTCTACCTATATCCATTTGTATGACAAAGTGTAAAATATATAATTGTGACGCGTTTCGTCCTTCAAGACTTCATCGGAGTACAATGTCCTGGATTGTTATATACACATACTTTATGAAAAACTTGGTAATCCATATGGGTAATCCCAAGAGGATGAAATCCTGAGAGCTCAATGTAAATGCAGAGCTAATATTTTAAAGAAAAACAGACCAATGTAAGGTACCATTATAATAATTTATTTCACCAGAGCCCTTTTAAAGGACGCCGGATCATCAGATAGCACTTCCAAAAATGAAATGAAATGAAACGAAATGATCCGGCGTCCTTTAAAAGGGCTCTGGTGAAATAAATTATTATAATGGTACCTTAAAGTGGTCTGTTTTTCTTATATATATATATATATATATATATATATATATATATATATATATATATATATATATATATATATATATATATATATATATGTGACCTTATATTATAAACCTAAGATAAAATATAATGTGTTTTTACATACACCAGATATTGGCTGATCGTGTCATATATAAATATTCTGAAAGTCAATACTGCCTAACGTTTTCTTTTATGACCTGTGGCTAGATTAAGAATTTGAAATGGTTTTATGTTAAAAGAGAATAAGGAGAAAAACAAGAAGGATTTTCGTCCTTTTATGTACTTTTATACTTGGAACGAAAAACAAAAGTTCTATAAACAGCAAAAAACTGCTGTTAATAGCTGAAGGTACTCCCTGTATTTGGTTATGATAAGAATTAGAAATTTTAATCAGGAACACAGTGAACGATCCGTGTGTCCCTCAGTCTTTGATTATCACCAAATCAAAACTCAAGTTAAAATGATTCTAGGGACACGTCACTCATAGTTACGCCCCATATCACATATGAGTTATAAAGACTTTACAATCATATCTATAAGTGAATAGTTTAATGTTTGTGTTCCTCACGATTTAATCGGACAAATTCTGCGTTTCTCTGCTTAAACGAGAAAAAAATATAGGGTACTTTTCGGAGAAATATCACGGGCGATGAAAAAGGTATTATATTTGAAAATATTGATTATACAAAGTCCTATTAAAAAAACTAATTTGCCATCATTAACTACTTGAAACGTAGTCTGTATCCGAGGGTTCTGTATCTGATAAGATTGCAAAGGCATTGTGCATTAGGTACACCATACACATAAACAATCGTTCTATTCACATAAGGACTGTCCCAACTTAGAATTATTAAAGATAGCCATCGACGAAGTGTGTAGAATTGGACAATTCTTTTTCACTGGGGAGAACGCCAGAAACCTCTTCACTTTGCAATCCGGAGGAAATTGACACACGGATTATTACTGATTGCCATTCCTACAAGAGGTATTTTAACGTTAATAATTTAAATTCTCAGGAAGTCTGTAAAAACCCTTTAAAGCATTCCATCACTCAGAAAGAAGCCAAAGATTACGGTAACATAACGTTGAAACACAGGTCCCTGTACGATCAGCAAAGTTAAGCAACGTCGAAACTGTTCAGTACCTAGATCGGCGACCGCTTGGGAACACAATGTGCTGTAAGTTTGGATGTGCGGTCTTGTAATGGATAATGACTCAGAACTGTTAATCGGAGAGCCAAGTTTCAAATTCCAGTTGAGTTCGTTATATTCACTTACGCGTAAACATCCTTGGGAAAGGTATGAATCGACCTCTTCTCCCAGCTATGGATTAATTAGTAAGACTTGTATCACTAAATATTTACTATATTCCTCCCAATTACTTACTTTCTAAAAAATATTTTATGACTGTAAATAACATGCAATGTGTTGAATAACCATAGACAACGAATCAAGCAATCAAGAAAAATGCCATATTCTGAGAGTATAGAATAATGAATGTCTCAATGATTGCCAATATTATGGAAGAAAATGATGCATATGAGGTTTAATAAATCTATGTACAAATGTCTGAATAGTTTCTTTTAAAGTC
>OZ010571.1:95674464-95676964 GCA_963932145.1 Acanthosepion lycidas | reverse complement strand
TGTTTTTATTTTATTTTATAAAACAGAGAAATCAATAACAAACGGCCTCAACCTAAACTCGTATGCCCTCTAAAAATAATGTTTATATTAATAATAAATAATATCAGATAAAAAAAAATTCTTTTAAAATGCAAAAATAGCATCATATCTAAGGGGAAGACAACTCTGCATTAAAAGCGTAGGGAGAAACTTTAGGGGCAAATTGTAGTACACTAAGTGAACAAGTTCTCTGAATTCGCTTCTTTCAAAAAGTTTAGTGATGTTAATGAACAATCGTTGCCACTTTCATGATGCCAACGAGTACTTGTTGTGATTTCGTAATGCTCGTTGTAGTAGAGACATTGTAATCACAGATACAACTATAGTAACGCCGTTGAACAATACTAGTGTCAGATGCCCTCGAAGAGCACTCGCACTCATCGTACTTGCTCGATAATACTCGCTCGAATAATAATCCGTACAGTGATACAAAAAGAGAAATAATATAGTGAATAGAGTAGAGAATAGCAGTGCTTATAGTAATATAGGATAAACTAGAAATGGCGATCCGTCTAGTAATAGAGAATAGTGGAGAAATAGCTATCCGAATGTAACAGAAAGTGCGATCATTGCACGACGTGCAAATTTCTACTTATGCGTTTCCTCTATGGTCAGGTGGTCTACTTAATTCAATAATGAAATCGCATGTGAGCAAGCACAGTCGATCAATGTTGAAACTTAAGCATCGGCAGCAACACTTTATTCCTATATAACAAAAACTGTGGTTTGTACCACTATAATCAAGACAGTAAGGGTAGTCAAACTGATCGTTTTTCTTTAAAAAAAAACAAAAAACAAAAAAAAACAGAGCTACTGGACAACGGGAAAATCCATCATATACCGACTGTAAAAACAAAATTGTCCAAATCAGGTTACAGCTTAGTTGGCCCTCCTACAAAATGTTTAATATCTAAAAAGAAAAAAAAAAGACAATAAACTAATTCAGTGTATTTTTTTTTCAGGTTTTCAGAGAAGAGGTTTAGCCATCTTGACACCATCTGACGTAAGAATCACTGAAAAACGCTTTGAGTTATTCATCTAGAAACTGTGTCGGCACCACTGTTTTCTCAACTGAACAATGGTGAGAGGAAAAGATCAGTGAGACGTTCAGTAATGGTACCAACATTAATACCCTGGCTAACATGTTCAAATTCCATTCAAGAGTCATCAAAAAATAGTGAATAAGTTTAAAACAGAGGGGGCAGCTGAGAGGATCAGTGTGTCAGAACTGGAAGAGGAATCATCGATTCAACTTACAGCTAAAGAGGTCGTTTGTGAAAGATCCAACTCAACGATTTTTGACACGTGGAAGAGGAGTTTCAGCTATGGCAGCCCAAAGAGCAATGAAAAAAGACTTGAAAATGAAATCATACGTGAAACGTGTGAGGTATTTTGTTACTCCAGGACAGAAAGTTAGACGGGTAGAGAGGGCGAAAATCATATTGAATAAGTTAGAAAATGACACTTGACTAATATATATATATATATATATATATTAAAGACATTTTTTATGTTTAACGTTCTTTTTATAGATACAAGTATTTAAGTAAATGTTATGTTTATAATAAACAGCATTAAATAACATTTACCGGCCTGAATGTTGAATCCGCAACAATATATATATTTGATATACGATATCAAAAGTTTCCAATATGTGACACGGGACAGTTCAAGTCGGTAGTCCAGCTCCTGCCAACGCGCTGTAATATGTCTTGCGAAACATCCCCAGTGCAGTAGGTAGTCTTTGCTTCAAACTCATCTTCTTCAAGTATCTTTTGCATATCGACACAGAATCGCATACACTTTTGCTTGTCATCTGTATTTAAGGCCGGAACCAATTGCAGCTTGAAGTGTATCTTTCCAAAGCTTTTAATTGCAATACGCCAAACTGTCTTTGGAGATTTCCTGTCTTGCTCTTTTTTAAGAACTTTTTCCGAACCTGCACGTCCAACTTTTCTGATACTTCTAGTCGTCAAGATCTTATTCTCCCTGTAGGAAGAGCTTTCCTCTTAAAAACTTTCTGCGTCAAGCTGAAAACTACATTGCAACTGATATGTTTTTAGGGAATCTCCTCACAAATGCACTCTGCACCGATTTGTTTGAGTATGTTTGCGTATAAAACTAACACACAGAACAATATTCTATAGTCGAATATAAAAATAGAAAATATTAAAAATATAATATTGTGTTGTTTCTACACATTCTGACAATATTTAAGATCATTTGGACGAGAATTCTTCAAGTAATTAGATTACGAAATATCAGTTTGTCTTAAACAGTTTGTCTTGGTGTGTGTGTCTGTATATGTATATATATATATATATATATATATATATATATATATATATATATATATATATATATATTTGGTTGGATAGATGTGAGTTTGTGACCCTGGGTTTCACGCTTTTGCGATCGTCAGTTTGTCTGACCAAATATGTTAGCTCCATCTCTGATATTA
>OZ010571.1:95651964-95671964 GCA_963932145.1 Acanthosepion lycidas | reverse complement strand
CTGTTTCTTGATCTGAGCTTTTGGCTCACATGACCCATCTTCAGAGTGGGTATATTGATATTTAAACAAAGATATTCACCATCAAAGATAATATTCTGTTATGTTGACATAGATGATGATAATGGGCGCGGAATAGCAAAAGGAGGTCGTAAATTCGTGAATATCATTTTTATGGTGAATATTTTATATTTAAGTATATGTTTTAACAATGATCTTATCAAATATTTTTTGACCACCAAAATAAAAAAAAAATACATAAATTCCTGTTTATTATAAAGGAGAAAGATCTTGAATGAAATAAAATATGTTTCTTCATCGCAGACAACATTTTTAAATTGTTATACAATCTTTATTATATGTAGGAAATATTAATATTTGATATATTCAGTTGCCATAACTTTCAAGAACTATGAAACCGTTTTGCTCACTTTGCAATTTATGCGATCAACATATATTTGAATTTAAATTCTAACGTTCTAAAGATGCCAAGATTATACAACAAATTTATTTCTACGATACTTTGGCAAGTAAATAATGTAAATAACCATAACTCAGAAATTCAAATAGAAATTAGGAAACATTATTTAATTCACGAAAAATAAAAACAAATATAATTTAATTCAGAACAACCTATATTTATAATAATATAGTTTTTGTTTTTTATTGATATATTATATCTGAAATTTTACATATCTATATATCTAATATAATCTATCTATCTATCTATCTATCTATCTATCTATCTCATGATGTTCGTCTCTATTTTTTCAATTCAGTATCAGACATTATCTATCTATCTATCTATCTATCTATCTATCTATCTATCTATCTATCTATCTCATGATGTTCGTCTCTATTTTTTCAATTCAGTATCAGACATTATCTATCTATCTATCTATCTATCTATCTATCTATCTATCTATCTATCTATCTCATGATGTTCGTCTCTATTTTTTCAATTCAGTATCAGACATTATCTATCTATCTATCTATCTATCTATCTATCTATCTATCTATCTATCTATCTATCTATCTATCTATCTGTATTTATAGGCTTGACTATACATATCCACTGAGCGAATATTTGCTGAAACAACCTCTGAAACAAATATGCGTCGGAAGCAGAGTTATTTTGGAATGTTATCTATTTAATGCCCTCTATTTGATCGACTAGTTCATTTAAATGCCTTATAGTCACACACGTACACATATCACACACAAAAACATACACATACCGCACGCACACACGCACGCCCACATACTCGCACACACAGAGACACGCACACACAAACATATCACATACGCACGCACATACACATACCGCACGGACACGCACACGTACGCACACACACAAACACACACACACACACACACACACACACATATATATATATATATATATATATATATATATATATATATATAAATAACTATACCCGTTTCGAAAAACCTTCGAATTTTTGATTTGCCAATAATAAAATCAATCTCGAAGGAAAAAAAAGGTTTAAATAAAGAAAGAGATAGAAACATGAAAGTATGTCGAAAAAAATCGCACAGATAGAGATTTAAAGCCTAAAGAAAAAACCCCGACACGAGTAGCCAATAACTAACAAAAGAGTTTTCACTTAAACGGATAAACATAGGGTGTTCCAAATATATATATATATATATATATATATATATATATATATATATATATATATATATATATACACTTCGTGCCAAATTATTATCGAGATAACTTTTTTCTAATATTTCAAAAAACGTACAATCGATTCACATAAGGTCTTCACACAATATTGGCAACACTGACCTGCGCAAACACTGAAATTTTCGTACTGATCTGCGCAATGTAAACAAACAGGCGCCATATTTGTTATCAGCACGGTGATTTGAGCGTGCCAATTTATTAGGAAGGTTTCGTAAAATTCCCAGAATTGAGCAAACAAAACGTTTATTATTGTTGCATGTGAATGTTTATGATCAAAAGAAGCTAATAAATAAGATAATCAAACAAATAATAACAGATTCAAACAAAGGTACAGTTTTAAACAAATTAATAGGAAATGTGCTTTCCCTGTTTTGAAATTACTTGAAGAAGTTGACGGTTCATAGAATTTGTTAATTGTAGGATGTCATCTGCTGTAATGCCGTGAGATATGTCAAGAATTGCTTCCCACAACTCAGCGTTGGTCCTGAATTGTCGTCCGTTTGCGTGCAGTCTTCGCTTCATGATGTTGCAAAGGTTTTCGATTGGGTACAAATCCAGAGAATTTGCTGGCCACTTCATTTTTCGAGGCCCATCGAAACTGTTTCAAATATTCAGTAGTCATGTGAGCAGCATGTGAGGAAGCATTATCTTGCATAAAAACAATGGCCATTCTGGAGGCAACTCTTTGCCTTTTCATCCGTGGCTCAAGATGCTCCTTCATAAACGCTATGTATGCATCAGCGGTCATTTTGACGCCATCTGGTACTCTCCATGGGCCTACTAATGTTTTTCAAATAATACCACCCTAGATCATTATGCCTCCACCGTCTTGTTGGCGTCTCAAACTCTGATGGCGATTCTGTCCGTTCATTACCCATCCTTTGCACCATATCTCTGGCCCATCAAGTGTTGAGTTTCGTCTGTGAACAAAACTTTAGAGAAGTCAATCTTCATATTGTCCTCGGCCCATTTCAATCGATTTTGAATGTGGTTTCTCGTCAACGGAGGCTTCGATACAGGTTTGACTGCTGTTGTTATTTCCTTCTGATAACGACACCGAGTACTTTTGGGCACAGTAGGATCCCCAATGCGACTGAAAAGCTCTTTACTAGTAAGTCCAGGGTTCTTCGTGGCCTCTCGTTTAAGTCGTGACATGAGACGACGTGAAATAACACTCAGCTTGCTCTTATCTGCCATTTTGCGTACTTATGTACTTTTGCGGTTAACTTTTTCACTGTTTGATGACACCTCCCTATCATCTTAGAAATTTATACAGTAGATTTACCTTTGAGAGTTCTGAGGTGATAGTTTTCTTTTCAGCATCACTTAAACTGCTTTTACGGCCCATCTTTTCACTAAATTCTTACATTTTCTCACCGTGATTATAACAAATATGGCGCCATTTTGTTTACATTGCGCAGATCAGTACGAAAGTTTTCGCGATTACGCAGGTAACCGTTGCCAATATTGTGTGCAAATTTTGTGTGTATTGACTGGACGGTTTTTGAAATATTAGGAAAAAGTTATCTCAATAATAATTTGGCACGCAATGTATATATGCGTGTTGCAAAAAAGATGAATATCTAAAAGTAAGAAATATTAATGTTTAATTGTAAAAACGCTTGATTCTATTGGTGAAGATGAATTAAAAAGAATACAAACTTGCAATTTCATCGGGTTAGGAGAGACGGCGGAGTAATGGATAGCGGCTGAGATTGAGCACTCGGAGAGCCGAGTTCGAATTCCAGTCGAATCCGTTACATTTTCGTACTAATAATCTTGGGAAAAGTATGTATCCTCTTCTTCTCCCACTATCTAAGGATAAATTCTATAGCCTTGGATGGCAACTGGTCTACCGCAGAAAGCAATGCCAACCTACTGCGGAAAAAAAAATCTGCCTCGGGTATCATGCATGGCATATAGCTGGCTGAATTAGATTCCAGTCCCTTCGTATTTTTCGCTGAAGTATGGAAGTTCATACTGGGTGTAGCTGTGCTGCATCAACAACACCACAGACATTTTTGATACCCCTTTTATTTGAAGTGGAAAATACGAAAGAACTGGAAGAAGTATTTTTTTTTTTTTTTTACTCTGGTTTGAAAATGACATTTTTTTTTTTTAAGCATTTCTCACGTTTCAGCTTACGCATGCCTCGCGAACTCAATTCAATCGAATTTTGTTTTGGCTAATTTGAATTTATAACGTATACAATATAGCTTAGTCATTGTTTCATTTTTTTTTGTCAAGAGTGATCAAAGATTGCAAAAGCTTTCCGAAATATATCTGTTGGAATCACAAGTTTTTATTCTTTTTTAATATTTACAAAAAAAAAAAAAAAGTTTTAACGTTGTAGATTAAATATGAAATGAAGTGAAATTAAATGCATTTTTATAGATATTCAAACTAACCACAACTTTCAAAGGTTATATTGTGTCAAAAATGAGTAAATTTTGGTGACCCAATCTATATATATATATATATATATATATATATATATATATATATATATATATATATATATATGAATACATCCATCTCAGTCATGAGTTACCTTATAAGCAGATGTAAGATAGACATCCTATTGGACATGTCGTTTGAAATGATACATATATAGATACTGAACTTAAATTATTTTGTAACACGAAACAATCTGGAGGAAATTATGAAATAAAAGTTTATCTGCTAAACTTCCAAATGATAGACCTTTATTTTTACATTTGAATTCGATTCCCTTTTGCCTGCCTGTCATCGAGCATGATCTATTGAAGCATTCAAATCCAGTGTGATTGATATACCAGCAGATAAAATTGAACATCGATAGATAGATAGATAGATAGATAGATAGATAGATCACTTGAAAATTGCTTGTCCTGACCTCTTTCTCAAATCTGAGTAAATGCCAAATTTTCGGCGATTGGAAGCAGGGATTTTTAGTCAGGTCTACAAGTATTCGGCTTCCCCTCGTGTGTTCACGATACATAAACACCTAATTATCTTAAGACAAACGTGCCCAAAGCAATTGGGGAGAAATTTGGCGTATGGAGATTAGAAATTTTGATGCATTACCAAGGGCCTTTCATAGGTGACATCCTATATTAGGATGCTAAACTAATCATGCATACTTATATAAATACCTATATTAGATAAATATAAATTCATACATACATACATACATACATACATACATCTACATATATATATATATATATATATATATATATGTGTGTATATATATATATATATACATACATATATCTACATATATATATATATATATATATATACATACATACATCTACATATATATATATATATATATATATATATATATATGCAAGGAGAGACAGTAAGAATAAATTTGGTTACATGAATATTTTCATGAGGATTAAAGGTAAAATCTACGTTTATTCCAAAAGCCCTGATTATTCCGCAGATAACGCATATTCGAATTTATATGTTGCAACGGATCAAATACCGTTTTATTTATATGAACATTAGTGGGCTTTTTTTTTAGTTTTCTCATAATATTTTCATATTATTATCAGGAAACCGGCTTTCACTGACATTATAAACAGTTAAACTTGCTAACATTACCTATCACAAAAGTTCAATCTAAAAATCTGAAAACATGACAAACATTAAAAAATAGCAAACAATAAAAATGACAAATGATAAAGAATAACAACTGATAAAATCTGACAAACAATAAAAAATGACAAATGATAAAAAATGACAAATAAGAAATCACAAATGATGAAAAATGACAACTGATTAAAATAATGACAAACAATAAAAATAACATATGATAAAAAATGACGAATGATAAACTATGACAAACAATAAAAAATGACAAATGATAAAAAATGACAAATGATAAATTGAAAAAATGATTTAATTATATATAATAATATATATAATTTTATATTGTTATAATTTATTAGAAATTAAAGAATATAATAAAAATAATAAATTCTCAGGTTTCGATTGGAAACCAATTTAAATCTGACGTACATTGAACATCTTTTTGCACGATGATAAACTTTATTCATAATAATGAAAAAAAAAAACAACTACGAACCAATTATTGTTTTATATGTTCGAAAAATACCAACGGTTTTATTAGTAACGGAAAATGCCAATTTTTATGGTACGAAACTTTAAAATATAACTATCATTTCATTACAATATTCCCTTTGGTTTTCAAATTGACCACAATCATCTAGCTGTAAAAATATTAGACGGTGGTGGTAATCACATTCACTCCAGTGTAATTGGCTCTGACCACTACTCATTTTCGAGATAGCTATTCCAGAATAACATGCATGTAGAAAGTCACAATTTTGAGACACCAATCAAAATCGAATTGGCTATATCAAAAAAAAAAAAAAAAATCGTCAGTATAAAGCATATTATATAATAGCTAAAAACTTCATCATGAAACTATTATAAAATTATGTCTTCAGAAAACACCAGGAAATGCAATAAGTTGCGATAAAATATAAGATACTTTTGAGAGAATATCTGAAAATAGACAAATACTAAATTCCTTCATCTCAGATATTTATTTCAATGGGACCTGAAGAATTGCCAATAAAAATGTCCAGGTATTTATAAAAGAGCTGTCAGCAGTATATATTTAACCCTTTGTTTTTCTAAGTACTCGTTCTGAGAATTGAAAATGATTATAGTATAAAAGAAATAATCTAAAAGACGAGGTACTTCTACTTCCTCATATGTTGTACACGTCACACTGTTGCCGCCTATCAACACCGTTTTAAGACAAAGTTTACATGATTATGCCACTGATATCGCCGCAAAATCACACGTTTGGTACGAATATACAACTGTCGGATATGTTTTGAGGATCAGACTCATTTCATATGGTGGTATTTACCTATTTATGTTTGGCACCAGGTGGAAGATTAAAGGTTACGATTAGTACATAGAGCCGAATCATCCTCATCCCTATTTCACTGGTTAAGAAGTATTTCCCCTCAGATAACTTCTTCCTAAGAAGAACTACTTTATAGAACAATCTTCCGTTTGGTTCTTCCCAGATCACTACAAACAAACTCGTCAAATCTAGGGTCAACCATCATTTATCCGACATATCGTTATAATCTGAACTTACATTATTCTTATCAAGTCACCCCGAGCAAGGCAATAATTCCACTAAGAAGCAAGGGACTACATCATGTCCACAATGAAAAGACTTTACACAAAACAGGGAAGCCAATTTTAAACAGGAAAAAGCGATAAATTTCTACTCCTGTTCAAAAGACCGAGGAGGAGTATGAACCGGACGATGGGCGAACATAACTGCTCGTATTGGGGTAAAATATATAGATAAATAGGAAATAACATTTAAAAGTTTTGGATGAGACGTTATAAATACTATTTACATTATTCGCACTATTGTCCTCATCTTTGTCGCCATATTTATTACAATGTTTCGGCCGTTTTACGCTTCGGCCTTCTTCAGGAGGTGGGAATGTCCAACTGAACCCTTTATTTCGCTCACTGGAGTAGACTGTTCTAGTACCACGTGCCAAGTTTAATGGATGTCAGTTGTCAGTTATATCCTGTTAATTTCCCTCTCCAAGTTCTCCACTGCCTTAACCTGTTATTGAACGCACACTCTTTAGGTCCTGTCACTGGATCTAACCAACGCCTTTATCCACTGTGCCATGTTTCCTCAAGTCTACCCCAGTGAGCGACAAAGATGAGGGCGATAGTCTGAATAATGTAAATAGTGCATATAATACATTATCTCAGAAATATAAACAGATACTGAGACGTTATAAGTATAAAATTGCAGTAGAGTTTAGAAGGAACCAGATACTCGATCCTAAACAGGAAACAGGAAATAACCTCTAAACATGTTCAAAAATCCCGTGAGTCGGACGATAGGCAAACCTGTCTAGTTCTATTGGGAAAAATACTAATTACGAGTAACATTATTTATTCATCTTACATTCATACAACTCATTCATCAACACTCTACATTGAGTGATTCTTTGACTTTATATTAGATAAGGTTTATTTTAGAAAGTATTTTGGACAATGCCCATGAGATTTAAGTATCCACGGAAGATAGTACCCTGCACTAAAAATGATTTATTTCAATGTTTATCATTTTCCAACGGTACCGCACCGAAGTGTATGAATACATGTCTAAGTTTAACGTGTTCACATATAAGCACAGTTTCTGAGGCACTTACCGATAACTATGAAACAAGACCATGTGCATTCAGATCGAAGGCTGTCATGAATCTTCAAACATCTTAGAGCCTGGCAGCCAATATCTCTTCTGACCAAGGCTATACAACTCAATGGTGAGTGACTACCTTGTATCATTCAATAACTAACAAAACAAGCTAGTAACCTTACATCATCACCGAAAGGAAACTGAATTTTCTCTAGTTCTGTTGAAAGATTGTACTCGCAATGAGGCTTCTTCGCGTGAATTACTACTGGACATCAAGTTCACACCAGACCTCAAGTGGAACTCGTATATCCGAGAATCGCTAAAAACTGTTCGGTTCTCTATACTCTTCAAAAATGATCCTGCTACAATGCACGGTCTTTACAAGAGTTAGATCTGACCAAGAATGGAGCATTGCTGTCATTTTAACTGTCCTTTTCTAATTTCAAGCCTTGATTTAAAAAGCGATTATGTGACCATGTATGTGATTATTTTCAAACATAGCCCTATTCTCACAGGTAAAACGTCGCTAGTCTCCAGCCAGACTATAGGCTAATTTCAGGGCAAATATTTAGACAAGTTATATTCCTTAGTCCTTCTGTGTTTTGAGATTCAAAGCTAGGTCCCGCCATGCCATGAACACAAGTCAGATGTCTTCTTATTCCCGTTGTATTCCATTGATAGGGAGGAAGATCAGACAACTACTACTCCTGAACTGTTATTTTGTACAATAGATACGATAGAATGCTTATCGTTATCTAACCAATATTTCCTCATAATATGCAATTCTTTATACCTCCATTTACGCCCTTACAACAAATTTCTTTAGAAACCATCTACGTTGAGTTGACCTTTGGTATTGTGCTGCGTGAACAATGGTATAAATATCTGTGAAGTGTCATGACTCCTTGGAAGGACTGTAGAGTAGCTTCCATTGGCTTCTCCACGGATTGGAATTCAAATTTTCCTTCTCTTAGATTGGTTGTCACCCAGTATTCTCCACTACACAGCTTGAGAGAGAGAGAGAGAGAGAGAGAGAAGACGTATAACCGTATTCCACAATGGCATTGGTGAGAAAGTAAACGCAACTGAGTAGGGCGGAATTTGAACTCGGCTAGTAGATTACACGTCCCGCATTGATAGCATCTTCACTGTCCACACCATCCACCAATGACTGTATTTACTACGGCACTCATTGTCTGGGAGATAAGAGCAATAACTATTCCTTCATCGAGAGGCTAAAGTCTTATCTACTATGCGTTGTTCAATCAAGTTCAACGACCTATCTGTATGGCGCCTAATGAGCTCTGAACTCTTTAAACTAACGAAGAAGAGACTGTTAATTATGCCACTATGAAAAGCTTACAACGTCTCATGTGTATTTAACTAGTTTTATAAGACAATTTGTCTATGCCATAATTGCAACTTAAAAGTGCAAATTAAAGGTTCAATACCAAATGTAGAAAGTTAGAACAATAAGTTTGTAACTTTAGTATCATATCTAATCTGTATTTTGGTCGCAGTGTTTTTATTTATCAGTGTATATCTATTTGGATATTAATCACAGTTGAATTAAGTGCATGGGCAAGGTAGGAGATTTTGCTGAAAATAAAATTTGTTGCATAAAATAAGAAAATGTTCGATTATTAGATGACGAAATTATTGTTATTTCTATGTGTATATACAGTCGCGAACACACAACCATAAATATATCCACGCACAGATACAAGTACATACACACACACGCACACATAGATACACAAACACATACACGCACACATGCGCGCGCACACACACACACACGTATACCGGTGTAACATCAAAAGTAATCAAATCGTAAATCAGCAAAATTATCCAATTGTTAGATTAAGTTTTGAACCATGGTATCTTAGAAATCATAAAAGATGTTTTACTGTAATTCTCCGAGGTTTTTTACAACACTATTGGACTCTACTTTGAACAATAGGAATACATTTCGCGCAGTTGTGACTTCCGGATCTAGTTTTTCCATCTACTGTTCCTCTTTGTGAACTTATTCACCGTTCTTGAATGGCCTTTGAAGATGGAAGCCAGTGTACGAATGTTGGTACCATTACTGAAGGCCTGTATTTTTCCGTCTCAGTTGGGAAGGCATAGTGGGGCGGATACAAAATTATTTTAACCTGTTCCCTTTCTAGCATAATGATTCAAAATTTTTTTGTCAGTGATTCCTGAGAAATGGTGTCAATATGGCTAAAGGTTTTATCAGAAAACCTGGAAAAAGAAACTTAATTAGTTTAGTGTTTTTAAGATAGTAAACATTTTGTGGGATGGGCAACGATAACACGCTGTTACTTGATTTGGACAATTTTACACCCAGTATATATGCACACATATATACATTCTATGTGCGTGCACACACACACACACACACACACATATATATATATATATATATATATATATATATATATATGTACATGCACACACTCGCACACATACACATATATATATATGAACACACACACACTCACACATATACAGACATACATACATATGTGTGTGTGTGTGTATGCCCAGTCCTCATTTTGTGCTATATTTCACAATATATGCAATATATATATTATCGTTTTAACACTTCCAAAACCAAAGTGATTTTATTTAATCATCACAGCCAACCTCTCAGCAAGTGTACACACTACGCCTTCATGGCTTCACTTTTCCAGTGACATGGAGTCGAACAAATATAGCGAATCAATTACGACATCTACTTCTTCTGTTCAGGATCTATCTTGCACATTTATAAATCTACTATTGTTTCGTGCATTGAATACTCCTTCCATTGCTGTTGCAGTATATCTCGAGATTCTTGACAAAATTCAAAGAAGCTTCTCTAATATAATCGACAAGCATCATGGCCCGGCGTTGCCCGTGCTTGATTTAAAAATCGTACGACTCATACAGCAATCGCTATCACTTGACTTAAAATATTTTTGCCCTTCCTCGCCTTTAAAGGAGTGCCCTTTTGCCGTGCTGATGTTGCTACATGCCTTATTTCATTCCGAATTTTTTCTAAGCTCTATACTAAACATTAAATCTGTTACGAAAAAAGAACTAAACAAAATGAACACAAAACGATCAGCTTTAAAAAAGGTCTCGTAAATGGAAAAACCGAATGAAAAAAGAATGTTAAGAACAAATACTTTTCACACCCAACCCAGTTCTGCGGAATCAGAATCAACGTTGAGTTTAAGCAAGCGAATGAGCCAATTGGAGTAAAGTGCCATGCAGATTTAAATTTTTCCCACTTTTGACGAATGCAGCTATCGATTTTTTTATTTTTTTATTTTCACGCTAGCATGCTAGTTAACATTCCTGTCAATCAGCTGTTGGCTCTCACGTTGGCCAATAGAATCTTCCTGCCTATTCGTGGCACCCAGCTATAGGCTCACACTATGGCCAGTAGAAAATGGCCCCAAACTACATGAAAACTGCCGTAGAAGCATGAAAAAAACGATTATTTCCACTATTGATGGGAGTTGTGAAATGCAAAGTCGGTCTTGATCTTCCCGCTAACTTCGAGCATGTGCATGTAAATTTTGGTGCAAATCCGTCGGAAATTGCGGCCGTGCATTCGTTACACACACACACACACACACACACATCCTGCCTTTTATAGATAGAAATCTCTATTACAATTACTTTCTTACAATGTGACGTGTCTTTTCAACGAATATTTCCAAGGCAACTGTTTTCATGAGCTTTTTTTCCTTTAGTACCACAACTAAATGAATTTAAGTTTTCTCCTAGATTGCAACTCAGTTCCGCTGATTTAATGTTGAACTAGTGAGATGCAACTGCCTTTTCTCTTCTAAGATTTTCTTTTCGTGCACTTCTAATCTGTCAGTTTCCTTTCTGATTTCTTGCTTTCTTCCCACCTGCAATCTTTATGAATTTAAATGCAACGTCAATCGCCATCTTCAGTTTCTCGGAAGCCGGTTTCTGTATTGTCCTTTCGTCAATTTGCCTCACTAATTTTTTTTTCTGATTCTCCCTGTAAAAACTTGTGTCGTAGTACTTGATTAGGGTGAAAGAATAAAAAATACACAAACACAGAAAAGCAAACACATACGAAAACACAGAAAAGCAAGCACATATGAAAAATCAAAGAATAAAACATATATGAACACACACACACAGTTAAAAATGTATGAATACACAAACATGTACATACACACACATACACACACAGACATATATATATTAGGTTGGTGCAAAAATAATGACGTAATAAAGTCGTTTTTTGACGTTAAAAATACGTCAAAAAACGACATTATTACGTCATTATTTTTGCACCAAACTAATATATATATATATATATATATATATATATATATGTATATATATTAACCATAGTAATTTAGAAGGAAAGCAAATTGTACGCTAAATCCTTTGAAGAAATGCACACGTAAAAGTTTATAAAAAAATGAACGATCAAAACTTATCAGTAAAAAAAAAAACGTGACGCTGATAAGTTTACAGTTGAAGAGGAAAAGCCAAATTAACGTAAGAACAAAAACGAAAGCAGAGAAAAAAATGAAAATCATATCTAAAACAGAAAGTCTTCTTTAAACTTTAAAGTCAAAGAAAAAACACGCTTCTTTAACCACGACACGACAACTACTCTATTTACTATATACATATTTTTTAATAATTTTTTCAAATAAAATCAATTAAAATTTTCCCGGGGGGTGGTGAAGAAAACTTATCTAATTAATTAGCGTTTTAAAGTGGCATTCATTAGTGATCAGAGTTCTCGATAAGAAGATGATAGCATTTGAAAGGATTCAGGATATTTAGCACCAGTAGAAAAGAAATCTGTTCTGAAATTCGATTCGTTATGCAACTTCAACAACTATGATTCGCTGTGTTTAATTTTTACCCTAATATTGAAAAAGAGTTAATACATTTTTAGTGCTGCCTTATTTTTTTTTTCTTTTCAGACTAACATTGAAAAAATAACTTGTCAAATAATACGTATATTTACCAGAACTATTATCTGTACTCATTTTTAAAGATTTTATCTTATTCCTAATAATATTTAGAATCTTTTAAAGTGAACACATCTTTTATTCGGATTAGAACGTTGCATATGACTCTCAACACGAGCCTCTTCAATAGAAAATCCCATATTTATGGGCAAATTTGTTACTGCAAATTTTTATCTGACTAGAAACGTACTGGAATAATTGACAATATGTTATTTATTTTAAGCTAACATAAGTTAGTATATTCCGATAATTTTCTCATCTTATATTTTTTTTGTTTATGATTTACTCGGCTGTTCACTTTATCCGAAAGTTTCAATATGCCAGGAGGTTTTCAAAACAATTTTATCATCCTTATTGATTTTATCGCCATGTTTCTGTTGATACATTCTAAGGTCAAACTAGTGTGAAACACTGATATCTGTCATTATTAATATTGCACTCATTGTTGGAACTAATATCTTTATCTTTGTGGGTTTTATTACTATTCTTTCAGCTGACGCATTGTCTACATTCGTCACGTAACGGTGGAAGGTTCAGGATCATTGAAGGTATATTAAAATCTGATATATATAACCATTATCGACATGTGCAAATATATCGTCTACTTCATAATGAAAGTCAAGGTTTTTTTTAAGACAAAATTCGCATGAAAAGAACAATGTAACATCTTTTAATGTATATTTATATGATAAATGTAACTCATGAAATTCACTTTGTGTCTGTGTCGTATGTAACATTTCCCTCCCGCCAGTATACAACGACGTGAATATCGGGGCGTGGTAACAGGAATATTTGCTAAAGCGTTTCGTTATCTCTCTCTCTCTGTCTCTCTCTCTCTACACACACACACACACACACACACACACATATATATGTATATATATATATATATATATATATATATATATATATATATATATATATATATATAAGAAATATACTCTTAATGTGTGCTATATTTATGGGATAAAGTGCTCAATATCAGAGATAGAGCGTATGTAAATATAAAACTGAACATTGAAGTCAACACTTAGAGGCGGCAGACTGTTTCCTGCTAGACGCCTAATTTTTAAATTGTCCCTTAACGATATCTCTAGGATGATGATATCTCCCAAAATAGTTGGTTTGCACAACGATGTATCCTCAATAATACAGCTATGGCGATATGAATTCCTATTGTTTTCATGATTTTGTTTGTTAATTCCGTTGCGTTTGTGAAGTACGCATATCTAAAATGGGGTGTGTATTTATCCTTCTCCCTACCCCTCTCGCTCGCTCTCTCACGATATATGAATATATATACATGGTGGACTCACCCGTCGTATTCAACGTATGAGAGTCAACAATTCAGTTCCTCGGAACGGAGAGTCAGACACAAGCCCATATGATTTTATCATAGTGGTGAAGGCTTTGTGCAGAAGCAGCCACACTTTTTGAAGGGCTGAATACAGAGACCTGGTGCACTACGTGCCACAAGGTCCCCAAACAACCTTCCGCAGATTTTGAATTCAGAGCTGTCTTTCTCCTAGACCAGTTGCCATCCAAGGCTATAGAGTCAAGTCCATCCTGCTAATTACCCATATATATATATATATATATATATATATATATATATATATATATATATATATATATATATTTCTTCTTTTCTTATAATTTTCTTTTTTTCTTGACGTAAATTATGTAGAAATTGCCCAAATGTTTTCTATCTTCCAGAGCTTTTTTTTCTATACTTTAATATATTATCTAACATAATTTAATCTTTACATTTAACTGCATGTATTGATTGTTTTGTGTATATATCTAGAGGAATGTTTTATTTCCATAAGTCTGTCAGAATATTGGTGCCGTTTACATAGTTGATATCATTGAGTGTTAGCTTTTTTTTATTAATAATGCCTCTCTCTCTCCCTCTCTCTCTCTCTCTCACACACACACACACTCATATATATATGAAGAAATATAGTCTTAAGATGTGCTATATTTATGGGATAAAGTGTTCAATATCAGATATAGAGCGTGTGTAAATATAAAAGTGAACATAGAAATCAACACTTAGAGGCGACAGTCTGTTTCATGCTAGATGCAATCATAGGTGGCCTGACGATTGCATCTAGCATAAAACAGACTGTTGCCTCTAAGTGTTGATTTGTATTTTCACTTTAATATATATATATATATATATATATATATATATATATATATATATATATATCGCTGTATCATTAAAAGTAGAAATAATGTGTGATTTAAAAACACATAATCTCAACATCACCTCAATGACAACATATTCTTAAAGTCTTCTTCAAGTGATCAAAAATGGTTGTAAATCTATGAATATTCTTTTATTAGCAAAACAAAAGATTTCAAATATGTGTTGACATGAATGATTGGTAGATGGAAACCGACTGGAATCATTATATCAATTCTCAGTTTTAATAACTGTAAGTACATAATTGTAAATAACCGGGAAGTATTTTAAGAGGGGGTGTAAAAATGCGACACCGAAATTTGAACGTGCATTAAATAGCAAAAGATGCATCCCAAAGGCTAAACAAGAAGAAAATACTTTTAGAAATTTTCAAGACTGCTTTGAACTGCTTTGTAATATCAATTCTCCCGTGGCTGTGAATGCTAGATAATCTTTTCACAGTTGAAGAAAAGACCGGAGACAATAGACATGAGGCTCTAGTGAAGCAAGCAACTAAGATGTCTTAAGACAAATGGAAGCAGAAAGGGCACATATTCAGAATGCAAAAATTGGTCTGAGGGCGACTAGAGTTTTGCTACGCTATGATATGATAAATGTCTATCGTTCCTTGACATTTCAAGCTACAGAATCCTGCATTCCACTAAATCTCTTGGCTATGGCATATAAACGTGAGATTGCACTCATTTCTGTCGAATTTAGTTTTAAATCTTCAGAATACTTCTATGTGCCGTAACCTCTTATTTTGTGGGGATTCCTGCTCTCCATAACTTACTATTCTTTGTAGCTCTTAGTAATGCTTGTCTTTTGTCATCCCTCACACCCCCATCCTATCGTCTATTTATTCATGTTGGTCAGGACTTGCTGCCTATCCGCTGTCACCTTTGCCTTAGATATGTCTTGTGAATGTCAAATTCTGCAAACTTTCTATCGTCATTATGTGTCCAAGAAATTTCAGCTGTCTCTTTCTGATTCTGAATGTGTGTCCTTTCTGCTTTCATTTTCCTTAAGACATCTTCGTTGCTTGCTTCGATAGAACCTCGCGTCTATTGTATCCAGTCTTTTCTTCAACTGTGAAGAGACTGTCCAGCATTCACATCCATATCGGAAAATTGATATTACAAAGCAGTCTTGATCATTTCTAAAAGAATTTTCTTCTTGCTTAGCCTCTGGGATGCATCTTTTGCTATTCCAATGCGTGTCCAAATTTCGGTGTCGCATTTTTACATCCTCTGTTAAAATACTTCCCGGTTATTTAAAATTGTGTACGTACGTATAGTTATTAAAACAGAGAATTAATATAATGATTCCAATCAGTTTCCATCTACCAATCATTCCTTTCAAGACATACTTGAAATCTTTTGTTCTGCTAATAAAAGAATATTCATAGATTTACAACCATTTTTGGTCACTTGAAGAAGGTTTTAAGAATATGTTGTCATTGAAGTGATGTTGTGATTATGAGTTTTTAACACATTATTTCTACTTTTAATGATACAGTGATAAAGCACTTACCGTTTTGAAATGATCATATATATATATATATATATATATATATATATATATATATATATATATATATATATATACATATATATATATACATATATATATATATATATATATATATATATATATATATACATATATATATATATATATATATATATATATATATATATCGGTGGAGTAGTGGGTAACGACTCGGAGTGAGGGTTCGAAGAGAGTGGGGGAGGGATAGAGATGAATACGCACTGCATTTTAGACATGCGTATTTCACAAACGCAATGGAATTAAAAAAACAAAATCATGAAAAGCAATAAGAATTCATATTGCCATAGCTGTATTATTGAGGATACATCTGTATACAAACCAAATATTTCGGAACATATCATTCTCCTAAAAATATCGTTAGGTCAATATTTAAAAATTAGGCTGTACCCACCGACACATAGAGTCAAATCAGTTGATGTCTTTAGAAGAAAACATATTTTCCTCACAGGCAGAAAGGAAATATTGAAAGAAAGGATGAAGTCAAAGAAGAAAGAAAGAAATAGAAATGGAAAGTAAGAAAGAATTGAAGAAGACAAAAAAGAATGAAAGTGACAAATAATGAATGAAAATATCCAAAATAACAAAGAGAGAAATCCGAAACAAGAAAGAAAGAAAGAAATCCAAAAAAGGAAAGAAAGAAAGAAAGAAAGAAAGAAAGAAATCCAAAAAAGGAAAGAAAGAAAGAAAGAAAGAAAGAAATCCAAAAAAGGAAAGAAAGAAAGAAAGAAAGAAAGAAAGAAATCCAAAAAAGGAAAGAAAGAAAGAAAGAAATCCAAAAAAGGAAAGAAAGAAGTTAAATGGATGTCAAAAGAAGAAATTAAGAAAGAAATCTAGAGGAAAGTCAAAAAAGGAAAGACAGAAACAAAGACAGAAACAAAAAAAAAAGAAATGGGAGTCATAAATAGAGAGGAGAAAAAAGGCTCTCAGAATAAAAAGAAAAAAAAGCTGGAAGAAAATATATAAATAAATAAATAAATAAAAAATAAAGAAAGAAAGAAAAAGTCAAAAAGAAAAGTCTGTAATAAAGACAGAAAGATAAAGGAAGTCATAACTGGTTGAAAGAAAGAAAGAAAGAAAGAAAGAAAGAAATAGAATGAATGAAAATTGACAGAGAGAAGGAAATAATGAAGTCTACAATAGAAAGGAAGAAAAAATGAAGGAAATTAAAAAAGTAATAAATAATGAATTAATTCAAGAAAAAGAAAAAAGAATGGAATAGAATATCGTAAATGGAAAAGAATAAAGAAAAAGCAAAGAAAGAAAGGAACAAAGAAAGAAAGGAACAAAGAAAGAAAGAAAGAAAGAAAGAAAGAAAGAAAGAAAAACGAATGAAAACAAGTTTTTAATGATTTATTTCAACTCTTCTTTGGAACATAGTTCTCCTTCGTCTTACTCGTCTTTTCTTTCTAAAAAAAATCATCTTTAGTCTGATGCCGTCGCACAACACAAAATTATTTTTCTCTTTTACCACTGAGATCGTGGTGTGTTAGGATATGTGGTTTGCATAAGAAAAGAGAAAATTAAATTAAAAAAGAAAAGAAAAAAGAAAAATTAGACAAATCCACAAAACGTAATAATAATAATGAAAAAAAGATATAGAGATATTTTCAGCGAAAGAAAAAAATGTCCTTACTTTGGGCGTCTTTCATTTTCAAAATAATGAGAGATTTCAATTTATACAATCGAATCGAAGTAAAACGTGAACTGACATCACCCCCTTTACTTTTGTCTCGTTCACAAGAAAAATAAAATAAAATAAAATAAACGAAACGAAACGAGATTTCCATGTTATTTAAACAAAGAACACGAAAGTTGGAAAAATACCGAAATCTCAATGTTTGCCACGAGGAGACCAGCGTTGCAATATCTAATATATCGAATGTCGATCGACAAATGAGTTTTGAATATTTCTCGAAGCATAATAACTAACATGGAAATTTCTTTTTAATGTGAAATTCAATAAGATTTATTTGTAATGTGTGCGTCATTCAGATAAAAGTTTGAGAATACCGAGGCCAGAATATGTGAGAAATTAGTAAGAATTAAGGTGCATTGGAACTACAAGGAAACGGCGGCTAATAAATAAATATATAACTATGAGATTGTTTCGTATATATCATTAGGGAAAGTAACAACGAAAATATAAAACCCACAAGGCATACTGAATGCAAAGGAACAGAGATAATCCAGTAAAACTTCTTGAAATGATTGAGAAAATGGATGATGAAAGATGTAAAATACAGACAATAAAGGAGTCGGAAATGTGCAAGAATTATTTAGAGTATCAAAGAACAGGAACGTGATGGAGAACGATGTTCACCCACGTTCTGAAGATTCATGGCACATAACCCAGAGAGAAAGACAGAGAAAGAGAGAGACAGAGAGAGACAGAGCGAGATAAAAAAGGAGGGAATCCAATCAAAGATAAATTAAAATTGTGAATTGATAATTTTAATATCTCTCTATATTCCTGAGATGAGCTATTGCAATTATTTACACTATTTACATTCTACGGACTGTTGTCTTCATCTTTTTTTTTCCGCATTCACGACGTTTCAGTCATTTTACGCTCCAGCTTTGTTCAGGTGAATAGAATTTAGAACTGAACTCTTTATTTCGTTTATCGGGGGAGAATGTCCTAGTTTCATGGGTCCTCATTGGATAGCGTTGTTTTGATGCATTGACTTGACCCAAAAAGTTGTAAGTTCAATACCCGCCTACTGCAGTGGTGGACAAAAAACTTGGAGAGTTGAGTTAAAGGGAGATAAGAGATACATCCAGAAGAGGCATGGCATATGGAACTAAGACAAACCAATTTCGAAATGTCTCCTAAATATACTAACACACTCGGGCTTATTTCAATCTAACAGGGATTATTTGAAGACACAGAACATGGAATAACTAGAACTCCTTTAAACACGCCTTAGAATTAGCAGTAATCCTATACAACACAACTTAGTATATAAACCTATAATGATTTACTATCAATAAACGACCACCAGCCCAATCTCCGTCATTCATAATGAAAACCTGTAAGAACAACAGAAAAACTGAATAAATCTAATAACATTTTCATTGGCCATCCCATTTAATGAAACATTCTAGTCTCTTTCAGATATTGAGCATTTTATAACATATATATATATATATATAACCTAACTGTCGGGGTTTCGATTCCCTCGGTAGTGGATGCGCACTGATGATGAGTCCCAAATATAGGACGAAGCGGTCGTCCCGTGCTTCCTGAGGTTTCTATCAGACTCGATGAATCAATTAATATAATTATCAAAT
>OZ010571.1:95636964-95649464 GCA_963932145.1 Acanthosepion lycidas | reverse complement strand
CACCAATTGCAACTTGACACGTATGATACAACTGTATAAAGTTATACAAGGATTAGATAAAAATAAAATGAATAAATAATAAACATTCTCCACAGATAGTAGAACGCAATACCTGCAGATTTTCTATCAATAAGTAATGTCGTCCAGCAGGAATTTGATTAACGCTATAAAAGCTTTCTTTTTTTTAAATTTCCTAGACAAAATCATGTTCGTTGTAGTGCAATGGATATCCTCTCTGAATTAGAATTCGGAGAGCCGTGTTCGATTTCCAATCGCGTTCGATACATTCACTTACGCATTCATACCCTTACGAATCCATCTCTTCCCCACCAGCTATGGGTTGAATAGCAGGAGAGACTAAGTCCTATAGACTTGGTTGGAAAACAGGCTACCGCAGAAGGAAATGGCAACCTACAGCGGGAAAACCTTCTGCCTAGTCTGTTATGATTCAAAGGTGTGTAACACGTATGTCACTTAAATGACTGACTGAAAAAAATACTCAAACAGGAACGGCCGTTAACCTTCCGAGTTGTGTAGTAACAAACAACTGAACATGTAAAACAGAATCAGAATTGGAAAAGATGCGAAAATCAAGCATGAAAAATATGGAAAATGTTGTTAGCAGAAATTATCGAGATATATCTAACCTCCATATATATTTTCTGATATAGAAAAAGATTTGAAGCGACAGACACGCGAATCGACCGATTAGTGTTGGCAAGAATATGAACAGAAGATGTGTCAAACGAAGAAGTATTAAGGAAAACAGGAACTACAAGAAACATGTTATTAAAATCAGAAAGAGACATCTGAAATCTTCCGAACACATGAGTAACTGATTTGCCTCTTTGACAGCATATCGACAATTTTCACACAGCTAAAGAGGTAACTTGAAATGTGGTTTTACAGAAGGATGCTGCGAATTCTATGGACGGAACATATGAGCAACGAGGAGAATTTTTGGGAAAAAAAACACAAATGACACTAATACTTGTCATCTAAAAAAGACAGTTGACAATTCTGTGTTAGATAAGGAGGAAAGAAGGCGTAAAGAATTCAACACACTTATGACATATTGAAAGAAAACATGGAATAAAGTAACGAATAAGGGATGCCAAAACATGGACCAGGGATGATATTCAAGGGAGAAACGTTGCTTATAACAAAACAGAATTTGGGGGAAAAAAAGAATATATTGGATTCTTAAAAGCAGAAACATCTGTGGAAATATTTTCTCACAAAATAAAATTTATTTCAATCACCTACGGTCATTTACTAAGTGCGGCATCCTGCTTAAGAATATTCTATAAATGACTTCATCATTCACTGAAGACTACAAAATATTTTTTTCTTCAGATTCATGTCTTCTTTACATTGCATATTCTTTCTTACATGCGTCCAATTCTTCAGTTTTCAGGTTTTGAAATATTCCTCAGGCTCTTTTTGCTTGAGAATTTAAAATATCATAGACAATTCCCAACACGTAATTGCACCTACTTAAATCAGGAGATTTCGTGTCAGTGATCCATCGCCTTGCATTTTAACCCAGGCTCATTATAACAGCAATGTAGAACGCTCAGTTTATATTCAGTCATTATCTTCAAGGAAATGACGTCGTTTTCTTGTATTTTCTGGAGGCAATCCTTATGACAGTCGCTTACGGTTTCTTCAGGTTGAAACACCGGTTCCCGTACGATCACTAAAGTTAAGCAACATAGCTCCTGTTCAGTCCCTAGATGAGAGACCGCCTAGGAATATCGGAAGTTGTACGCTTGGATGTGCTGATGGTGTACTGGATAATGGCTTGTAATTGATAATGGATGTAATAAAAAGAAAGAGGAGGATGTGAAGGAGGAAGTAGTAGAATTATATGTGCTTAAGAAAAACTTCCTAATATCTATGCAAGGACTCAAGACTTCGGAGTTCTGGTTCAAAAGGTTCTTTTTATCATAAAGTAAAAATCCTTGAAAGTGTCTATATGAAAAAAATGAAACCAAACGATAACAAAATTAATTATGAATACTACATGTTCTAAAAGTTTTCCAATAGATATACTAAATATCCCAACATCGGCGATAAAAAGGGTAATCTAAATTGAAGTACCCGGGTCAAATTCCAAGATAAGATGATAACATCCTCGCAAGCAACAGATATTTCGGTATTATCTCCAGTTTTGAGAAGGGTGATTAATATTCGAATATTTCTTCTGGAGAAAAAATAATATAGAGAACAAAATATATTTGGATTTGTTGCTAGTAGTGTACATTCTTCTTAATTTTATATCTATGAACAAAAATCGTTTAATTTATTTATCAACTGTTGCAACGTTAACCCTAATTATTAAAAAGGAATTTTTAGTGTAATCTATCCTGACTTGGCATCTCAACTTCAGTCACTTTCTCACCGTCGTGGCGTGGCTTCTCTCTGTATTTTTGACAAATATTTCCCGGAGAACTAATCTAATGAGATTTTTCCCTGGTGCCTCGAGTACGCAAATTTAAGCATGGTACTAGATTGGTGGCTAGGTCCCAGACTTTTACTGTTGAAATTGTTAAATACATCCACCACTTCTACTCCAACATTTTCTTTTTTCGCACTTCCCGCCTGTGGAATTGCCTTCCGTTTACTTGCTTCCCTAATGGCAACATTTTCAAAAATTTAAATGCAACGTAAATTGCAATCTTCTGTCTCCTTGAATTTCGCAAATTATTTTCTCTTCTCATACCGATACCCAGTCTTGTATCTGATTTTCACGCCCTGTATACTAGTGGCATTCCCGCATTGCCGTTACCATAAAAAAATTATATATATATATATATATATGTGTGTGTGTGTGTGTGTGTTCACGATGCTTAGTGGAAAGAGCTCAATATCTGTGATAATGCTAACATATTCAGTTGTATGTATATTAAGGATACAATCTAATATCCATACAACTAAATATATATATATATATATATATATATATATATATATACACACACACACAATGGTCAGTTTGGTTTCGTTTTTTCTTTAATACCAAAGTAGCAATAGCTACACTAGTCGCATATTCCAGCCTTATTCGTTACCTCCCTTTGGTAGTTTTTAATACAACTTAAAATCATTTTAAGAACTAGTAACAAAACTTTACCAAAGAATGTTTGTGTTCTTTTGTACATTTTTCTACACAGGTGTTAGATGTAACATTCTTCCATGTTAAAATGGACGACGAAACAAAATTGATTAAAACTCCTGGTCTGTAACAATGCATTACTCGGTAATCGAATCTGATCTGTAAAAATTGTTGCGAAATAAAATTATGAAAAACGGTTTTAAATATATGTCATAAATATCGGCGCGCAGTATGCGATTATCGATTATCTTTACGCGAATTCGAAACAGGGAAATATAGGAAAAGAGAATTAAAGTAAGAACGTTGTTATAAAGCAGACAAGCGGTGTTCATTGATAGTTTGCAAATCTCATAATTCTATTGAACAAGCAGCAATTACGTGACTATTACATCTGATCAAAGCCATTCAAGTTGACGGTGGCGTGTTTGTTGGTCGCTCGTTAAATTCCATTACGATTCTCTAATAGACATATAAATCCACGCACAATCCGTTTTGGATCCACTGTAGATTCGCTTAAAGATGAAGTATGCAAATTCTAATTGGTTAATCTTTTGGTAAAGCCATTTTTGTTAAAATACTCGGAAGATTATAGACAGCGATCGTCCTCTTTTTTCAATTATCTTCTTTAATTTAAGAATATTAAAATAAACCGAATACATCGAGTAATATTCGAATATAAAGCATTATTATTTATACTTCATATTTACCTTACAAAACAAATAGATTTACTAGTACGTCTGAACAATCCGATAAGTTAACCTTGGATTATGTAGATGTTAATGTTATTGTTTTGTCTATAAAATTACATGTCAACTATAAGTAAGATAAATTTTCACTTAGAAATATGATAAAGAAATACAGTACCCCAGTAGATCCGAAAAAATAAATTAAATTAATTATCTATTACAAAATTTTTTTAAATTTGTCAGAAATAACAACACACCTGCAAAATCAAAACAATGAACGAACATTTGTTATGTTTTTAAATGCCCCGTGAAGAATTGTGTTCCTGCTCAAACCAAACTCATAAATAATTACATCGGTCAAACTACTATATATCTAACCAGACGACTTACGTTACACCTAACCGACAATAGATTCATTAGGACTCATTTAAGCACGCACAAAAATCTACCAGACATACTAGTAGAAAAAAAAAACAAGTATAATATACTCGTCCACATGTAAAAAATATTAAAAATAATGAAAGCCTTAATAATAAAAAGAAAAAAACTAACACTCAGTAGTATTAAATACGAACACGGCCACAATGTTCTGGTCGTGTTTGTAAAAAAAAGAATTCCTATACCTCGAGATACCTACATTACACCACCCATACATTCAGTTGAAAGTAAAAAATAAAATCATCCCTGATAATGGCTAGAAGTATAACCGAAAGCGCTCGGAACATCAGAAAGACAACACTTGTATGCACACGAGAAAAACTGAATAAAATGCCTTATCGTCTGTCGTCTTTAACGGAACATTTATAAAAGAGGTGATGCTGCCTAAATACAGACTTTATATATATATATATATATATATATATATATATATATATATATATATAGAGAGAGAGAGAGAGAGAGAGAGAGAGAGAGAGAGAGATCTGTATAGACGAAGATGGATCTGAAAAATCTGAGATAGATAGATAGATAGATAGATAGATAGATAGATAGATAGATAGATAGATAGATAGATTTTAATGTTACCATCTTCACGCAAGTTTCATATGTGCCAATATTTGATATGGAAGCGGAGTCATTAGGCGATGCCTATCCGCTCGGGTTGTTCGCTAATCGCTAGTGAAGACACATTCTCAGCTCTAATTGTCTTTATTTAACACCTACATAGCCAATTTATGCTTTATACTTCCAATAGCCTTAGTGGATTTTAGTTACAGTTTCTGACGTGAACAAGGCCAGTACGGTCAGAATTATTTTCAATCACTTTATGATCGGTTCATCTCTCCAGGCTGCTGTTTTCAAGAATTCCCCTGTGTGAGATTCGCGCTCGGTATTTTTTATAGTCAGAAAGCCAATATTCTAAAAGCTCGGTCACTATGTGTTTTATTTACCATTAATGTCGCTGTTTTATGCAAAGAGATTTTTCCAAAATAACTAGCTGTTTATTGTTAACGTATTTTATTTTCCTTTTCCTTGTTTTCTAAATATAATGCCTCAGTGTGATGACAGTTTGGTATTTCTTCTTTACTTTATTAATCATTTCTCCCCAAGCAAAACAATAAAGTCACTGATACGCAGGTGGTTAGTGCGAGTGATAGAATAAGAAAAAAATAAAGAAAAAAAAATGATTAAGGAACAAGTACAATAAAAGAAGAGGGATCAAGAAGACAGTAGATAGCGATTGACTTTATTTCGTTTATTGGATTATTCTCATTGTGAAATTATAAAATATTTATTTTCACCGATGTTCTCATTGTCGGGAGCGCGCACACAAACATACACACAAACAAACACACAATACACACAGACACAAAGACACACACACACACCAAGAACAAAAATTAGGACTTTCTTCCTCTATCTGCCATCAACTGTATAAGCAAATAATTTTTCTTTCTTAATCCATTTTACCCTAGGTATAAGAGAGAGATAGCGATAAAAATTTAAAGCAGGAAGTTAATTCCACTATTTAAGCGAAGACAGCTTATCAAAAGATGAGATTTTCCACCAATGAGAATCGGCTTCGAACGCATGTGTAAAGGGGAGGGGGGGCACATTACCCCCCGTTCGATTTACTTAATTATACCTTATATTTTACTTTGCCTCGTGATGTATTTTTGTTCTATTCTACTGATTTTTATTTCATGTAAATGTATCACATGTTTATACTTTGTTCCTGTTATTGTCTAAGATTGCAAATATTTGTGGACCAATATATAGCTGCATTTAATGCCTTTGTTTTGTTACAAATGGCGATCCTCTGCTTTTCATCGAAGTAGTCATATGATCACGTGACGACCGGTGAATGACGTCAGGAATGATATTGATGAGACCAGTTGCCATGTAGAGCCCAGAGAGGAAGGACTTCCTTAGGCCCCGGGGGTAGGTCTTACAGGAAAAAAACACATGGTCTGGACCAGTCCAAAGAGAAGCGGCAGTATGCCCTGTTTTCCCTTCCTGAAATATGACATGTAAGGTTACCCTTTCTTACACACTGTTGAGGCATATGTTATAATTTCTTTGCGTGCGACACTTGTATATATATATATATATATATATATATATATATATATATATATATATATATATATATATATACCTAATTTTATAAACCTCTCTGGTAAATGAGCATGTACGTTATACTGTTTCCATTCTGCTATTCCGTTCTATCCGTGCAATATCGGTGTTAATATAGATTTAGCAATGCCCATAACGAGAGAAACATATTAGGGAAAATAAATATGTCTTTCCCAGGGTCTCGTTACACCTTATAAATGGTCACTTTTGGTATCGGTCGCATCATCTAAAGGGAGATCTTTTAAAACAGCGTGAAAGAAGAAACAGAACATTGTCCCTCGATCTGCCGATAACTAAATATTTATTTATTTATTTAACCGTTTGATCTCGAAGAAAAAACATTCAGGATTAGAGGAGGGTTATAATTGGGATCATCTCTAGGTCAAACTACAGTTGGTATTCGATTTGTTAGTATGCAATTGGCTGTTGATTTTATCAGGGAAACTCTACGCCCTGTCTTCAGTCTATTCAGCATTCCACCCAGCAATGCTGTACCATCAATGCACCGCCTGTATAATTAACTAGGTGTGCCAATCTGCACCATTGTTTAAGATAACCTTTGACACTAGAATGTCTTGTTTTTAATCATGTTGTATGTCTAGCTACCTTCAGTACTAGGGAATCTTGGCAGGGACAGAGGTGTAGGTAAAAACTGATCGCCAATTACCAGCCAGGAGTAGAGGAGGGTTACAGCGATAAAAATCTCAATGATAATTCATCGATTTAAACGAGACCAGCTAACCAAAAGACTAAACATTTGGTCAGTTAGATTGGTTTCTAACGGATATGTAAGTGTGAAATGTGGGACTTATAACCTATTAAATTTACTTAATAATAGATACATTTTATTTTTATTTTTCTCGATTTGTTTTGTTTTTCGTTCCTCCAACAATTTATCTGATGCAGATGTATTAATTTCTTTAGCAATTAATATTTTTAAATGTGCAGAAAAACACACACACGCATATATATATATATATATATATATATATATATATATATATATATATATATATACAAACAATTTAATTTTTTTAAATTTTTTTTAAAATATTATTTTTCCTCCCACTCAGCCTGCTCAATGTCTACATTTTTTATATGTAAGTTCATGTATCTATCTATCTATCTATCTATCTATCTATCTATCTATCTATATATATATATATATATATATATATATATATATAATACATATATATGTTTACATATATATGCACGCATATATATATATATTTATATTGCAATATATATATATATATATATATATATATATATATATATATATATATATATTAATATCAATTTATACATATGTAAGTTCATGTATCTATATGCAGGTGCGTGGATGTTTATCTATGCATTTTCTGAATAACTTTCTTATCGGTCTGTGACCGGAGATTGCATGATATAATTTTAATGATTCCATTTATTAAGATGCTTGAATAAATTCCTTTTTAACAATTTAATTTCAAAACACATATGGATGTTAATGAAAATCTTAACACCCACAAATTTGTCATTTGAACAAAATTGTTAGAAGCTAATTAAGACATTTTACATGACAAAATTTACACCGTCATCCTTATTTTATTTTGTTATGCTAAATCTTTTGCATTGATATTAACAGCCTTCTATTTCTACAGGATGCCGAGTGAATAAAATTCATATCTATAAAATATAATAATATAAGATAGAACGTGTGAGGCACTGATAAATTAATAGAATGAATTAGATAAAGAGGACTGAACACAGAATATATTTGTTTGTATCAATAAACTGACTTATAATTCATATTCTATCATAATGTTCGCTATATATGGCCGCTCTCTCACTGAATTAACAGCAGGATAGAGGGTATAGTTTAAAAGTTTAGATAGTTGATTTTTAATGAGAAAGAAAGGAATAAAGAGTAATACGCAAGAGAGGTAAATTGGTATGACAATAAAACCACAATAACAATTTAAAAAAATATTTTTTACGGTTAAAATATATTTTCTCTCCTTCTGTGTTACAGTTTCTCTATCTATCTATCTATCTATCTATCTATCTATCTATTAAATCATTTATATATATATATATATATATATATATATATATATATATATATATATATATATATATATATATATATAGAAAGGCCATCCTTATACCAGACCTGGCAAACATGCGACTGTGGTTCGCAACTGGGGGCGGAGTATTGAAACCTACATTACTACTAAATAAAAATTAATAGAAATTTGTAGCAAGGAACTAGAAAGTAATGTCCAGTAATTAGCGACTATATATATTAGGGTGGATTCTCTTACAGTTATTAGGTTATTTACATAAATAAAAAGAACAGAAACTGCATAAAATAAGAAAGAACAAAATAGCATAAAATAACGTAATGCACAAAAATAAATTTATTCACCATAAATTCGACATTGTTAGATCATCGTGAAAAAATAACGTTAATTTGTTTGTGTCCTACTAAGTACAGAAAATATATTTGTATAATACAATCAGAAAGCAATTACATCATTTTACAAAATCGCATATCAGCAAAGTCTGAAAATGCTTTACAAAAAACATAATTTGGAAATGTTGCCAATGTGACGGGATCCCAGCCGTGGTTCTAATGAAATGTGCTCCCAAGCTGGCTACAGTTCTCTTCAAAATTTCCAACATTTGCGTTGCTGCTTCCTGCTTTCCTAGTTGTCAGAAGACTTCCTCCGTAGTTCCTGTTTCAAGAGAACTGGCGAATATTCTGACCCCTCTAACTATCGTCCTATTAGTCTTCTATCGCTTTTCGGAAAAGTATTCGAGGATTTAATGAAAGCTGAAGTGGTTAAGCATCTCAACTCTCATGACAAATATATGGCTTCCGTTTTGCTAGGTCTACCGCTGTTGTGCTAACGGCCATCACTGAATATGTATGTCAAGCTCTTGATGATAACAGCTCGATCTGTGGCACTAGATGTCTAGAATGCATTTGAAATTGTCTGGCACGCTGGTATTATACTTAAGATCCCGGGATACGGTATTACTGGACGTTTTTTTGATTTATCCCAATCGTTCAAATCGTGAAAAGAAGGTCGTTCTGAACGGGCTCGCTTCCATATCCTTTCACACGAACGCGGATGTCCGCAAAGGCTCTATACTTGGTGCTACGCTGTTTCTGATCTTCACCAGTGATCTTCCTGATGTCACCAATTACCAAGTTGGCATTTATGCCAATGACACTACCATTTACGCATTTCTCAATCGCAAATCAGTCAGAGTGGACAAAGTTAACCTGGTCGCAGCTCCTGAAAAGAACTTCAATCAGTGGGTAACTGGAGCAGGAAATGGCACTCAAGCTTTAATGTCCCCCAAAAGAAACTCTTCTCATTTAACCGTCATACAGAATCTTTCCTGACCACTAACATCATGGCTGATTCTAAACTCCTGGAGAGCAACCCACTCTACCTTCTTGGCCTCACGTTTTTAACAGACTTGAAGTGGAACGACTGCGTCTACAGCAAGGAAAGCTGGGTCACTGTATCGTTCCAAAAGGTTTTTCTCGTCAGAATCCGTTATTTTTATTTACAAATCTATCATTCGTCTATACATTGAATACTGTTGTCATATTTGGTTTGGTGTTCCTGCTACTCATCTCGAGGTTCTTGACAAAATCCAAAGAAGGATATGCAATATAATCGATCCGGATTTGGTGGCTCCACTTTAGTCACTTTCGTGACGTAGCTTCCCTCTGTCTTTTCTACATATATTTTCATGTCTACTTCTCTGACAAGATTTTTTCTTAGTGCCCGGACTATAGTAGTTTAAGTGTGTTACTAGATTTACATCTAAGTCCCACTCTTTTAATGTTGAATTAGTTAAATGCAACCGCCACTTCTAATCCAACAATTTATTTTCCCGCATTTTCCTGCTGTGGAATTCCTTCCACTTCCTTGCTTCCCCGAGAACTACAATCTTCAAAAGGTTAAACGCAACGTCAATCAGCATATTTTGTTTTCTTGACGTCCATTGTGTTTTATACTTTACTCGGTCCTTCCTATATCCAGTCTTTTCTCTCAACTAAATTCTCTGGAACCTCCCACGTACTAGTGACATTCCCAGCTTGCTTGAGGTGAAATATTTTTTAGAAATGTGTGAAAATTGAAAATAAAAAATCTGGTATTTTTAAATTACCTGAATCTATTTATTTAATCTATGTTCATATTCTTAAAAATAAAAACTAATATTATTAAATGTTTCCTCTTCTGTGAGACAATCTTTTCTTGTAACATAACTTGCTCTATACAAAAGTTACATTTCAATATATTTAGGGATTGTAGTTTTAAGGTATGATAAGTTTGTCAAATGTTTGGCATCCTATTTTATCCAGAAAATGTCCACATTTTGAGGAATTATGGCTTGGATCAAAGCTGAGATCTTTGGCATCAGCATTTAATTTAAGAAGTAGTTTTTATTTTTGAATATGAAAAATTTTATTAGGTTGGAGCAAAATTAACGATTTTTTTGATTATCGTTCACCCATTTATCCAACTTTTTTGACTTCCCTATTTGCTTTAAATGGCGAACGACTGTTGAGTGGTCGACCTCGAGTTCAACAGCAACTTCTCGTGTGGTTTTGCGAGGATCAGCTTCAATTAAGGCTTTCAAATGTCCGTTATCAACCGCGTCACCATTGTGAAATTTCTTGAACCACCGTTGTGCCACACGTTCGTTAGTGGTTCCTGGGCCAAACGCATCATTGATATCACGAGCTGTCTCGGCAGCTTTTCCGCCTAGTTTGAACTGGAACAAGAAAATCGTGCGGATTTGAATTTTGTCCATGCTGTCGAAAAGCCTGCAAAAATTGAATGAAGAGATTGAGAACGGTAACGAATAACACGATTCGATAGAGCGCAAAATGATATATAACATGGCTATATATATCAACGAATTAATTCAGAAATCATATATAAAAGTAACATATGTGATAAAGTAAGTACAAGCCATTTTTAGTTATCTATGACTTAAAAACAATGTTAAATGTTTGGAAAAGAAAATTGATGGGTTCAGTTATTGTTACATTTGCAATTACTTAACCGTTTGATTGCATCAATAATATATATGTTTTTTTTTTCCTGATAAAAAATTGCGTCTAATTTTGCCACAAAATAATATTTTTTTGTCAAAAATTCAAACATTTTAAATAATGCCCAATACTGTTTTGGCTAATCCCTCACATTTTAAGCCAAACAAAATCAGTTTCCTCCATCATATTTTCAAGCAACATTGACGATATGATAGAGGAAACTTATCATCATCTCTTCATCCACTAAATGAATACACTGTTTTTCTGATTTTCAGAGATTTCATTAAAATATCACGAAGAAATTTAAAGTCATCTAATTGACCCAGATGTAATAAAGTATTCAAATCCCCTGATAAAATTTATCAGAATCATATTTTTCCCCAATCTATTGTGGAAACATAACATTAATATGATCTATTAAAATTGCTTTAATTATAATAAATTTTTTAATTTACTAAGATAACGAATTACTTCATTGGTTTGTGAAAGGGAAAGGGAAAAAATTGATATATATATATATATATATATATATATATATATATATATATATATATATATATATATATATATACACCAGCATGGTAACATACAAATCTGAAAGTTTCCAAACATTTAATTAAAAAAATTGGAAAATTTTCAGTGACAAAGGCAACAAATTGGATGAGCAGTTGATTGTTTGATTCATAACATGTAACTGCTGACAAAATTATGTTGATCAAATTTTATACAAATTATCAAAAGTGTGACGGTTGTCTTTTTCTAGAAACTGTACCACCTCATCATTTTTGAAAATTTCTCACTGAAGCAGAAGTTTTATTGGTTTTGGTTGAGAACTAAAACTTATGGTAATAATTCTTGTAATAACCCCTGTTTCATAGTCAGATGGAAAACGCCTTTCCCAAACAACAGTGGTGTTGTCTCGAGGTATTGCCTTTAACAATCATTCTCGCTAATTCTGATCTTGAGAAAAACAAATTTCACAAACTTTATTTTTTTAATCATAGTTACCACAGCAACCTGTTTGCACTTCACTTTTTGAACATTTTGTGAAGGATTT
>OZ010571.1:95626964-95631964 GCA_963932145.1 Acanthosepion lycidas | reverse complement strand
TAAATTTAAATAAACACTTAAACATAAATAATAATAGTAATTCCAAAACAGAAATAAATAATATTGATAAATTATTTAATTGTAGAAATCCCATAAATTGTCCTTTGCAAAATAGATGTTTTACAGAATCTATTGTTTATCAATGCACTATTTGATCTAATGAAAATCCGGCTGTTATGAAATTTTACATTGGTAGCACAAAAACAAACAAACTTTTAAACAAAGGTGGTATCAGCATATATCTTATTTTACCAAGAATGCGTCCCGTACCTCGCTCTTTAAATATTTTTGCTTTTTAAAAAAAATCAATAAAACTCATGCCGTAAAATAGAAAATATTTAAAAAAACGACAATTTTGAAGTCCTTAAAAGACCATTGACCCCTGTGTCTACATGAAAACTTGCATATCATTAAGTTTCCTTAAAATAATGATCTCCTAAATCAGCGTAATGAATTAACAGTAACGTGTAGTCAATTGTCTAATGTTTACTTTAAAATATAGTTAATAGAATTTTTTCATAAAATATCTATACATTACAGTTATATATTCATTATTTTATTAATATATAATGGTCCATATAATATATATGTAATTCTTTAATTGTTCAACATTAATGTTGCCATGTTTTATTGTGCATTCAACATAATAAGTATTGTATTTTGGGTTAAATATAATATGTATAAAATGATTTAATCACACTAGAGACACTTTAAGATAGCTCTCAAGTATATTTTAAAACATTTTTTTAAAAATCTTGAAATTCTTATAAAATTAACCTATAGCTGAATAAATCTCTCTGTCGAAATCTCTGTATCTTAAATTTATACACGTAAATAGATGCCACCTGTGGTGATATGCCTTAAAATTGTCAATTCATCTAGACATGAATCAATAACCCACCTATCCCAAACTTCCAACATAATTCTTCAATTTTCTGCTTTAGCTTTGATCTGTCTTTTGATTGGTCAACACAGACATACCCACACAATTTTGAATTCCTTTTCTCCACTACTTTTTAACTCTCAAATAATCTACCGAATTGTTTTCTGATTTCACAAGTAAATATTTTTCATCATAAGTTACCCCCACCTCGCCTGAAGATGGAACAATTTTGAAGCTCCGATATTTGTGTAGCGATGTAAAACATTTTATAATATATATATATATATATATATATATATATATATATATATATATATATATATATATATAAGAAATATAGTCTTAAGGTGTGCTATATTTATGGAATAAAGTGCTCAATATCAGAGATAGAGCGTGTGTAAATATAAAAGTGAACATAGAAGTCAACACTTAGAGACGACAGTCTGTTTCATGCTATATGCAATCGTCAGGCCACGTGTGCTGACGATTGCATATAGCATGAAACAGACTGTCGTCTCTAAGTGTTGACTTCTATGTTCACTTTTATATTATATATATATATATATATATATATATATATATATATATATATATATATATATATATATATATGCACCCATTGTAAGCGGATTTGGGCATGGGATAAAAAATTCAAAGTGGCAGACTGTCCGTGCAGCGCAGAGGGATCTGCACGACCACCAGTATCGAGAAATATCCTCAATCTGTCTTGCGAAAGATTTATGCAAAACCTCAATAAATCTGTAAGAGTATTTATGGAAACCCAGATTCCTTGAACGACAGTTTGGATCTGGAGAATGTTACCCATTATATGCTACAGCGTATTTGGAAGGACCTGGACTGCCGACTTGACATATGTCGTTTCACAGATGGTACGTATATTGAACATTTTTGAAGATTTATATGGTCGGTTATAAATTAAACCTCCACTCGTGTTTGAATTTTGGTAAATAAATAGTGTATTGTCCAAAATGAAGGCTATTTAATTTTATTTTGTAGTTATTCAGATATTCACATTTTAATTTATGCCAATTGTTACGTGAGACCATATATATATATATATATATATATATATATATATATATATAGATAGATAGATAGATAGATAGATAGATGTATACATACATTCATATATATATATATATATATATATATATATATATATATATAAAATTTTAAAATAGCGTACCTGATTCGGACAGAGCTGAGGTGTTCGCTGGAGTCAGCACGAATTTTTTGATGGGAAAGCATTTTCAATATTATTTATTTCTAAGAATCCTTATGGACATTATGTCTTCCTCAACTTTTGGAACCATTTTACTGTCTTTCTCTTCTAGAAATAAAACATAGGCAGCCTTCCTATGCAAGTTCATCATTTTCATAATGTCGTGTAATGGATCAGCCGACATGTTGTGGTAATAAAAAGTAAATACGAAAAAGAAAATGAAATCAGTATATTGAATAACAATTGAATTTATAATGAATAATCTGAAAATTATACAAATATAACTCCTTTATGTTTCGTACCGATGAAGAATGTCATAAAATGCATTGGCCGATGTCTGTGTTACTCAGTAGTCTGAACAATTCTAGCAATGATATTGATCTATTCAAAAGTTCTGACTGTAGCTTACAAGATCCCTTCATCATACTCACACAGCTCACTGGTCTGCGGAGACATAAAAAAAAGCGTGACTTCTTCTGTATTTTAGAAAAAAGAGTTTCCTATACATCTTCATTACGGTTTTGGCAGAGAAGATCCCAAACATTCTGGCGTCAAGGCTTGCGAAAAGTCAATGAAAGGAAAACATTGCCCGCCGAGCGACTCGTGCGAGAAACCTTCGGAGACTGTTTGTCTGACAACGGAAACAAAATTGTTACAGATATATTGAAGGCATCAACAAAATGTTTAACATTGCTACAACAATAGACAAAAATATTGGAATTTCCAGTTTATTCTAATAAACAATCTATTTTATATTTAATAGATCTATTTGTCTAATCATTTAGTGCGCAGTGGCGCAAAGTTCTTCTGAGTTGAACGTAGAAGTCTTACAAAGAGCTGAATGAAAATGTGTAGTTAAATGTTCAATTCTACGAGAAGATCTTTGCTCTAGAAAGCAGATTCAAAACTTAAGATTGTTTGGAATGAAATGACATTTTTGTTAAACCGTGCTAAGACAAATTAACGTACTCAAGACTTTTTTCAAGTTCACATAAGATATTTGGTTGCCTGGCATTGAGCGATAGCGATCTCGTAAAATCTTCAGCAACATTCTATGTATAGTCGCGGACACTAATAACGCAGCCATTATTCTACTCTTACATGTAATCTTGACATGTTTTCAATTTCGGTATCTCGTGGAAGGATACAGAAGGCAAGTACCTTCCTTTGGTGGAGATAGGTCACATGGATCCCGTGACGGACCGCTTAGTGGCGAAATCGGCAGTCATTCAGTTCACAAGAGCCATAGAGACCAATTACTCTTTTTTAGCCTAGTCCAAGGGGCCAGACTGAGTTTAAATCTGCTTACCCCAGTACCTTACAAGCACGTGGCACCGTTCGCCTTTGGGACTATATCTTTTCCAGATATAGGAACTCGGGCTCGCAATCCCCAATTTAGGAAAACCCAAGACTCGCTGTTTACCGTTCATTTAGTATGTCCCTGTCTGGAACATAGCAGATGAATACGGCCCTTTTGAATCTGGATCCTAAACATGGCTTCTCCAGACACAGGTGTATCTCCATATTATATGTAACATTTCTTTTTGTTTATCCTTACGCTCTGCATTGCTGCGTAGGTATATGTGATATATTATTTTCCACATGAGACATTTGTACATATGTATATATAGTTTTGTGTACAGTGTAACCCGGATATAAGACAGTTGTCGGGACCGGAGAAGATGTCTCTTATATCCGGGTTCGATCTATTTTATTTAGGTAAGTATGGCTCTAATTTGCGACCAGATGAAGTATCTCTTATATCCGGGTTTCTCTTATACCCAGGTCTCTTATATCCAGGTTACACTGTCTTACTAGCATAACAGTCTCTCTGAGAACAAAGTATGTTTGTCATTCTTTTTTCTTTCCTCCATTCCGTTCTGTCTGTGAATTCCGGTGTTATTATATCACGGATATAATAATGCCGATAACGAGGAAATTAAAAAGGGAGAATAAACCCTTTCTTCCATATCCCTCTCCCGTTTCGAGTTCAGTTTCCATTATGGAGATGATTTTCACCTTAATTGTTTCCAAAGATATATTTCCTTCCTTTTGTCGATATCCTTTCTTCGTATCTGTTTGCCACATTCCTTCATTCCAAACTATCAACATAACATTATGTACTATCCAAAGGACTGTCTTTTTACCCTTTCAAAAAAAACTGAATCCCGCAAACTTATGTTATGATTTTTCTCCGTAAAATTAAATGAAGGTTCTCTCGCTGAACTGCACCCCACGCATAATAATCAAGATGGGTTACAGTCTGGGAAGTTAGATGGCCAGATGTAAGGGGTGAGAGGTCGCAGTAATTGTCTGACAGCCATACCTGGTTTCTATTGCTTATTTGTCATGGTGCGGAGTCATGTTGCCAGATATAAGGTCTTCCAGTAGCGACATTTCGACGTAGTGCAGTTGTTCTCGACAGAACAATTAAACTAAATGATCAGTACGAACACCCATGAGTGCCCCATACGTTCGGCCTTGTGCCACATCCAAGTTACGCTTAGAAAATAACAATAGGTATTCCAGCTGTCTCTCTCTTGAGACAAAGCAGCACTACTTCCCCAGGGCACTTGATGTAGGCCTTCGTGTTGTGTCTGAGGCTCTCACCAAAATATTCCAGAGTTCTTTCTTTACCAGAACAATTAGAATTAGTTTTCAAAGTTGCCGTACCTTCGTAATCACCATTAGACTCACCTACCTTTTTTGGAATCCTCTGCACTATCATCAGATTGACACCGAAACATTCTGAAATATTTCTATTGGAGTTTCCGGTGCGAATGTCAAGCAGTACAGCATGCCGTTTCCAAATTTCTGGTGGAGTGAATTGCGTCATGGTGTTATTTTTCTCACAGACGCCGCCCAACTGATTCT
>OZ010571.1:95621964-95624464 GCA_963932145.1 Acanthosepion lycidas | reverse complement strand
GTCTGTAGCACTAAATATATTAGTCCCTGTTTCATACGGCGTATATAACATTCACTGTCCGATCTCTTCCTCATTCTGGCAATAATCCACCCATTTCGCAATATTGTATATACCTATAAAAATGTACATTTTACACAAACATATAGATTAAGGAATAGCTGTATTATTTTAGCAGCCATATTGTTTTAATTGATTCGTTTTTCTGAATGATTACAGAGCTAAAGAGAGGGGTAACATGTAGTCGATATTAACTTTGTCAAATTTTCTCAATTACACATCGGCTCTTTCAGTAAACGTCCTTCAGTTTTAGTTTCCCCCGACCCATCTCTATCCCCCCACCTCTTCTTTCCTTTCCTCTCCCTCCCTCTTATTCTGATCTTTAACATTAGATCGTCTATGGCGTGTGTATGTCACCAGGAAATGTATCTTTAATGTATTAGACATCCGACAACATTTATATTTCTCACTTCCACTCACCTCTATAAAACTCCTCTCTGTTAAGTTTTAATCTCCACCTTCTCTCGTCTGTTACCCCTCTCTTTAGCTCTATCATTCGTCCCTCACTGTCATACATACACTCTGTCTAAATTCTATTTTTATTTCCGGAGTTGTTTTTTCGGTTTTCTTTTTGAATTTGTAGGTCTGATGAATTGGATCATATTTCCGATTCCAATGGAATAAATTATGACCATGGAATATTAGTGTTTAAGCCTTTTTATTATATCCTTACTCTGTCCTCGACATTGAGTTCTACCTGGATTCTATCATCTTGGAATTTTTTTATTCAAAAAATATATATGTATATGTATGCATGTATGTATAATTTATATATTTTGTATATGTATGTGTATATTTACCACAAATATTATCTATCTATCTATCTATCTACCTACATATATATATATATATATATATATATATATTGGTATCTCACAATAGTTACAATGAAGACAACAGCTACTTTGCTGCAACTTTATTGACTGTTTAGGTATTTATGAGGAATGCTATAACCTTCCTACAAGTGTTTTATGCAAATTCGTATGAACGGGCAAATGTATAAAGAATTACGCGCAAACACTTTCTTTTATATACTGTGTTCCATCATGCCGCGTGTGGACAGGGCTCTTCACTACTTCCCACCCTCGAAGAAATCATTTTTCCCTTAATATTTCTCTCATCTTATGATCTTTTATCCTCACTCGTTAGGTTACTTGTTTTCTTTTCTCCGCCTATCTTGCGTTCAATATGTTTTGTGATTTTCAAATTCTCCAATCCCCATTTCATTATAATGATTCCTGAACTGTAATCTGTTACTGTTATTATTATTATTATTTGCCCGCTCCCTACCAAAAAAATTCTTCCAATCTAAAAATATTTGCTAGCTTTAAATAACAAGAAAAAAGTTCATAAACCGAAGAAAAGGAATCAATCCTCTTCAATGTGCCGTCCTTTGAAGACGTTGGTGATCATGACTCTACACAAATTCCTGTCTTTTGAAGCTGTTAGTAAATTTTGTCAACTTCTCTCTGGAGTGATTTGTAACTCTATATATCAGCTCTCAGTTGCGTCTCTGTCCTTGGGTAGAGTGCACTCAGGGTCGACCCCGTCAAAGGACAGTCGCAACTGAGGAAAATTATAGTGGATGTGGCCCAGCCCTGGGTAACAGCTGCCGAGGCCGTGCCCTCTCAAAGCGAGTGATCGGTGCTCATACCGAGGCCAGCTCAACCGACGGTGCGGGGACTGCAGGCAATTTTGGTTCCTAGCCCGGGTGTACGCGCGCGTGCTCCCACCGTAAAAAAATAGACCTTGTGTCACAACTCGTCTTAGTGCGTAGACTGAGAAAATACCGAGTAATTTTTGTTATTTTGTATCTCTCCCAATCCCTGTTCTACCATCCATTTACACAAGTTCGTTACATAGGTTATATGATGTTTTCCTCTAACCCTCTTGCCTTCAATATGTTTTGTGTACTTCAAATTCTCCAACCCTTCTTTTCTCATTATGAGCCCAGAATTGTAAGCAGTTACTTTCTTATTCTATGAAGAAGAGGCCTTTTGTACAATATTTTCCTGAAATCTCTACCGTTGCTTACAGGCTCATTTGATTGTATTCTCAGCGTCCTTTCCTAGAATTAAATAACTGTTGCCTCGTGTCTCTTCAACATTCACTGCCCTACAACACTATTGATATTCCATAACAATAAGGTTTCTTTGTTTCTAACTGAATTGTCCTGTTTTTATTTTTTTTTTGTTTTGCTTTTGTAAGGTAACTTTCGATCTTTCAGTGCGTCTTTGCAATTCTATGCCAGAGTTTCAGACATCTATATAAATAAATGCGAATGTCAGTGTGTCACACTTTTTCAGCTTTACTCGGAGAGGCCTTAACCCAAAATATCATATAATTTTGGAATCAGGCTGATTCTGTGAGCAAATTAAAAACATTCCAGGCCGGATCTGGAATCGCAATCCTAAAATTTGCGATATCCAAACTTTTCATTACT
>OZ010571.1:95584464-95616964 GCA_963932145.1 Acanthosepion lycidas | reverse complement strand
TCAAAATCCAGAGTGTCATCAGTCGTTGCTGCATCATATATTCGACCAAGAACAGTGGAATCTTTGATAACTTCACTTTTACTTAGTATTTAAAGAAAATAGACAAATTACTGTAGATTCAATTGGATTGGATTTGATTGGTTTGGTTTGGTATGGTTTGGTTTGCAGCATATCAACCTCAATGGGTTATTTAATGCCAACAAGATTTTTATTGCTTGTAATATTTTTTTTCGAAAATGCTGGTAATAATGTATTGCTGGTAATAATTTTTAAAAAAGTATTTCTGGTATTAAAACCTAATTTTACACTTTCATAGTATTTTGACCCCAGTTTGGAGGTTAATTTTTTACACATAGCTGGGGTATTAACAGGTGCTTCAACAGGGGATTGAATTGGAAAAACTAAAATATGAATATGAACATAAATCAGTCCCTTCCTTTTATTGAAAATAGTATTGATAAGACGCGTAAAAAGAATACATAATGGCAGTCAATTCTTTGCAGAAGACGACCATCTCTACACTTGGTAGCTTTTTTTTTTTGTTTGTTTTTCTTCTTTTTTTTTTGCATCATTGTTACCCGAGCTAACGATCTGCTATGTGCTCGTACATATATATATGTATGAAAATATGGATGGCCTACATCCTGAAGGGTCACGGAGCATGAAAATATACTTAAGGCCAGTTTCATTTAGACAACCTCTCTTACACACATGGCAAATAACAAGCTTGTTGGAAAATTCGCCGGCCCTGTGTACAATCATGTGATGTTTGAGTCCTGCAACAAATTTACAAACTTTCTCAAAAACTTGCGTCAGTATCCTGCAGGTCTTTCTGGTAGAGTTTTATTCACAGGAGTTTGTACCTAACCTCTCTGGTGTGATCTCATGTGACTGATTTAACCAGCTGCTGCTAGGGCGACTTTTCCATAAATGCTGCAATTGTGTTGGTATCCTAATAGCTCTGGAACAGATTCTGTTTATCCCTTCCTAATGTTGCGGTTTTTTTTCTTGGAATGCTCAATTCTCTTCTGATCATAATCAAATCAAGCTTCTGCAGCCAGATCTATTTATACCAGCAGTTTTCCAGGCTTCAACATTAATACCAACAACACATAAACACACGCGCGCACGCACACACACACACATATATGTATATATGGTATCATATACATATATCGTATATATATATATATAGAGAGAGATATTATATACATATGATATATATTATATATATATTATACGTATACTATATATATATATAATTATGATATATATATATATATATATATATATATATATATATATATATATATATATATATATAAAGTTGCAAATTAAAAAAATAATAATGTTTTTTTTTATGTAAGTATTTATTTATTTGTATATATATTTGATATTTCAGATTGGCCTCAATCTTTCTTCAGAAATAAATGTTTGTTTACAAGTAGCGTCCGTCGCGAGATGCGGACATCACGTGATATGGAACGAATATTCCTAACGTAAATCTAACTGTTATAATATTTTAGATGTTGTTTAAAAAATTAAAAAAATAAACAAATAAAAATAAATAAATAAAATTAAAAAAAACATTTTAACTATATCGAATAAAATGTTTAACTATTGAAATATTGATAAAGATTTAAAATACCCAAGTCTTTATTTAACCCTAGGTTATATGTATTTAATTTTAAAATCCAGTATTTTCTTTTTTCTGCGTGTGTATATATATATACATGTGTGTGTGTGTGTGTATATATATATATATATATATATATATATATATATATATATATATATATATATATGTATGCATGTATGCGACGCAGAAAATGAATCGGGCCAAATATGTAGTAAATACTTTCCAGCATTAAGATATTTGGTTATTTTTGCAAAAATTCCAAGAGAATATTCACCAAGCTTACACCTTATAAAAAATAAGTAATGTTTAAATAGCGAGGTAAAATATTGAATAATTGAAAAATATTCCAAGGAACTGATAACAAAATGTCAAAATGGTGAAAATAATAAGGTACAATGCATAGTTATGAGCAAAAGAATTAACTTAAAATGCAAATTACAAATCGAGGAAACTAAAATCTCGCAACTAGAAAAATTAAAATGTCTTTAAAGTATTTTGAGACACTTAAATCCGACGACGAATTAGGATGGCTAAAGATGCATATAAAAAAACAAGTCGAGTATAAAGAGATAGAGAAACTTCGTTAAAAACGGCAAAAATGTGCAGAACTGTTACATGTAATGTACTGTATGTTAGGGAATGCTGGACAACCTCATTAGAGAGGAAGAAGAGACTTCAAGCAACAGGAATGTGTTTCTGCACAAATATGCTGAGGATACCATGGAAAGTCGGGGTTTTAGAATCAAAAAGGCAATTTATAGTTACGATCAAAAGAGGCAGTTGAAATTTCTGAGGCACGTAATGAGGAAAGAGAGATTGGAAAATATGATACTCACAGGACAGATTGAGAGAAAGATGGCTTGAGAAAAGCATCGCGTAACATACTTGATGGGTTGGCAGGGATGACAGAACAGGTTTTTATTGAAATAACAAAAAGACAAAACTTATTAAGAGCTATAAGGGATATGAAAATATGGATGACCTACATCCTGAAGGGTCACGGAGCATGAAAATATACTTAACGTTAATTTTGATTATACATTCTCTGTATATGAGATCAACAATGCATTTTTACCGTAATTAAAATAGGACATTGAAGTGAATTCAATAAATAGTAACTGAAAAGGAAGGTATGACTTTAGTTTAATTTGGTGATAAGTTCTGTTGTAAATTCGATTTTCTTATAATTGCCATGCACATTTTGGATATAGGTGATCATGGCTCTATATACCTTCAAGAATTTATTTGCTCTGAGTAAGTTTTGACAAATTCAGTCTTTTAATACAAAGAGCCATATTTTATTTACCTAAATAGAGGATTTTACTCTGATTATCTTGTCTTGTTGGGATTAAATCCCCCAGTTATTCATTCATCGTTAGTTATCCTTTAATTCTCAGCTAACTCGTTCCTATTGTAAGTATGAATTCTTATGTAGTTAATAATTTTCTTTCAAACGATTTCCTTCGTTTCTCAAGTGCTCTGTCCATGATATCCTTATCTTTCTTTGGAAGAACCACATATCGATCACTTCAAGATTGTTTTTGATCTGTAAAAAGATTACAAAAGATTCATTGTATATCATTTCTTTTGTTTTGTTGTTAAGGAGATATCTCTGTCAACATAGTATTCGCTTTTGTGAGGCACATTCTGGTTACTGTATCAATTTCCAGACGGTTATCTCTACCCTGTCCTTATAATCAAAATTCTGTACCTTCGTGGTACCTTATGTCTTCTTTGCTTTACATCTTTTCATTTACTAGCTTGGCTACAAAAGTTATTTCCTTTTCCGAAAATGCCATCAAAAGAGTGCCATTGGCGTATTTCATGGTCTTAAGACGACGTCCACTAATGATAAATCGTTAAAGGTCTTCTAGTTCTTTTAGGTTTGTGACTCTGTATAGGTTAAATTAATTCATTGATAAAATGATCCTTGTTTCACGCCTCATTTTTGTATATATTTCTTGAACTGATTCAATAATTGGTGAATGTGTACATTGGTCGTCAAGATACAGTAGAAGTCGAATGTTTGGGGATAGGCGATCGATGTAAAGCATAATCGAACCTAAAATACGATAATTAATCGATACAAATAAAATTCCAGGTTTGCTACCGCTAGAGTCGAATGCAATTTAATGGGATCGAACATAAATCGAATAAGAGTCAAGCCCACCTGATAAGCTATATGGTAGGCAAATGAGAACTGTTTATGGTCTCAAAATTGTAACGAACTCTCAAAATGTGAATTTAAAACAATTCTAAGATAACTTTAAGCTAAAAACGTGTTTATTTAAACTGAAAACGGAGGTAACGTTTTTTGTTTGTTTTTTTTTTCAATCTAAACAAACGCTACCACATAATGAAAAGATTTTAAAAGTCGGAATATCCTTTCTCAATGGGACGAGAAATAAAACAAAAATATATAAATAAAAAATACTTTCTTTTCCGGGGAATTTATATATTCGTTTGTTGTTTTTTTTTTTTTTTTTTGGTTCTTATATTAATATCGTATATTATCAAAGAGACCTGCTAGTTGGGGACTAGCTGTGTTCTACGTCTAGGGTTGTAGAGAACTTGTAGAAGGTACTGTGTAGAACTGTATTCTTTGACTGTTTAAATCTCCGTTTAATCCTAGAATGTGTGAAATTATTTAGAAATACTAATAAAATATAGTTTTAAGGTATGCTATATTTATGTGTTAGGAGGAGTAATGGATAGCGGCTCGGATTGAGAAAATGGAGAGCCGAGTTCGAATTTCAGTCGAATCCATTACATTGACTTACGTGCTAATACCCTTAAGAAAGGTATAAACTCTCTTCTCCCACCATATATGGGTAAATAGCCTTGGATGGCAACTGGTCTACCGTAGAAAGGAAATAGCATGCTACTACAGGAAAAAAATCTACCTCCTCAGTCATGTATCGAAAGATACATGATCGCTTAAGCGTGTATCACGCATAACACATAACTGACTGATATTTATGTTTAAATGCAGTCAATGTGGAATTGATAACCTGAAAATTACGTTCAAGCATAAAACAGACTGCGATCGACACTCGCTCTTAAGATTGAATCTGTGAAACGCAAGTTGGATGGTTCTAAGAGAGTTGCGTACTGGAGATTTGTGCCCCCGGACATTTGCGTACCAGAATGCAATTACTATAAATGTTGAAAAATTTATAGATATTAATCATAAATTTAAAAAAAAAGAATAAAAGGAAAAAAAATTAAAAGTTTATTTTTGTTTAAAATGCAATGACAGATTAACAGTGTTGCAAAATCGCTCTATACATTGCCAATATGTTTTTGTTTCATCGGGTTTTTTTATGATAGTGGTAGCTGTAATTTTCCTCGTCCACAAAATTTTTCCAGCAATATTTGATTTTTGAAAATTAATTCGAAATTTAGTCATGCCTTCTAAATAAAAAATATAATGTATAAAATCCAGAATTTATTTGATGTTTCTGGTACGCACTGTTGGATTGAAATGAAAGTGCTAGCTTAATTTTTACTTGCTTTAAAAAATAAATTTTTCTCTCTTTTTTTATTTATGGTAACTACCCTTTTGCTTGTTTAGTGTAATTAAAGTAATTGGTGTGCAAATTTCTATATTAAACAACTCTAATTTGTTTTCCTTCAAATTTGTTTCTCTCAATATATGTTAACGACATTATTGCTTGTTTATAATAATTGAAAGTTGGTCTGCAATAAAAAAAAAAAAAAAAAACTCTTAAGAAAAGAAAGTATGGTAAGTACAAAAAATAATCAGAGGAACGCAATTATCCAGAGACACGTTTGTCTGTGGAGGCAAATGTCTGATATGCAATAATTCAGGGCGTAAATTCCCAGTATGCAACTCTCTGTCCACCAAGTGGAATGCTTTAATTTTATTCCGTTGTTAAATGTTCTTCTATAAGAAAAAAATTAAATGTTAAATTTCATTCTATTTAGGAAAAAAACTGAAAATATCTCAAAATATAATTATAATAAATTAATAAATTATTATTCTTAATAATCTAAATTATCTGAATAATTTTATCCGAAAATATAAATTGAATTATAAATATTCACTATTTTCATTTGATATACGGACTTAATTATCTTATTCATAATTTATCTTTTATTTTCCAAAATCAAATCACTGCATTAACATCTTATTTCAATTTTTTCCTGTGTAAAAATATCGTTGATGCGTTTACAGTTCTTTATTTTAAAAATCCTTAAGTGTTAAAAAGTGTTCAGTTGAACCACAGTGTTTCTAAATATCAATGTTACCAAAGTAATCATTTAACCTTCAAAATTTCCAGTTGTCCCGAAAAGGCTCTTGAAGAGTAAAACTTTCGCAACAGATTAAGTAAAATAAACCTTCACTTGTTTTTAATATAATTCCAGTTGTAGACATACTTACATATACAACCTTGTGGAAATTAATTGAAACAGCAAGTTTAGTTTCCTTTCTTTCCTCATACGGTCACAGTGTGACAGGGTGTAATCGATTTCAGTTTAGGGGCCATTTGGTATGCAGTAATATGAATCTGTTTTCTTAGTGTATGTTGAAGTATATTTTTGCTTTGAAAAATATTGCGCCATCCATGGTTACATCAGATTTTCATCTCTCCCAGACCATACTGTCTAACTGTCGATTAGTTGTCCTACGGCTATTGTCTGCGATTATGTTTAGATAATTCTGATTATGATTAGGTAATCAAGTCCAAGGAAGCGTACAGAAATTGTAACGCTGCACAACCACTCTGGCAACAAATCAGGGTACTATCGACTGGCTCGGAGAATCTCTTGATTTAAATCCAATCGAGAATCTGTGGCCATTCTGCAAGGAACGACTTCGTGGAATTAACATACGAAGTACTAACTTGTGCACTGTGTTATGTTTCATTAAAAAAAATACAAAAAAAAAAATAATAACGGAATTATTCGGTTTGTTTCAATTAATATGCACAAGAGTTTATGTAAACATACATCAGATGTCATTTTGTGAGGTTAATTACAGGAGTACCCTCTTTTAACTTTAAAAAAGTGGTTCTCACTCAGTGTCCATATGAACCCTGGGGTCCCATGTTATATTACAGGGTGTCAACACAAAAAAAATTGTAAATTGCGTGTCTACGCTAATAATGTCGTGGTCAATAGAGCAAATTCACTTTGGAATCAAACCGAGAATTGGAATGTCTACAGTAATCTACGCCATTTATTAAAATAGAATAAAATCTCTAAAACTAGCAGAAAACGTGATCAAGCTATGTAAATTAGCGTCCATTTTTACTCTTCCCGATGCACTGATTGTAAAATTTGAATAAAAACCAAAACGGATATATAAAGAAAGGATTATATATGTAATGGACAATCATATAAAGATTATAATTTGTTATATAAATTAATTTAATATATTAATAATAAATAATTAATTTTTGGGTCCGAAACGTTGTGAGAAATATGGCGACAAAGATAGGGACAATAGTCCGAATAATGTAAATAATGTACGTTACGTAGAAGTAGCGATATAGTAGCGAGAGGCTTGCCACATCACGTTTGTGGGAGAGAAGTTGGAAGGTGGAGAATAATTCGTCCCCCACAAAGGCTTGGAGACGCTTTTGGACCCTATCAGGCCCGGCAGATTGAGATCTGGGCAGCTCCTGCCCAAATATGACAGCAGTACTCTATTTCTTGGCTTTATCTGGCTTCTGCAAAAGTAGTTCTTACCAGGAGTATTCATGTACTTACTAGAGTGTTACAGGGAGCAGACCCTACTTAAATAAGTACTGTATGGGATTTAGAAGCCGCTTCATCACAGAATATACATTGCCGTGTTCTATGAATGAATCCCCCGCTATTTCTCATGTGTGACTCGGTGTTCTATTATTCTTAGAGGGGCTACCATTTGATGCGTGCTATGTACTTAACAAATTGAGGTGAGCTGCCAGACACAATACCTAGGTAGTCTGCTTCATTCAAACTACTTTCTCGTGGCAACAAGGGTGACAATGTATGCCAAGAAAATATTCCCCAAGCCATTATGACACCACTAACCAGCTGAACCGTTGAAACTAGGCAGGATGGAATTATACTTTCATGTGGTTTATCTCAAATTCTACTATATGATCAAAATATCGCGGCAGAAATCAATATTCGAGGAATATTTATCCAGTCTTCTATGATCCAATATTTTGTGAAATTTACCTTTTTCCCATTTCATAAGAGTATTATTCAGTATGGTTACAACTTCTTTAGTCCATCTGCTTCAAGGTACGACGTTACGTGCGTTCAGACATTCACTTCTCTATACCTCTGATTTAAATAGTGTTTCTTTCAGTTACTGTTGCCTACCTATGTTCTTCAAAAAGTCTGGTTATTCTCCAGTTTATTTCATCATCACATTTATCTGCCCACGGATAAGACATTCATGGATTTTTTTTAACATAGTGAGAATATTATACTTATTTGAAATTCACAGAACCAGCCATCTATTTACAATGACAATACCGTGTTCGTAGACACTTAAATTAACTTTCGTTCCAGTATTAAAGCATGAATGAATTTCAGCAATTTGATATGACCAATCTAATATCCTTTAAGAACCTACCATATCAATGGATGATTATAAATTTACATCAAAGTGTATTTCTCGGATGTATTTAATTAAGTAGTAAGTGAACGCATATCTATTTGTACACACGTATATATATATATATATATATATATATATATATATATATATATACATACATATATATATATATATATATATATATATATATATATATATATATATATATATAAGAGCGAATCAAGGTAAACCGCCAGAAAACCCACACAAGTGATTTGATTAAAGTGGTGAAGGCTTGTGCAGAACGATCCACACTTTTCGGAACTATTGATACACTCAGTCGGTGCAAATAAATGCACACACGAAGTAGACAATATACCTCAGGCTTTTCGTGTAAGAGTTTTCCATCTCCTAGACCAATCGTGTTCTATAACACTAAAGGGCTTGGTCAGCCCTGGTAGACACTATTTGCCCATAGTTGGTACGCTTACAGGTGCTACCACCCCGGGTCAGGGCGGACATGGTAACAACAGCAATTAACAGGTGGTTCCACGCTCCTTAAATCCTCCAATCTCCCGATTAGAATACTTGCTGCCGGATGTAGTTTAGCGTCATACCAGGGCATATATATATATATATATATATATATATATATATATATATATATATATATATTTAGTTTATGCAAACTTAGGTAATCCGTATGGGTAGACCCGAGGAGGATGATATCCAGAGAGCTCAATGTAAAATTCAGAGCAGATATGTTTGTATAAAAACAGACCACGTTCAGGTTCCATGTAATAAATTATTTCACCATAACCCCTTTAACAGAGCCCTGTTAAAGGGGTTATGGTGAAATAATTTATTACATGGAACCTTAACGTGGTCTGTTTTTATTCAATATATATATATATATATATATATATATATATATATATATATATATATAATGATGTATATTATATTTTCTATTTATACAATTTTTATGGATACACTTATTTGAATAAATGATCTGTTTTTTCTTGTTTTTTTTTCTTTTTTTTAATTAAACAGTATTTACCGACCTGAATGTTCGAAAAAGAATCGTAGAAAGTTTTCCTTTCTGCAACAGGAGAATCGAACCTCTCTCCTATACGTAACCATCATTAATTCTGACGTGAGAATGCATATTTTCTACGAAATTTCTTGAACATGAGCAAGAAAGAAACTATTAGGATAGAACTTATGGTTTAAACTAGCTATTTAAACCGTAAAATATGATATAGTGTTGAGAATCAAGTAGTGCCCTTAATCGAGTTACCAACGAGAAGAGCTCATCAGAATAACTGCCATGAAGATATTTACAGAATAAGACACCTTACGGTGGTGGAAATAACTGAAGATACCAGGACAAGATAGATGAAATTAAATGATCCTTCTTTGGATTTTGTCAGGAATCTAGTAGAAATATTTTGTATTGCTACATTTGTAATGTCAACAAATACTCGTTATCACTTTCGCAGTGGTCGTTATGTAGTCTTTATAATGGCAGATACAACTATAGTTTTGCCGTTGAACAATACTGGTGTAAGACACCTTCGAATAACATTCGCACTAATAGTACTTGCTCGATAATACTCTAATAGTAACCACTGAATAGTGATTCGAATATTAATCTGTATAGTGATAATATTCACTAATCGCACACCACGTGGTCGGACCCGGCACAAGGCTGAGTTTATTGTGGGATATCGGAGCCCGAAGACCCGTCAAAATTCCCCGTAGACCCCATAAAAACGGGGACGGATAGCTGCTTACCACCCCTGACGAGACTCAGCGCTTTCGGCATAGCCTCGTCTGGGTTCCTCTACCCAGAGGCAGAAATTTCAACCAGCATACCTCCAAAGTAATTCGGAGAGTGAAATATTCACCCACGTGGTTTGATGCGGAACAAGGCCGAGTTTATTGTAGGACATCCGAACCCATAGGCTCCGCCAAAAATTCCCCGTAGACCCCGTAAACGGAGTCGGGGAGCTGTCTACCACCCCAGCTGTCTACCACCCCAGAGCCTAGTCTGGGTTCCTCTCTGCCCAGTTCGACAAGACACCTCCGAAGTATTAAAGGTTGGTGCAAAAATAATGTCGTTTTCTCACATAGTAACATATGTGAGAAAACATTATTTTTGCACCAACCTAATAATTCGATGAGTGATCACTTATCTAAAGTAATAAAGCCTACCTGTTGCAGCTCTGTCCTGTTTCTCCGGTGGTTCTGGCCGAAAAGTAAACCACCCGATCCTCCCCCGATGAACTGAAGGAACCACCACTATCCGCCACGTTGTGAATTTTTTATCCGAACAGCAGTATTTCGATCCCGCAGAACGATCCGGGGGTATGATGAATTAAACGGCAGGGTATTACGCTGAAAGAAACTCATTATTCATGCAAAAAAATGTTTCTTGTCGTAGTCGCAAAGACATGAAAAAGAAAAAGTAAGCAACTCTTTTGGTTCCTGTACAAGAGCCTTTTAAGGCTACTGCTTTTATGTCACTGCGAAAGAAATTGCACGAATACAAAGTGTCTTAACGAGATTCACTCGTTTGGGTCCGAAAGTCACAGAGAGAGAAAGACGTTTATTATGCTGATAGGAATTCAGTCGATCTAAGGAAAATAATTCGTGGATTTTCATCTGCTACAATATAGCAGTCTGCTTTCTCACAGCTTTGTTGACGAAGTTATCTGTTTTCGTACGGGTTCTATTTCTATCTCGGACCTGTCTTCTTGACGCAAGACAACCAAGAGACCAGACCAGCAAATTCCAACAAGCCGTATCTTCCGCGTTCTGCCTCGTTCCGATCTGCTGACTAACTCAAGCGTGCGGGCAGCTTATATAGAGAGAGGCGGAGCTAAAGCATCTTTAGACACCGCCCTCGAATTTTAATATGCAAATCACCTTCGACCACCATGCAAGTTTTTCCGGTTCCCGAAACACAGCGGGAACCCAGTTTTCAAGAGATACTAAAATTCCTGCTGGGTCTTCCGCAGCTAACGCCTACTTAAGTTTTGCCAAAACCACTTATCCCGTCTGGTCGAATTCCGCCATTCAGACCACCCAAAAGTCCAATTCTTCATTTATCACAAACTTTACTTTAACGAATCCGTCTCTTAATCACATGGAATTATTACATTTAATCAACTAATAACTCAACCCCAGAAACAATTATTAAGAGAAAAAGAAAAAACAAGAGAAAAAATTAACTTATTTATGGAATTATTCCGGAATCCCTTCTACCCAAGTAATTAGCACCTTCATCCTAATTCTTTAACACTGCTGATTACTAAATCCACCTCGGGATGGCGGTCTCTCTCTCTCTCTCTCTCTCTCTCTCTCTCTCTCTCTCTCTCTGTTACGCCACGTTAATTCCCATCTATACATTTTCTTTACCATTACGTGAATGTATTTCTTTTAACATCACGTGATCTACTTATTCAAAATGGAATCGCCTGTGCTTACTCTCTGGTGATCTGTGTTCAAACTCCGGTGTCGATAACGACACTTTATTCCTATATAACAAAATATATAGCAGGAGCACCAAAAAAGAGATGTGACAACAATATTCAATAGAGAAAAATGGTGGATTTATAAATTGGATTCTAACGAAAAGAGATCCCTTCGAAAAAAATATCGACACAATGAAAAATCTGTTCTCACAGTAGACATAGGAACTGATTCAATATAAGCATTGCACTTCATTGTCAGTAGAAAACGCGTTCGAAAGGAAGTCCAATGAGGTGATTTCTTGATGTAAGGTAAAATAATTCATTAACATAAATATTAGTTTGGTGCAAAACTAATGTCATTTTCTCACATAATAACATATGTGAGAAAACGACATTATTTTTGCACCAACAAATAAAATACAGGAGTTTTTTTTTGGGAGGCATTTAATTTTACACGCTAACTCTAACGCCATTCGACAAGTAATTTTTTAGACCAGTTATCAGTGTAAATGTTATCGTACCAATAGTATTCCCTATAAAGACAGGAGTAAATAGTTGTATCGTCATTTGGGAACTGTTGACATCGTTATGATAGTTCAAGATAAATATTAGATTGGTGCATAATTACCAGGCGTTATTTTAAAACAATATTTATTATGAAAAAAGAAATATAACAATTCAACAATAACATTTTTTAAATGATTATTCCGGGTCGTATGATTATCGACACGCATTTTTATAACCTAAAAATAAAATATTTTTTTTTATTAAAAAAGTAAACAAAACAGCAAATTTTATTAACAAATAACTCGCCTATAAAAACGCCTGATAAATATGCACCAAACAAATAGCAGGTCCGAGAATAGAGACTTTCATCAAGCCCACATTAATGTAAAAGATCTCGAAGTTCAATACGACTTTTATTACATTTTTTTTTTCATTATTCTACTGGTGACTGATACAGTTGAACTTGGATAAAAATCATGAAAACATTTTGCAGTTTCAACATAATTTCATTAAAAAAAGATCGAAGATATCCTTTGTAAACTGTTCCCAACAACATAATGTATTTGTCTGTCCGTTGCTTCAGAATATAACGATCATCTTTCAAGGAGGACGTTTCATGTAATCATAAATATTAAGAATAGTGTATTTTATATTGCCGACATGAACCTCATCAAAATAATTTTCTCTTTGCACCCTCTTTTACGTATTTTATCTCATCCTAAGATTATTAATCAAGCAAACGACATAGACGAACGAATATCGAAATATCGCTTTATATCACTAAGAATCCTTTTTTTTTATATATTAAACCCTTTTCTTGTTTATATTGACGTGTAAATAGGTACAAACGTTCATTCAAGTGATAAAACATTACTGACTATTCCTTTGACATATCGACTATGAACAGGTTTTATGATCCATCCTGGCATTAAAAAATATTTATAATACGACGCAAAAGTAAGTACCAATTCAGTGCGTTGATGTTATATAATATATAATATAAACGCACTAAACTGAATACTTACTTTTGCTTCGCATTATGAGATACACGTACAGGCTTAATAGGTTTATGAAGTTATTCAGTTTTATTTTACTTTGGGATTTTCTATCAGGACAAAGATATAAGAAAGTTTTAGGAAGTATTTATGATGAAATATGACTTTAAATTGGATTATCTTCTCTCTTTAGAAATATGCAGTGAGGACTGATTTAAGATTTCGTGAATGTAATATTAGATATGAAATTGGGAAGATGTGTTTTTAAGGATTTAGATCAAATTAAACCAGAAAATTTAAATCGTAGAAATTTCAGAAAACTTTTGGACAAAAAAGCAAGATTAAAGATTGATACGATAGTAAATTTTGTTCGATTAATATAGCATTTCAAGAATTTCTATAAATGCATGTAATTGGATTTAGAATTTATATTAAATTTATTAGTATTGTGTATTTTAAATGTTTCATAAATAAACATTTCCAAGTTTTAAGATATATATATATATATATATATATATATATATATATATATATATATATATATATATATATATTAGACTTGAATAAATCTTGTCCGAGATATAGTAGAGTTTCAATTTTAAATAAGGTTAATGACAAATAAGTATGGTTTATATACATATATATATATATATATATATATATATATATATATATATATATTCCAACATATTGTTAAATATAACAGATAAAGAAAGTCTACTATGTTTGATCATGAACCGTTCTAAGCTTCGTATAGTTGCTTTAATTTCGAGATGTAATACACGTAGCATAGAACGGCTCATGATCAACCATAATAGACATTTGTTGTCTGTTATATTTAACACTATATGTTTGACTAATGATTTGCTGCCACAATACAATATATATATATATATATATATATATATATATATATATATATATATTAGACTTGAATAAATCTTATTGGAGATATAGTACATTTTCAATTTTTAATAAGGTTAATAACAAATAAGTATGATTCTTATATACACACATATATATACATGCATACATACATACATACATATATATATATATATATATATATATATATATATATATATATATATATATATATATATATATATATTCATAAAGCGACAGAAATACAGTGAGACAAATACAAAAAGAAGAGAGACAGAAAAAGAGAAACAACAAAACAGAAAGAGGGAGAGAAACAAAGACAAAAATGAAGAGGGAAGATTATACAAGATGTTATTTAAGATATTATAGAATATTTTGCTGCTATCTGCATATGGAGATATGCTTCAAGGGAGAAAATGCGAATTAACGGTTCGTTTAGTTATTGCCTTTAAAATACACAAAATTTATTTAAGCACTCACACAGAGACACACAGACTTATGCATACATACATACATATATATATATATATATATATATATATATATATATATATATATATATATATGATGGGCATATAGTTTTCAGGTAGACTACTTTTATGCGCAATAATGCTCAGTTACAGGGAAAAGCGTATACAAATATAAAAGTGGACACTGAGGTCAACTCCGACTGGCGACATTCCGTTTCATACGTGAATTCATACTTCAATGTTATATTTTGGCTCCACTATTTATATATTCTCGTCAATTGTGCATTATGTGTAGAAAGTTCTGTTGTATTCTCCTAACGATTATTCACTAGTTGGTCAATATTATATTGAACTCGAAATAGAACATCCCAGTTGACGTGTAACTCAGTGTAACGGTTCTAGACTAGATTCTCTAGACAGATTCCTGGTCAATGATCTGTTAACGTACAAACAGTGATCACCTTTTTCTTCTCTTTATGCTAGCTGCCTGTTTCTTCTATTCATACTATTTGTAGTTTTATCTTTCTTATACATACCTACCCCCCATATATATATATATATATATATATATATATATATATATATATATATATATATATATATATATATATATATTATTAAGTTTCTAAATAATGAAAATTATTAAACCATAGACATGAGTTAATGGTTTTCTGCCGACATCCACAAATTTTCGCATTAAATAATTAGCATAAAAAAACTTAAATTTCATAGTCTAATAAAAGGTTTAAAAGCTTAACCCAATGACAAGATATTAGGTTGGTGCAAAAATAATATCGTTTTCTCACATATGTTACTATGTGAGAAAACGACATCATTTTTGCACCAACCTAATAGATAAAACCTTTTATGAAATCGTCAAAAAAACAAGTCGCAGTTCAGTGCGACGCGTTTAAGTACGAAACAGCCTTTTAGGAAAAAAAAAGATAAATAAATAAATAAAACAAAACAAATTTCTCTTGACAACATATTATGGTGCCAAAAGTAATATTTAGCTTTGATTGGCCAGACGATGTACGGACATGAATGCCATCATTCGCTTTGAAATGGATGCCCCCAGCCTACCTCAGCTTGACCTCTTTCCGAAGGTGACTGATATGTGGATAAAAATTATCTCTTAGACACCTTACCAAAATGGTCGTCCCAGTTGTTTCCATAGTAATTAATTCGGTGAATGAATATGCTTATAAAGATGCATAAATTTCAAGATTGGTTATTCCTAAATTTTCAGTTGTGGATGAAACAGGGCTTGATACTTTAACTCAATTTAATTTTAATAATTATATTGAGGTTTTCGGCTCTTGTTTTTGAAACATGAGAACTCTTATGTAGCGAAGGAATCATATTTTTTTAAAATAATATATATATATACACACACACACACATATATATATATATACATATACATATATATATATATATATACACACACACACACACACACACACATATATATATATATATATATATATATATATATATATATATAGTGGGGTGACAAACCTTGAAATGTTTAGTATTTACTAATTCTACATACCAAATTTTTATTATGGATTCAGTCAGTGTACGTATTATCATTGCTTTTATTCCAATTCCAGATAATGGTTTCTCTTTTGGACACGTTTAACTTGAAACCTGTTTCTTCGATTAGTTGCAAGAGGATGTCCATTTTTTAAATTTTTTTTTTTTTTTTTATCAAGATCATTCCTGTCTCATCTATGAATGTCTATGACATTGACATATAACCCCACACACATTGGACCCAGGCGCGACAGCTGGATCCCTATCTTTTATTAGTTGATTCGTTTGGGACCTGGTAAGGAATGACTAAATGACCAATGCTCATCTAATAACATCAACGTTGGTAAATGCGCAAGGAATAGTCTAGGAAAAAAAATAAATAGGCTCGTCTCTCATTTCCTCCATTCTTATGGTACTGATGGGGTTTGATATTTTTTCCGTATTAGGGTCCTCGCCAGACATGTAAGCGTTTTTAGACAAAATGAGATTGAGGCCTTCAGTGGCTTAGGAGCTTGGAAGGCGGTTTCTAATGGACAAGATGAAGACTCTATTGATGTGGTCATCAGAATGATCTTGAAAAGAATATGGTCATATTTTGCTGTGAGTGTGACATAACAAGTCTGTCTGTTTTCTGTTAAAGACATAAGCAATTTCCGAGAGTTGTTTGATGACATCATTATATCCATTGAGATAATGAAAACCAAAATGAGTTGTGAGAAGTTGACGTAAAATAATGAGAGCCTAGTTAAAACAATGTTCATTCGTATTTTCACAGTAATGAATCCAAGGGAGATAGCTCTGTCTATGTCTGGCTAATGATGGCTACCTGGCTTTTTCTATAGTGCATTGACGCATGATAAAAAATGCACATTTTGTATGCGTTTCTAATTCCATATATCTAACATAAAATTAAGAAACTTGTTATTTAATTCTTAGAGAAAGTAAGTTATTTTTCAAAGTTCTGTTTCAATGTGATGATTTATTCTTAGTTTTCTCAACAGATTTCTCAATTCCTTCCTCAGTAGGTCCATTATTGCTTATAATGATTAGACGAGTATTGGTATATTGGGTTTATTTCTGCAAACACATTTATTAGGGTGGTGCAAAAATAATGACGTAATAATGTCGTTTTTTGACGCATTTTTAACGTCAAAAAACGACATTAATACGTCATTATTTTTGCACCAACCTAATAGCTTTGTGCAAGTAGAATTGAAATGTGACTCAAAGAGATAGTGGTCTCTCAAAGAGTTATGGAGATACTTTTATTTTCTTTGCTAATTGGTTAGTAGAACCACTTCTATTTTTTCTCTTCTATTTCTTTCTTGTAACCATTTTCTAAATTCAGGATTGTTTCCCATGAGGTTATCTTTTTCCTTTTAGTTATTATTAGAATGGCCTCAAGCGCTTCAGCTAATTTATGGCAAAAATTATCTATGTTTTTTTTTCAGAATTTATTGACATCAGTTTGAACTCTAGTCCTTTACAGAATTTAAAATTTACTGTTTCATTCTTAAGAGCTTCGAAATTATACCTTGGAGTTTTTCGTCATTTAAGTTCGCAGACAGGAGTTATTTTATTGGCTGGTGTTGCATTTTAGTTACTTTTAGTCCTTTTTTTATCATATTCATGCTAATAGTTTTAGATTCTAACATCTGTCACAAACTGTCTAATGCAAGTGTCTCATATTCTGAAGTCAAAAACCCTGTTTATTATGTTATGTGGACTGAGTACGATAATTCATGTTATGGTCGCACGATGTCCTAAAGAGGCAATTTCTCTTTGGGTAACAAAAGTTTAACTAGAGGGCATCCTTGCTGTTTAAGGTTTCCGTTTCAAAGAGTGGTGTCTTCTTACCAGTTGTAGTGGCGTTCAAAAATACTTGATGTAACATAGGTACCTCTACGAAATGGAAACAAAAAGAGCATAGCATGATGAAAAAGACGCCGAACTTGACGAAAACAAAATTTTATTTTGTCGATAAAATTATTATTAAAGAGAAACGATCAAAGTATTTTAGGGGTATTTTTTTTTACATTTTTTAATCGTTCCTAGCACGTCCGAAATTTTCGTTAAAAATCCATCATTTTCAATCATTTTTTTCCATTTTATAAAAAAGATAAAAATCTGACTTAAAAATCAATTATCATTTTTTCAAAACTTATTTTAATAGAATCAGAAATTATAATGTTTATTTAAAATATTTTGAACCAAGTTTAACTTAGCTTCTGCGCCGAAAAAATGTAATTTGAAAATAAAACAAAGCAGGTCATAACCTTTCGCGTCTTTTGACAGGTGACGAAAGACATTTCCATGACGTTTAGATAACTTCCGGGAGGATAATTCTTTCTACGGATGGAAGGAAGTGAAATTATTTAGATTTAAGTGAACAACTTATTTACCTCGTTACTTTTAAGGAAAACTTTCAGCGCTCTATTTTTTTTTTTTTTTGTACTTAGCTTTCATCTTTACGTTTACGATGCTTTATGGAAAATATAAAGAAATTAAAAAATAATACTGTTAACAGTGAGATTAAATTTCATAAGAAAGTTATCTATTTAATTTATAGGTACCCTTCTTATGAAATTTTATCAGAAATGTACATAAAATACTATAATTTTATGTACATTTATTACATTTAACTTTGTTATTTGTATTTCCATTCATTTTATTATTAAATTTTATATTTCATTTATGGAAAAATGTCATAACTGATATTAATATAAAATAAGATTTTAAATTAAAGTTTAGCAGTAGTTAAATTTCATAAGATGATACTGATACTTTATAGGTACCCTTCTCATTTGAAATTGAAAAATCAAATGAACTTCTCCATACGTGTTTCGCAAAAGTAAAGGCCTTAACAGCGGAGAACAATGCTGAACTGAAATAATGCAACTAAATTGTATTCTGGTCGGTCTTCCGTACTTTATAATTACCGCCCGATTATAAACACAAAAATTACATTTCTTAATTACTGCGGATCTTCTGATTGCTCCAAATGATACAATTTTCAAAGCGCTAGACAATGATAATCTCATAAGGACACTTAGAAAAGTTGACGTCGCTTTTAACTAATGTTATAGTATTTAAAAAAAAAAACTTAATGTAAAAATCTATTAGGTTGGTGCAAAAATAATTTCGTTTTCTAACATATGTTACTATGTCAGAAAACGAAATTATTTTTGCACCAACCTAATATTATAATTAAAGAAATAACAAATAATTGTATTAAAAATTCAATTTTCATTGAAAATTTTTTGCTTTCAGAAAATAGTGTCCATATTCATAAAAACAACTAAAAACAAATAAAAGCATTTGAAATTAAATAATATATTTGTTTTATTGAGTTTTGTATGTTACAATTCAGAGCTGATTTTCAGGTACTGCAGCTCCAATTAAAAAAACAAACAAACATGATTTGCATTCTTCAAAGCCTTATGCTTTTAACTATTGTAATCACTAAAGTTGATGCGCTCGAATTTCTAGAGTTTTTCATAAAATTAGTTATGGTGGGGGGGAATAAATATAAAAACATATTTCTACCTTGACTTTAATTAAAAAAAAAACATATTTATAATAATTTCGATCATCTGTGAATAGTTTCTGAAAGGTTCATTAACATCTGACAATTATTTTTAGTTTTGCAAGATTTTCCAAATTAATGTGTGTAATACAAAAAACGTGCTAAAAAGGATCTATATTATTTCCTAGCCCCTGTTGGTACAAAGAGAAGCGAGGTTTTTTTAATCCAGATTTTGAATGTTCTAAAAAGAAGGAAAAAAATTTAAAAAATAATTCAGAGAAATTTTGGTCTTTGCTCTTCATAGAAGCATAGGCATTTGGACGATAAAATTTTGTTTTCATAAAGTTTGGCGTCTTTTTCATCAGACTATTCTCTTAATTTAGCGACTTCGTGGAGGTACCTAAATTGTAACATTAAAATTGGTTTCTGCTTTTTTCATAATATAATTCTAAAGATTTCACAAATATTTTCGTAACATCATTTTCATACCAACATTTCGTGTTAAATCGACAGTATATATATATATATATATATATATATATATATATATATATATATATATATATATATATATATATATATATATATATGTATTGCTATACTTTTAAAATAATAATAATAATAATAATAATAATAATAACGTATAAAAAAAAACTTCATGACAATCAATATATATCCCACGGAAGGTTGAGAACTGGCGCGGTCTAGCTGCCCTTGATGAGGATGAAAGAAGTCTCTCTGAGCTTTGATTAGCAATACTTTAATGTTGGTTTCAAAATAAATAAATAAAAAAAAAACAGTTCGGAAGGAAAACTCATGACAACTTAACCCGCTCATTGTATTACATGTGTCTCCCGAGAGGCATGCACTGGCTGGTATTGACTGTGATCCGGAGAGGTTATACTCCGCAATAATAACACATGAGGACTGTAATTCGGAGTTTCCAGGGCAAGTCATTTGCACCGTTACTTAATTATCGATAGTGCCATAATGTATTCATGGTTCAACACAAGCATTCACCACGTGTAATAAATTATTTTGTTGGTTTTCTGACAACCACATCTAATTAGTTCCACACATATCCGGCTACTGTGAAACACTCTACGAAACAAAATCAACTTCATCTTGGTACTTGGAATGGACGAACTCTTCAGGACAACTCAGCGCCAGAAAGAAAAACAGCTCTGATGGCATTTGAGCTAAAGAAGTACAACATTGATATAGCTTCACTGAGAAGTAAGCATCAGTCGAATACATAAAACGAGAAAGCAAAATAAGACATCTAGCAGTGTTCCTGCTGCACTTGGATACAATACATTCTTCTGTACTGTTTGTGGTCTTTTGTGCAATTCTCGGGCCGGTCTCAAAAGTCATGCCCGTCATAGCCATACAGATAAATATTTCGTGGCCGTCAGAACCTCATACATCGAACTCGAACTCAATGGGATAGTCCGTCATATATATATATATATATATATATATATATATATATATATATATATATATATATATATATATATATATATATATATATATTCGCTGTTTACTTTGCTGTTTGGTGATTATAAGTTATAATGTGGGGCGGGGCTTGCTGTCATTTATCTTCATGTCTTTGGTGATCAGCTGATGGGCTAGAGAAGAAATTTAGTGTCGCCAACTCCTAGAGTGAGAGGGATTTTGCTATGTTTATCTCTACCACTTCTCGCTTCTCATCGAGAAAATTAATGCTGTCCGATGGTAACATGCCTTTCCTACTCATGCCATCGTTCAGTGATACCCAATCGTTGATATACGCTTGATGTAAAAAATGAAATGACATATTCAGAAGAAAGATTACATGTATATACACTGTTATTACCGTACAACACATAGATAGATAGATAGATAGATAGATCTGAATAGACTGAGAAAGATCGAAATAGATAGAAAGATACGTACATACATACATACATGCATACATTGATACCTAGATCTGAAAATATAGATCGATAGATCTGAAGATAGATAGATAGATAGATAGATAGATAGAGAGATAGATAGATAGATAGATAGATAGATAGATAGATAGATAGATAGATAGACAGACTCTGAAGACTGAGATATATCTGATTATACTGAGATAGATCGGAATAGACTGAGATATATCGATGGATGGATGGATGGATAGATAGATAGATAGATAGATAGATAGATAGATAGATAGATAGATAGATAGATAGATAGATAGATAGATCTGAATCCACTGAGATATATGTAAATAGAGTGAGATAGATCTGAAGAGACTATTAGATAGGTAGATAGAATCTGAATAGACCTAGATAGATAGATAGATAGATAGATAGATAGATAGATTTGAATGGACTGAGATAGATTTGAATAGACAGATAGATCTGAATAGACTGAGATAGATGGAAATAGATAGATAGATACATACATACTTACATATATACGTACATATATTTATACATATATCTGAAAAGATAGATAGAGCTGAAAAGATAGATAGATAGATATATAGATAGATAGCTAGCTAGCTAGATAGATAGATAGATATCAATAGACTGAGATAGATTGACACTCTCAGAACATATGAAAGCCCCATAGGACAGGATGAGACAGCGAGCTACTGATGAGCATATATGTATGCATGATCGAATGGTCTATCGGAAAGATTGTAAAAGACAAAGATACATAAGAACAAAAAGGATAGAATGTTGTGCAGATCCATGATATCGAAAGTCCTTAATAGGCACGGTCCAAAGAAGAAGTAAAGTGGCCTTCAACATTGATAGGTTTGAATATAAACTGTGAATTTAGACACATTATTATTTGGCTTGATGTTTAAACACTTATTGTTTTTAAGAGCATGGTGACTTGAGTGAACACGTTTAGGGTTCAGTTATTGTTTTTGTCTTTTTTCCCAGTTTCTTTTCGTTCTTGCTTTGTCTTGGTTATGTTCTTTATTTTTTTCTAACATTAAATGAGAATTTCCGTTGGTCCCATTGCTTTTGTTTCCGATTTTAACTTTCTTTAGTTTATATTCGGGGGACAAAATCGACAGTAATCAGGCTTTTCTATCTTTGCTTCTTGATACATTCTCTTTTTTTTTCCGCCTGTCCGTTTGTGGCATTGTTAGGGATATCTTTGCTTACACTTCTGTAGACGGCGAAGTGTGAATTGCCAAACACGAATTCCGAAGAATGAATTTGCTTTACTTTTTTTCTTTTTTTTTTTTTTTTTTTGAGAATAAAAATGAAGTATTTGCTTTTATTTTACAACCCCTCCAAGGATTCCTTAAATATTTAATCATCTAACTCATCCTGTTGACATGAACTTAGACTTCAGACAGATGATATGTTTATAGGTCCGAAGTATTTACAGATTTGCGTTCTTCATCTTGACAAAAATATTAGAATCACTCCTCGAAGTAAATGACGTTTGTAACTTTCTTTGTACGTATTTCTAAATATCTTTCATTCATCTGTTTTGTCTATTAAAATTGTCTATTATTCGTTCATTGAGCTATATGACAATTATACGGGAATTATATTATTTCGTCTCAGATATTCTTAATATATACCTTGACATGTTTGTTAAATCCGCTTTCATTCCGTAGATAATCTCCTCAACCAGTTACAATCAATTACTTGTTAATTCGCCGACGCTATACAGTGATTTAATATATGTTTAGCGTAACCTACCTCCAGTATTTTCTAACAAAATACGAATGTAATTTAAGCCAGATGTATTATGTTGGTGCAAAAATAATGCCGGTTTTTGACGTTATACGTCAAAAACCGACATTTTGCACGAACATAATATTTTTACGTCGCTGAAATGTGCGAGCCGTGAGCAAATAATATGCACCATAGAAGATATTACCGGACTACATTCAAATCAGTCGTTAAAAAAAAAAAGCCATATGCAGCATTGACCTCTGGTTCTTCACAGTCAATGCATGCTGAAGTAAATCAAAACAAACTTGCAAACGTCATTACAACCGTGGTGAATATATAACTAACGTCCCCAGAGATAATTTGACATTTTCTCATACGTAGCAGACGAGATATCGACTAACGTATCAGACCCGGGATGGATATGTAATCAACCCGCCGCAGAGATTTTTATACGGGTTCTTAAACATAGCAGACGGAATGTAAGCCTCGCGTTTCGAGCGCCGGATGACGGGGCTCACATCAGGAATTGTCCGAGAATAATAGATGAAATATAAGAATGAATATATTATTAAGTAATGAAGTTTCCATACAGTGTTATCTTTTAATAGGCATACAGTTACATTAGTAGGAAAGTAGAAGAAAAAAAATAACACAAGAGATAGAATCAGTGATAATACATTACTGCATATCGCCTGAAAATTTCGACTTATTCTAAAAAATAACTCACCCTCACCGTTGGTTAAATCCAAAGTAAGTTGTTAGTCGAATATCATATATTCCAGTAATAAGTCATCAATTTCAAATAGACGATCATATAGTGACAGATTGCCTCCCAAAATCTGAGCAATGTATTAAGAAACAAGATTTCGTTAGGAAAAAATAAAAATGTACTTAATTATTATGTAATATCGGTCACCTTATATGGCAGTGGATCTTGGACAATGTCTTCAGCTACCGATAGAAACTGCAAGAGGAAGAGAGAGGGAGAGACATAGAGAGAGAGAGAAAGATGTATTTTATAAGGCAATTAAAAAAATTAGGAAAAGGGCATGGCTAATTTTACACTTACCCATGTCATGCAATATTGGTCCCCCTATGTGGCAGGGAATATTGGACAATGTCCTCACATATCGATAGAAACAGAGAGAAATAGAGAGAGAGAGAGAGAGAGAGGGGAGCGTTTTCTCAGAAAGAATAATAAAGAAAATGGGCAAGGGAAATGTACACTTACTTATGTAATATTTCTCTGACTATATTGCAATGTGTTGTAACCTAGCGATGGTTACTGAATAGAATAATCAAACGAAGGTTGGTAATTAACGATACTACTTAGCACACGAACAACACATATAAGATTCGCAAGCGTCGAGTAGAAGTAGTCAAGTGAATTCCACAATGAATCTCCAACAGCAGTCAGATGTGGCACAAGGCCGAATTTAATATGGAGTATTGGAGCCCGTAAGTCAAAACATTCCGCATAGACCCTGTATAAAAAAGGGTCGGGTAGCTGTTTCCGAAGACGAGTGTCTGCCCTTCGACATAGCCTCGCCTGGGGTTACTGTCTGCGCAGATGCAGAGAGTTTGACCAACATAACTGGAGACGAATCTCCAACTACAGATCAGCATACAGTATTTACTACTGTATTTAAGTGAATGGGGGCATATCCATTATCATCCGTAGGTATGCTACAACACAGTGAATATTGAACAATGTCCTCGCATACGAAGAAGATACTTTTGGCAACAGAAACCAAGGACGGAACATGTAAATAACGAGGGAAAATTTGAGTAAAATGGAGACCAGAACGACTCCAATACTTAGAATCAGGAATGGTCAGTTAACATTTCTAGATTAAAAGTTATCTATCCTTCATACCCTCTTAATCTGTATTTGCTTCCTCCTCTTATCTACATACAACAGCCTGACAGTGCAACCTTTTATCTTGGATGGCTCTAGCTCTTGGGATTTGATTCGTCTCAATATTTAGGGAAAAAATAAAAGACATCTACCCCATGCGTAGTTTGATGAATCTCCTTTAACTTCTGAAGTAGCTTAATCATACAATTACAGCTGCTGATTAAACACACTACGGCCATTTCTTTCCCTACAATATTTAGTTTCATAATTTGTGTTTCTTTTAATGTACAACACATTGTTTCCCCTGATATGAAATAGAAAAACTGTCTTTTCAAAACGGTTTTACTCTCCATTATACGTGTTATTATTGTTGAAAGTCATAAACTATTTGCGCCAATTCATGCTACGTATGCCAATTTCCTAAGTGTATCTTAGATATGGCCCAAGGCTGAAAGAATATTTAGAATATTGTTGCCATATATGGTCCGGCACCCCTGCTATTTACCTGAAACTCCTTGATAAAATCCAAAGGAAAATCAGTAATATTATTAGTCTTGATCTGGCCGCTCGTTTTCAGTCACTTTCTCACCACTGTTGCCTCTTTGTAACTTTTCTATAAATACTTTCATCCTAATTCTTCGGATGAGATCTTCATTAGGACTTAAGGACTTTCGATATCATGGATCTGCACAACATTCTCTCCTTTGTTGTTCTTAAGTATCCTTGTCTTTTACAATCTTTCCGATGGACCATTCGATCATGCATTCATATATGCTCATCAGTAGCTCGCTGTCTCATCCTGTCCTATGGGGCTTTCATATGTTCTGAGAGTGTCAATCTATCTCAGTCTATTAATATCTATCTATCTATCTATCTATCTATCTATCTATCTATGGTGGATGCGGGGCGCCTTTCGTTTCGAGTGTGATTTTCGTATTTGTAGCTGTGTCTGAATGAGTGTTTGTTTTGAGTGAGTATTTGGGATGAATGATTTTTTATGTTATTAAAGTCACACATTAATTTCGTCAAGTTAACTAATGTTTCTGCCACATTTAGAAATCGGGGGGATGGCTAATTACTAACATTATTTTGTTTAGTTTCTTGGAAACAGTTTTGTTTTCATATTTTAAATACTCATTGGGGCTAGTTTTAAATTGTTTTTTTTTAAATTCCCCCCTCCCCACAGATAATGAATTGTTTAACTTTCTTGGGAACATTGAGATATTATGGTGGATCTAGTAAGAAAGGTAAGTAAGAATTGCGTAGCTTTGGTGGTAGGAATATTGTAGTATGTTTGTGGCTAAGTTTAAAGTTAAGACAAAGGAAGACCGTCCTTTTTCCCATTCTACATTTGACCTTGTGCCACACTTTGTATACAATTACAAATAAATATCGCGCCTTATTCTGGTACCTAGACTTTTTTTCATTTAAGCGAAGTATTAGACTGGTGTCGAGATCTCATCAACTTATTAAGATGGCTAGATGTAGTCGTAAATTCAATGCTAACAGTTTTTATCGCACCTCTCACCTGTGGAACTCCAGTCAGGCTCCATCTAATCTGTGATAATTTAAATGCCATGTGATATCTGTTGTCCTCCCGATTATTCTTTTGTCTTCATGCTCATTATTAATGTTTGTGTTCCTAATTCTTCCACACCCAGTGACCCCTTGTGTCTTAGTGGCTTTACTGCCTTACATTGACAGATACTGATTAAGAACAATAGATAGATAAATATGAATAATGGACTAAATAGATAGATATATAGATAGATATCAACAATGGACTAAATAGATAGATAGAAAGAATGTTTAGAATATTATAGATAGATAGATAGATAGATATTATCTAGTCACAACTAACATGAACAGTTTTGCTATGCGTTATATATATATATATATATATATATATATATATATATATATAAATAGATAGATAGATAGATAGATAGATAGATAGATAGATAGATAGATAGATAGATAGATAGATGGACTTAATGGACTGATACTAATAAAAAGATAGATAGATAGATAGAAAGAAAGAAAGAAAGAAAGAAAGAAAGAAAGAGCTTTGTACGCGGAGTGTTAATCAGGATCTCTTAGTTTTTTTTATTGCTACAGTATGCTGAATAATGTTAGATGAGCTGGGTAAACCTCCATCCGAATTTTGAACTAAAATCATCAGATCGATTTATACGTTGGGCCGCTTCAAAACAGCAAAAAATTAAGATAAGCAGATATCTAAATATTTATGGCTGCTATTTCTTTTTTATGTGAGCGGAAGCGATGCTTACTCTGAATGAAAAACAGTACACTAACAATGATATATTCAATCTCGTTACGATATATGGAAACTTGTCTATTTTTTCAAAGAATAAATGACAATCAGTGCAATGCATCTCTCTTTCTTTTATTCTGTCTTTTTATCTCCATTTATCTCTATCTGCAAAATCCTGCGTTTATAAGAGAGAGAGAGGGAGAGACAGAGGGAGTTTATTTCTGAAAAGATACTGGAACAAGTGCGACAGCTGCAAGGGGCAGTTACCCCTTTACTAAATATATGGCGTAGAGAAGACAGCCAACCTTTGGAGCTAAACTGAGACAGAGACAAACAAAAAAAAAACAAAATGAATAGGCGAATGATGCAAATATATATAAAGACAAATTAAAGATGCAGGAAGCATTGCATATTGCATCAATAAATTCTACTCTGCGTCGCAAAACCTACAATCTCAAGCTATTTAGAAGATGGAAAATAAGTAAATATTAAAATAACACCTAAGCCCTGAGAAGGTAAAATATATATTGAATTCTACCCTTGCGAAACCCGCATGACACTCAACGCAATTATTGTTTTTGCTTTTCTAAGAATCATCTTTCTCGTCTTCATGGCAGGAGAATACCTCAATCTTCACGAAGCACTTACGCACTTTTATGCAACTATATCCACAGATTATGGTAAATCCTTTATATATTTTTATACAGATTTTTTTCTAAGCCATTGAATGCAGAAGTGATTACATTAGCAGCCATATCAGGAAATGTTTTCCGCGTCCGTATGCATTGATTTCGAGCAGAAATGACGGTTTCAACTTGGCGTAAAATATTCCGCCTTTTAAAAGTCTCCTTGACAATATTTTACTTACACGTCCATAAAAAACAAACTCGTTTGTCTTTTGCGAATATATACACAGAAATGTTTAACCTTATTAGCATCGTACACACATGTACATACGCACAGGCATATATATATATATATATATATATATATATATATATATATATATATATATATATATATATATATATCAGGATAAATAAAAACAAACAGAAAAATAGAATAACAAAAACTAGGCTTAATTCAACAAATATATATATATATATATATATATATATATAGAGAGAGAGAGAGAGAGAGAGATACATATATATATATACATATATAAAGTGTTCTTTCCTATTTTTATATATATTTTGCACACACATACACACACACATACACACACACACACACACATATATATATATATATATATATATATATATATATATATATATATGCATGTATGTAAACGTAAATAATAATAAAATAGAAATAGCCTATCTTTGCGAAATAAAAATTGCTGAATCGTCTAGACCGGAACGTTTACAACAGAAACCGATTTCTAAAAGAGAGGCAAAACAACTCCAAGTTTCGTACAGTGAAGGGAGCTTCAGACGGTTCAAAGAATGAGGAAACCTTCAATCGTTTGATGGATATTATGACCATCATTTAATCGTGTGAATCTAGCAGTAACGGTTAAATTTGTGTTACTACAGCCCATCATATTAAAGAGTCAATTGATTCAATATAATCGCCATTGGCTTCAATCACGGACTCCAGACGTCTTCAGAATCTCTTGCAACTCTTCTGGACTATCTCTTTGTTTAAGTTGGTGAATAATGCCATACTCATTGCTTTTAGTTCATCTTTGGTGTTACAAGGAGTTTTGTTGGTCTATTGCATAATTGTGTCCCATACATAATAATCAAGGGAGTTACAGACTCTGGAGTTAGGTGGCCAGATGTAAGAGGTGATGTGGTTGCAGAAATTGTCTGACAGCCATGGCTGCGATCTCCTACTTGTATGGCATGGTACAGAGTCCAGCTGTCAGACATAGTTTCTTCCAGCAGCCACCCTGTTTTCTCAGGGCAGCACTACTTCCACAAGGAAATTTATGTAGGCATCCGTGTTTAGTCTGAAACCTTCTGGGAAGATGAATGGATGCATAACGTCGCCATCGGATTTGATCGCTCCAAACACCATGATGTTGACCTGATATTTAGGTTTCATCACTCTCAATACGTCTTTTGTGGAAACTGCATCCTTTGCACTCTCCTCAGATTGACACCCAAACACTCTGAAATGTTCATATTGGTGCTTCCAGCCCGAATGCAAAGCAGTACAGCATGTCTTTTCCAAATTTTTGGCGCTGTGAATTGCGTCATGGTGTTCTTTTATTCACAGAGTGTGCACAATTTACCCTACTATACTGGGTAGTGGATAAAATGGTAACAATTTTCCTATCGCACCCTTCGTGTATATACTTAAGGTGCAATTTGGGCTCATAATTTATGCAATAAATCCTATTGCCATACTATACAAAACTATACCACTTGTAAAAAGTTAGAATAAAAATATCCAATAAGATTAGAACGAATGAAAGAAATATGCAATGTTTTTGCTGCGTGTTCTGCTCTAATTATTAAATAGATGTTCCTCTCTTGGTGTCGAGTAATGCCTCCTCTTAACAGAAAACCAATACATTTCTTTGCAAAGAAGGGGACGTCATGTTACCTGCCAGATAAATATGTAATCTTATATATCGACAATCTCATCACAAATTAAGAAAAGACATGATGTATCAGAAATTTGGTTCTAAGGGAAGATGCTGAGAATGCCATGGACTGAACATGGGAGAAACAGCAAAGTTTTCGAAAAAAAAAAGCAAAGAGATAATGGAAGAAGCATAAAGAGCACTTATACCTAGCGTTATATAGAGATATATGACATTTCTAGGACACATAAACAGGAAAGAAGGCTTAGAAAATGTGACACTCAAAGGACATATTGAATGCATGAAGTACAGATTAAAACGGAGGATGGAGTGAATGTGCATGTGGAAATAATCGGTAGATGATGCATTAGGAGAGATGGCAAAAAGACAAACTTTACTAAGAGCTACAAAGTAGAGGAAATTGTGGAGAGCCATGGTCACACATATTCTGAAGACCAACAAATTATTATGCAGACTCGTAAGAATGTGTATACCTGGATGCATTGAATCTCATGAAGGGGGATCAGCACGATTAAAACACACCTGATTTTTTTGAACACGCTACTCCAACATTCTAAGATCAAGTAACAATTCGCAAGATATATGATGTGGGTGTGAATTTTCACTTTATTTCCCAAAATCTTATGCAAAGACCAAAGATCAGAATGTATAATTGGAATCTCTTTTTTGGTCGGACTGAGCTTTTTTAAGAAGCCTTCATATAAGAACGCTAGTTCACTGTGTCGGGGGAGATATTTTTTCTCTCCGTAAACTATATTGCATATCTATCATTCGTCCATGCTTAGAATATTGGGTAAATATTGGATTTGTTACCCGTGCATAGTGATTTTCTGCAAGAAAAGTCTGTAAAAGAAGTAAATAGACCAAATTTTCTTATTACGCCAGCGTAGGTATCCCGCATTGAATCGAAATTCATGATGGCAGTAATGGGGACGAATGACCAACAAGAAGTCCGATTTTTTTCTTGTCGATAACTCCAAAACGGTAAGGTTTCTTCATAATTTAATTGTTAATTCGAGTTCAGCATGTACATTTGCACGGAATTATGACGATTTTGGAAAAAAATTAAGGGATATTAGCGCACGGGTAACAAAACCAATATTTACCGAATATTGCTGGCGTATATGGTTGGCTGCCCCTGCTATTTACCTGGAACTCCTCCATACGATCCAGAAAAGAATCAACAATATTTAGTCACTTGCCCACCGCCGTAAGCTTGCATCTTTGTGCATTTTTTAACAAATACCTTCATGGTAATTGTTCGAATGAACACTTCGCTATGGTACTTAGACTGTATGAATTTAAGCGCAATATTAGACTGGCGGCGAGATCTCATCAATTTATAGTTGAACTGGCTAGATGTAACCGCAACTCCTATCTTAACATTTTCTTTTCTCGCTTGTGGAATTTTCTTCTGGCTCCATGAATTCCAGCCAACTTTAATCTGTAAAAAATTTAAATCCATTTGCAGTCGCTATCTACTGTCCTCCTGATCACTCTTTTTTCTTTCTACTCTTTACTAACTTTTCTGTTCCTAATTCCTCAACACCCTATAACCCCGTGCGTGTTAGTGGCTATACCGCCTTACTTGGAGGGATACAGATTATATATATATATATATATATATACGAGACGGAGTAAAAGGGCTGTTTCCGGTATGACATAATGGCTAATGTAAAGGAATTCAATCAAATCCAGTGTTCCTGTTTGGTACTAGTACAAAATAATCAATATTACTTCTTTTACATTACTTGGATAGAAGATGGATACCAACAATAAAGTCACTTGCTTTAGAAAGTCCCGGCTAGATACAAAGACAATCTTCTATATCCTGGGACCAACCAATTTAATAATGTTTTAAAACAAAAACTATTTCTGTTCGCTGTCCCTGAAGCATAGTTGTATTGTATGAATTCATGTCTCTCAAGAAAATAGGACTAATTCAAGTTCGGGGAATATAACAAATAATATATTTCTTTCTTTTCTTTCTATTCCTCCACTAATATAATGACTAGATTGCAGGAAGAGGTAGTTGTATATTTCATTCCGCTGTACAAGATTTCTAAAACTTGTGTCATCGTTAGAGTTGATTCAACCAAGCTAGCGTTCGGACAGTCTTCAGCTACCTTCAACCTGACAAGGTATAACGTTACGTCAGATCATGTGCTGTAAATTCTGTTTTGTGATTGTTTATGTTTTGATGGTCATAAAACTACATCCAGCTGTGACGGATTTCAAATCCACTTAATCGGAAAGTATTTCTATCTATTCTGACACATGTGACACATAACGCGTATTTTGGAAAAAGTGATTCAAAACTCACAGAATCAATGTGACTATTCGGGTGATTAATCGGATAACTTGGCCACATGGGGTCAGTTAATTGCAAGTTGTTAGATGTTTATACATATATTCAGTATAAGTAAAGGTTGTACAATATGGTTTATTTTTCTTATTTTATTCTGAGTAACACCTTAAATTAGGTACCCCCACTTGATCGCTATAAAAAATTTGTAAAACCTTAGATTTAA
>OZ010571.1:95574464-95581964 GCA_963932145.1 Acanthosepion lycidas | reverse complement strand
TTAAAATGTTCAAAAGTTAACTTGGATGAATGTTTATTTTTTTTTTCAGAGTGGAGTAAGTCGTATTCTAGAAATGGAAAGGCATTTTGCCTGTTAGAATATGCTCGAACACAGTCAAGCAATAGAGTAGAACGTGCATTTTCGAGAAAATTCAATAAAAATGCTCCAAATGATAATAATATTTAGACATGGCACAAAACTCCAAAAGCGCTGGAGAATGTTATGCAAGACATGCTACAGTGTGGTTTGCAGGAGCTGATCTTCCGACTGCGGATATTGAATATTAGTGATGCTTTGTGAAATTTATTATAAAATTTATATTCTTTTGAATACCTTGTTCAAATGTTGATAAATAAATATTTTATTGTGTAGTGCAGACCATTTATATATATATATATATATATATATATATATATATATATGTGTGTGTGTGTGTGTGTCTGTGTGTGTGTGTGTGTGCGTGTGTGTGTGTGTGTTCTTTTCATTGTAATTCTGTCTTACTCGCATCAGTTTTTAGATTCTGCATCTAGTATATCTGAAGAACACACTCATAAAATTTACAGAAATATAAACACTACTTTGTTCTAATATGTTTCCCTTTACATTCTCATAGTCTGTTATATAATCTCATTTTCAATTAGTTTCTGTGCTTCTTTCTTTGTAGTCTAATAAAAATATCGCAGTATTTTGTTTTTACAAACCTTCCACATTTCTTCAGCCGACGCGTTCTCATCTATAAAAATCTAACTTAAAATGTGATGCACCTAGCCAAGATGAACCAATCTTGGAAATGTGGTGTCGGAAGTCTCAGATTACATTCTCACAATCAGATCAATGTACTGATCATTGATTCTGTTGTAACCTAGGAAATGTTACTGAGTAGAATAATCATAGGAAGGTTGGTAATGAACAATAGAAGAAAAAAATAAACAAAATAACACAAGTGATAATACCTTACTGCATATCGCCTGCAAATTTCGACTTATTCTAAAAAACTTACCCTCACCGTTGATTAAATCCAAAGTAATCACCGTTTCTTAGTCGAATATCATATATTCCAGTAATAACTCATCAATTTGAAAGAGACGATCATTGCAATAGTGATAGAGTGCCTCCCAAAATCTGAGCAATGTATTAAGAAACAAGATTTCGTTAGAAAGAAATAAAAATGTACTGAATTGTTATGTAATATCGGTCAGCCTATATGGCAGTGGATCTTGGACAATGTCTTCAGCTACCGATAGAAACTGCAAGAGGAAGAGAGAGAGATAGAGAGAGAGAATGGTGTATTTTATAAGGCAATTAAAAAAAAGGAAAAGGGCATGGCTAATTTTACACTTACCCATGTCATGCAATATTGGTCCCCCTATGTGGCAGGGAATATTGGACAATTTCCTCACATATCGATAGAAACAGAGAGAAATAGGGAGAGAGAGGGGCGTTTTCTCAGAGAGACATAATAAAGAAAATGGGCAAGGGAATTGTACACTTACTTATGTAATATTTGTCTGACTATATTGCAGTGTGTTGTAACCTAGGGATGGTTACTGAATAGAATAATCAAACGAAGGTTGGTAATTAACGATAATACTTAGGACACGAACAACACATATAAGATTCGCAAGCGGCGCGTAGAAGTAGTCAACAGCTAGAAGTGAGTCAAGTGAATTCCACAATGAATCTCCAAATGCAGGATATTTACTAACCTTCCGCGCGGACAGATATGGCACAGGACCGAATTTAATGTGGGTTATCCGAGCCCGTAGGATCGGCCAAAAATTCTCTGTAGACCCCGTATAAAACGGGATCAGGTAGCTGTTTCCCGAGAGAGACTCTGCCCTTCGACATAGCCTCGTCTGGGGATCCTCCCTGTCCAGAGGCAGAGAGTTTGACCAGCACAGCTGGAGACGAATCTCCAAATCCATGTGTCCTTAAGGTCACATAGCACGGTCAATACAGAACACATGGCACATTGTCAGTTGTTCTAATTACTTGTTTCTTGCTGAGAACATTCACGATAATTATCATATATGGAAATAAACATTCAAAATTTTTCGATCACTAATCAATTTGAACGTATAAGTTTATCTGAAGCAATATTGATTAGCTATAATGAAGATTATTTAGGGGAATTATACCCATGTGTACAGTTATATATATATATATATATATATATATATATATATATATATATATATCCTTCGATTAATGCGCTTCCGATGAATGCGTTTCCGATAAGTGTGCTAGAATTCGATTAGTGCATACATAATACTCGATTAGTGCGGTAAAACAGTTTAACCATAGAAATGGAAAAAAGATTTTTTTTATAATTACCGATTATGCATTAGCTGCACTAATAGAGGGATTCATATATATATATATATATATATATATATATATATATATATATATATATATATATATATATATATATACGCACACACACAGAGGGAGGAGAGAGCGCTAATTTTGTTGATAGTTAAGCGCGCTCGCACGCTCATTGATTCAGACCGTTGCACCGTCTGGGATTTCATCTAGTTTACACACAAATACGGGCACACCCAGACGCATACACACGCATAAAATCAACGAAGAAATTATTCGTAGACCCATCGATTTTGAATAATTTTTATCTATTTTTCAGAATCTAATTCCCGTATGAAGCAGGTGTTGTATATATTAATAAGCACAAAAGAGGAATATAAAACTTAATTTTCAGAACAATAGGTTAAATACAACAAATTTGAAAGGCGAATTATGGAAAACAGATAAAGAACAAATTTATTCGTACAATATGAAAATTTGGACAAAAATGGAATAATTTTGACAATATTAATGCTCAATAGCATGGCCTCTCATCTTTATGAATGCTGCAATCGTTTTCTCAAGTTATTGATGAGATTTGAATCAGTTTTTCTAGGATTTTCTTCCATTCTCCAATGGTTACACGTTCTAATCCCTGAACTTTTTTTTTTTTTTTGGTGACGATGATTTATTCGAACTTTCATTTCTTGCCATATATTTTCAATAGGATTCATGCCATGGTCATGGCAAAAGTGTAATCATTTTCTGAAGCCAGGCAGTCACTGACAGAGGCATATGTTTGGGATCATTGTGTTGCTGGAAACTGAAATCGCCGAACTAGATGAAAATTTTGCCCTGATAGTTGTATATATTTATTCGCAATTTTGATATAGTATGCAGATTTCATTATTCCACTTATTGCAATAGTCCAGTCCCTCCGTGTGAGCTAAAATAACCCCAAAACATCATCTAACCGGCTGCATATTTTAATGTTGTCATTGTGTTCTTTGGGAGGAAAACTTCACTTTACTAGCGCCAAATCTCCTGCACATCATTATGTCCACAAAGCTCAATTTTTTTTCATCACTTCATAGTACTTGTTCCCAAAAGCAATTTCTTGGTCACAATTTGGGGTTTCTTCCATGCCTAGGCAAATTCTCTGTCGTCAGGCCAAATTGTTTAAAATTCTTTATAATGGACTGAGAATTAGTACTGGGGATAGATAAACGGTTTGAAATAGGGCTGTAACGTAACACACAACACATACATAGATATGCAATCCTTCATAATGGTCTCAGATAAGACTGGAATTACTTGGGAAAATAAAATTTATTTGAAAGAATATTTTGGAATTATTCTTACTCAATTATCTACAGCCACAAAGAAATTAATTCTTGGGCTCGAAAGGATAAAAACTAAAATAAATAGATATAATACGCCTAAATTATTTAACAAAACTTGCTTGAATTAAAATATGTTGCCTAGAGATATGCACACACACACACACGCGCGCGCACACACACATATATATATATATATATATATATATATATATATATATATATATATATATATATATATATATATATATATATATATATAAGCAACATCAGATTTTGATATGCCGCTCCGGGCTGTTAACTTTTTCTGCACCTGTCATATTTAAAATTTGCGATATTTATAAAGATGGCTGCTCAATTTTAGAGATAGATTTTTATAGACATCCGATACTGTTTATTTCATCGAACCCACTGTCGATATATATATATATATATATATATATATATATATATATATGTGTGTGTGTGTGTGTGTGTGTGTTTGTCATTTGGTAAATATTTGTAGAAATTGTGGCTGTGTATTAAATGTTTTATGATTTTCAACATATCTCTCTCTCTCTCTCTCACTATCTCTCTCTCTCTCTCTCTCCCGGACACGCGTCTTATATGTTACTGACTGATTCTCGGTAAAATCCGGACTGTTTATATATCAATCCCGAACCATATGATCGACGAAGCGATTTTATGGAAACAATATTGGACACATAACGAGGAAAGATAATTTCTGTTTCTGTCTATTCCCGATTCTCAGAATGAACCTTCTTTTAATTTTTTCCTTAAAAAGTCGTCGTCTCTAACAAGTTCAGCCTATAGTATTCTCATGTAAAAAAAACAAAAAAAAAAACAGCAGATTCCTCTAGTGTCGGGTGTCCTCTTCAATCGTGTGGAAATTGTAAATCGTTGATCGCCATATACGTTGGTCGATATACCATAACAGTTTTGCACTGTTCTGAAACCTTTTGTCAGTACGATCAATTAACACATGAGGACCTCCAAAGTAGTTTGAAAATTTCAGATTGGAATTTCATTATTTAACCTTGCAATTTTGAGATATTTTACATAAATTCTTTTTTATGTCTAGGTCGTCATTATTTAAGATTTGCATTGAATAATCGAAATTCATACTGGCTAAGAATTAATGCAATCATTACTGACAGAAAAGGGATATTACAGGTATAATTAAACACACACACCCATATATATTTATAAGTGTGTGTCTGTGTGTAGTGTGTGATATATATGATATACATATTTGGACTATTAATTGCGTATTAGTGATATAATTATGCTAATATTATGGTTAATTTAAGTCATTTGAAGAGTAAATTGGTTTTCTGCACGTTGGCCACACGAACAAAGTAAACGTTGAATATATTAAATTTAGAAGGCATATTACGATGCTGGAAACGCGCGCCAACTTTCAAGTGGTCGTTAACAAGACTCTTGTTAAAAGAGTGGCTTTTTCCTGCATTATTTGGCACAAGGTCAAAACTATGATACATCTACTGAAGACTAAAATACTACAGTAGTAATTATCTGTGAATCTGGCTTGTTAACCATTACTCTATATATTTGTGTAATGACTCTGCTCATGAATTGAATTTGATCCTCAGTGCCAGTCTATTCAGCGCAATGCACGCTTGACCTTGAGGCTTGTTGGGGTGCATTTTGAACCTATTATACCGATCAATAATAAGAGTTTGTTTTTTACTAGGTGGAGATTGTTCTTTACTAATAACAGGCAGAGAAGAAATAAGTAAGTAAAGATTGCTACTGCTATGGGAACAGATACTTAAGGGAAAATGGAGGAACTCCTAATCTAGGTATTAAAGATAAACAAAAGAAAGGACTAACAATCTTTAGACGATAGTATATACTGTCGTCAGAAAGTATGGAAGTCCAAGATGTAAGTATATCAAAATCAAGCAAGCTTGGAAAGTGTTATAACAGTTAATGAAAATTATGACACTGAAACCCCAAGGCTCATTAGCATAGCGTAAGATGCATTAAGTATGAAGAAAGATGAAATTCTGCTCAGAAACTAAGAAATATTTTTTTAAAAACTGTAGTGCAATATCAAGCCGCGTATATGACGGAATGTTGAACGATATTTTTACAAAGATCTGAAGCAACAGATATGTAGTTCCATAGAACAAGTGCAATGGGGACATTTTTTTCGGAAAACAACAAGGAAAATGGGACATGTGCTTACGACAAGAAAGAGTTCAATTGTATCAGACACATATTATTGGAAACATACTTTGGCACATATGACACGCGCAAGATGTACTGAATTGAAGCTATTCAGAAGGAACGAGCGGGTAATCTATCTAATGAGCTTCGGTAGATGGATGACAGAAAAGCGACTGATAAGGATAGTAAAGGGAAACTATTGCTGTTCTAAGTTAGGCCAATAACTTATGGGGAGCAATGATCGCTCCGGTCCAACACGGTACATAGATGATGAAGAAGACTGAAGAAACATCAAGATTCAATGCAATTGTCCTATACCATAGGCTAACATAACACAGAATATATATAAAGGATCATGTATAGCATCGAATTGCTGGTGTATTATATCAGAAGACCACACTCTACACCTTCTCCTATGTACCACGTTCACTTCAGTACGTGGGCGATCATGGCTTTACAACTTCCTATACATTGTTTAATCTTTCCTCATCATTTATCGGTCTTGTAGTGGCATCAAGCTCTCTAGGTAGATTTCTGTCTCTCTTGCCTTCAACGTGATATTTGGGTTCTCATCCCTCTTCCACCATTATGTGCCCTAGAAACTTCAATTGTCTCTTTCAGATTCTATGTATAAGTGTTCTTTTAGGATCCCATTTTCCTTAAATCTTCCTTGTTGCTCACATGTTCAATCTGTGGTATTGCCAGCATCTTTCTGTAGAACTACATTTCTGTTGCTTCAAGTCTTGTCTTCATCTCCGAGGAAATTGTCTCGCTGTCACAGATATATTGGAGGACATATATTAGAAAACGGGGACACCTCGGCGTGGTGTAATGGTTAGCAAGCTTGTCTTGCTAGATCAATTACAATTGAAAAGTTAGTCACTAGATTCCCCATACTTTCGGCCTTGTGCCACATCTAAGCTATGCTTGGAAAATAACTATATTAGAAAACGGTTCTTCGCGTTTTCTTTGTTTTTTAATGACATTTTCCTGTTTCTTAATACTGTGCTTAGCTTTTGAAAGCTATTTATCAATATTCCAATTTTCAGTATAACCTTTAGACTCCCCTGCTAAACTCTTCTTAAATTTTCCTAATTGCTTGATTTTGGTATCTCCAACTCATATTTTGCATCTTGGGTCGGTCCTCCTGCTGATTCATTCTGTCTTCTTATAATTTATGTATAGTCTTTTCATTTCACTTGTCTTTACTGTTTTCTGTAAGATTATTTTTACTTTCGTTTTTGAGTCCGTCCTTAATATTTCGTCATCTGCATAACTAATTTTCTTAAATCAGTGTCTGCCAAAAATAAATACTATTATGTGTTCTAGATCTCTCAGGATCACCTCGCTGTAAAAACTGAAAAATCCGGTGAGAAAGCACGTCTTTGTCTTACTCCCTTCCTGTAGCGTATAGTTTATCTAGGGAAATATTTCTCAGTAGCTCTACTTAAGTAATAGCTGGCAAATTACTCTTGTTGCTTATTTGCAGAGTAGTGGGTCCGATTCTGAATATATGTCGATTTTTAATGAACGTGTGCCTACGCATGGCAATTTCCTAAGACGGAGCAAAGGTTAACAATTTCCTACTGAATCCGTGTTGGTGTATCCTAATTGTTAAAAAGAAGCCAAATAATGTTCCCCAGAAAATATGACCAGAACTGTA
>OZ010571.1:95526964-95571964 GCA_963932145.1 Acanthosepion lycidas | reverse complement strand
AATAAGTAGTAGTAGTAATAGTAGTAGTAGTAGTAGTAGTAGTAGTAGTAGTAGTAGCTGATAACGACACTTCAATGAATTTGTTGCGCGTTGTAGCTGAGTGAAAAATCAAATAAAGAGTATAAAGACAATTTTTACTGCAAGAAATGACTAAAAACACAGTGGTGAGAGATCCAACAATAAAGAGATTTTTATATATACAATAGATATACATGCAAGGATAACAGAATGTTTGTTGATTGTGGCAATTGAGACAAGGTTATGAAGAATGTTCATGCAGAAATTTGGTCAATAAAAAGTTAATGGTTTTGATTGTTTGTGAAATTTGGTTTCGGCAAGGAAAAATCTCAATTGTGTTCGTTCAAATCTTAGTGTGTATGCGTGTGTTACTTGTTAGTTAGAATTTAAGTTATGAAGAGTTGTTTGCCTTTAACTCTTTGGCTAAATTGATGAATTGTACAATTACTGTTTGTGTAGTGAAAACGTTCACTTTTTAAGTCAATTGTAATTTGATTACCACGCGGTGTCGATTGAGTGCTGTGTTGAGTTTGTTGAGAATTTTGAAGTGATGTTGAGTCAGTGAATTGACACGCGTGAATTTTAGTAGCATCTTACGAAACTTGATGACGGACTGACTTGAATTGAGTCATGCGATTGTTTAAATAGATTTTGGTGTCTAAAATTCGGCTCCAGGAAGCTTCGGAGGGAAAAATGATCTGTTTCAACTTTCGATTGGTTAAGGCTTTTATTTAGGGACGAATACATCTTTCCGAAAGGGGTGAAAAAAGCCTTAACCAATCACCACTGCGTTTCAGTAAATTCAATCTTCTATTGGTTAAGAAACACCAAACTGTAGCAAAGTCGAAACAGATCATTTTTCCCGCCGAAGCTTCCTGGAGCCGAATTTAATTTTATACGATCTTTAGAACCGGGAATTAAAAATTACGATAAGACATTTAAGCACTACCAATATTCCAGTATATTAAAGGCGCTGTGAATGGTTAAGAATAATACTGATAGAACTATTAAATCCAACGGTGAATTAATCGTGATATTTTTTGTTTACATTTCAAATGGGGTGGGAATTTTCACTCTACGTTGACTTATTGGATGTATTCGATCTATAGTTCTTTGCTATTATAAATGTTACTCTAATAATATTATTAATATAATTGTGGCCAGAAGATGATCAGAGAGTAGTTGATAGATATTTTTTTTCTCTAAAAACATCTATAAAGATAAAAAATGGGAACAATAAATCGAATAAATCAAATAAGGCAAAGAACAATGGGTGCTGTAAGCGAAAACAAAGTACAAAACAAGTTGGGTCTGGGCATAATAACTTCTTCACAGAAAGATTAATCGCTCTGGAACAACGTCCAGTTATTGCCGAGAGTCGTGATCCCATACTCGTCAGTGGAGTCGACAAGATTAAAACGGGGTGAGGAATGCTGGTTCCAATTGTGCAAGGAATTACGGCCTCCTCAAATTTATTGCCAAGATATAGAGATGCATTCTGGGATTTCTTCCTAACTACTTATCTGTCTCATCAGATTTAGTTCTGATCTTACTTGTCTTGAAGTCTGAACGCTGCGTTCCCTTGCTGTATTCTCTTTTGTATGTTAATATAATTCTTAATTTGCGAGCATTTTGTCCTATATGTATTGCGTTGCCTTGCATATATTGTTTGCCGAGTATTATATTTACCCTGTTCTTTTCTTTTCCTTCTTATTGTTTATTGGAAACTTCGTCAGTTCTGTTTGTTGGTCATTTCTGCCAATTACATTTAAACATGGCCAGTTACTCTACAAAGAAGAAGAAGAAGAAGAGGGGGTGATATACGCAGATGAATGTTTAATATAGCTGTCGCGTTCTTTATTCCCTAGTGGTGTGTGTCTGATTCTAGCGTGAATCTCACTCATGGAATTTGTGTAGGAATTACGTAGGCATAGAGAATAATTACGTCGACTAAACTAAAACGTTTTTACTCAAAATGTCTTCTGTTTTTGTCGTTTCAACCAAAGAAAGTCGATGATGTTACTAGAACGCAAGGGGTTACAAGGAGTAAAAGAAAATGAGAATACTTTATTGGAGAACATTGATGAAGTGAAAATAAACGGATCGTTCCAGAAGACAGAAGATCGCGATTGACCTTTCATTTACATTCTTAAAGATTATACCTATCAGGGAAGGAGGAAATCGCAACGGAGCTCCACACGTGAGAAGTGCGAGAAAATAACCTGTTAGAGTAGAAGTGGAGATTTCATTTAGCTAGTTCAATGAGAAGATTGTCAACCCCAGTTGCCAATCTAGTAGCACGCTCACATTCATGTATCCGAGGTCCTAGTGATGTTAAATAAGATTTACTTTTACATTTTTCCTTTGAGCCCCTGGAAAACATAAATAAACATGTTTATATCTGTTGTGGATTCCGTGAATGGAATCCTGAACAAATAAAGAAACAACGCCAGTAATTGAGATAGAAAAATAAGTGTATTAAACGTAAGAATACAGACTTGAAGTGAAGATTAGTAGTCCAGGAATGCGGGTTAGTAGAAAGTATATGTACAAGTCTCTGTAAGTAAAGCCGTAATCATCTCTCTCTCGCTCTCTCTCTCTCTTTCTGGACTCTTGTATAACTCTCTGAGAACACCCTGTATCTGTCTCCGTATCTCTCAACCTGTCTCAACGTATCTCTATATTTAACAAAGCAGAGATTTCGACAGACGTTGCACACAGTCAGAAACTGTATCTAAACACATATCGATATTTAACATTCCACCCACAACGAATATATGTGGTCCAAGGCCGAGTTTAAAGTGGGTTTCTCCGAGCCCGTAGGCTTAACCAAAAAATATCCCCTTTTAACCCACTTAAGCGGGTCCGAGAACTGTCCACCTCCCCGGACGAAACATTGCCCTTCGGAAAAGTCTCGTCTGGGTTCCTCTCTGCCAAAGCAGAGTGTTCGACAGACGTCGAACACAGTCAGAGACTGTATCGCGACGTATCTCCTTATTTAATATCCCACCCACGAGGAATATATGTGGCACCAGGACGAGTTTAATGTGGGTTTCTACGAGCCTGTAGGCTCGACCAAAAATATACCCTTTGAACACGCCTAGACGGGTTTATGGCCTGTCTACCTCCCCGGACGAAACCTTGCCTTTCGGCAAAGCTTCATCCGGGCTCCTCTCTGCCAATGCAGAGAGTTCAACTGATATCGAACACAGTCATAGATTCTATGTCTACGTATCTCGGTAATTAATATTCCACCCACGAGGAATATATGTCACAAGGCCGAGTTTAAAGTGGGTTCCCAAAAATATCCCCTTTGAACCCGCCTAGACAGGTTCAGGGTCTGTCTACCTTCGGCAAACCTTCGTCCGGGTTCCTCTCTGACAAAGCAGAGAGTTTCGTCGAGGCCGTATCTCGACGAAACTCGAAAACGGAATCCATATTGGTTTTCAGAGTGGGGGTAGGTCGATCCAACATTTATATCTTATTTTAGTTCTTTTGCACGCATTACTATACTAAAAAAGTTAGACGAGTAGTAATTCTTAATTGACAATTAAATTCTACAATATACATCTTGTTAAGATATTTATTTATTTATTCATATGCATAATACCGCCTTATTCTATTCTTAGAATCTGACGTCAATATTTAGAAATGGATTCTGCGTATGAAGGCTATAGATGAAAGCGCACTATTCCACAATCAAAATGTTGTTATTTTATTGCTATGGGATATATTTTTAATAAAATTTAAGACTTTTTCTTTCAAATATATTTTGAAAACATCTAGTGTTATTTATGTCTCCTCAGACAATAAAAAATTAATAAACGCTGATATTAATTCCTAACCATTGAACAACACTTTTTACGATTTATTTTCGTAGTATTTCGCTGATAAAATCGTTAGGAACGCATACTTTGTGGTGCATTACTTTTGTAAAATCTTTATTTTAATATTCATTCATGATCTCAGGCATATCTGATGGCATCAGAACAGACACCGTATGAACGGAATCTAAGAAAAGATATCGAAAATAAAATCTAGTTTGTAGAAGAAACACCGCGAAACTCGTCTTCATTCTTTTTTAAGCTAAGGGAAAGAAATATATATTTAAGAATATATACATACATACATATATATATATATATATATATATATATATATATATATATATATATATATATATATATATATATATAAGAAAACATATATTTAAAAAACAAAAAACATATTATGAATGAAACCCTGCAAATATGGGTTATCTGCACATGAGTCAATTATTGAGACAAAAATGTAGAAAAATATCTCAGAGGATATTTAAAAGGATGTTTCCTGACCCAAGATAAGGAATAGAATCATTATATGCAAAATGTAAGGAAAACAAGAAAGAAAAAACTATTCAAACAATACCCACGTTATAATGTTCAATATGTATAATGCTAAGTTATAAATAAGTTCCGCAATTTTCAGTAATAAATTTGCATTTTTATTCATTTATATATTCGCCATTACCGCGGTTTGTGGTTTGGCACATCAACTCCTTATGGGTCATTTAATGCCGAAATTTAATTTTCTTAGAAGCTTTAGTAATTTCGTTTTCAAAAAATGTATTGCTGGTAATTATCTTTTTCTTTTCCAATAATGCATTGCTGATAATTTTTTTTTTACTATGAAAATGCATTCCTGGTATTCTTACTACAAAATTTATTTTTTATTCTATCAAAATGTTTTAACCCGAATTTGAAGGTTCCCTATTTGCCCATGGCTGGGGCAATAAGAGGTGCTGCCACCCCGGGTCAGAATGGACCTGGGAACAACAGCAATTTAGAGATGGTTCTACGCTCCTCAAAATTCCACAATTTGAGGTTTTGCTGTCGGATATCATTACCTGCAATGACTTGTCACTTATTACGCAGCTCTTCGATAATCTTAGAATGACATTACCTAGATTTTGATAGGAAAAATCTTTCAAAGAACACTTGAATCTGATTTTAATTAATTACATTTTTTATCTATCTAAGCCTTTTGCAGCCATCGAAAATGTAATAATCATTTGGTGCGATATCTAGTGAATATAGCTGTTGGGATAGATTAGACCAGACCTGTTCTAAAATAGTTTTTTCTGTCTTATTCTTTGCATATGATGTTATGGAGAACAATAACATTGCCTCGCGTTGTCATGAAAATTGAGAATAACTTTCGTCTAATACGTTGTCTTAGCTGCCAACGTCGTGCAAAAACAAAACTTTCTTAGTTTGCTACAAAATTATTCTTAACTGCCACATATGATTAGCATTTATGATGTTTCATTCGTCTTGAAATTTATTTTCTCGTTTATGGGCATTATAGTTCATCAGAAAAAATATTTCTAATGTGTCTCAGGTTTACGGCAATGTCATGTTGGATCACACCGGATCTCGTCCCTTCACCGAAGTTCTTCGCTCTCTCTATTCTACCATAACTCATACAAATTTATTAAGTAGGTTGCTCGTTGTATGTCTATTGATTTCAACATATGCCGTGAGTGCCAAATTCTCTACGATTTCTTACCTTATTGATGTAGACTGATGTAGAATGATCTGGAAAACTAATCCGAAATAGGAAAGAATGGATAAAACTCTGCCCCTGTTCAAATCCACTGGATTACGGACCTCCCCGATCTTTTGTACAAGGCTCAAAGTGTATCCTGTTTTCTGTTTAGTATTGGATTTCCGGCACCTTTACAAGTCTACTACATCTAACATCACCGTCTGAATTTTGAAAATTTATTTTTCTAATTATTTTATCTCCTCAATAGGAGTAGATAGTTGCGCTCATCGTCCCATACACACCCCTCTCCTGTCTTTTTGAATAGGTCTATAGGTTTATCACTTGTTTTCTGTTTAGGATCGGTTTTCTGGTTCTTTCTAAAATAGCTTAATTCTCTTTCACTCTGAGCCTTGCGTCTTAGTGGAATTGTTACCTTACTTGGTGCTAATTGATTAAAAAAATAGAAAATTATTGTCTCTGCTTTAGATAATAAGTGACTTTTGTTTGCATGTTTTGGCAAAATACTTCATAGCAAATATGTCCCGTCCATGGAATTCTCTGAATTCTTCAGTAGAATCAGGTATCAGTGGTTTCATGTCCCTTCTTCATCTGAGAATAAAGCCAAAATATAAATCAATAATATGTCTATAATAATGATTTTTTGTTATTTATATAATAAAAATAATATTGCATTTTGAAAGTGGATGTTGAATAACGATCAAAATAACAGTGACTAGTCTTTTTCTGGGTAATCAGCTAATCTACTGGGTGCCCAGTAAAAAAGCGGTAAATTCAGAAAGACTTGAGATAACCGTTGAAAACTGTTGAAGAATAATATGACTGAAAAATTCAGGAAGAATATCAGCACATTTCGTCAATCCCGAAGTCAGATGTTCTTCGAAATGTATGATAACTTAACACTCAAATTAGTATGTTGTTTAGCCATACGAGAAAGTCAGAACGAAAGACAAAAGTTGTCGGCAAATAACATTTAAATGACAAGTTACAAGATCGAGCAGCAATTAATCAATCATAAAAGTACCAATCAGAATTAGGTAATTACGCGTGAGTCAAATGATTATTGAAGATCATAAATATTCAAGAAATTTTTTCAAGGTTATTCAAGGTCAATTATTGCTGAAAAATTAATCAATGATAATAAATTTTACCGCTTTTACTGGGCATCCTGAATAAAGCGTTTAATATTATTGCTTTTACGAATTAATTTGATTATGTTTTCCATTTATATTTTAACTTTGAGTAAAATTTGAATAAAAGTTTATTTTCTTTAGAATTGCGATGTTTATTTCAGTTAGGTTTATATTTTGGGTTAAAGACTTTTACATGCGCTTCCATATTTTACCCCAAATTCAGAAATATGAGAAAAACACTGTTCGAAAATAGTTGTTGTTTCTCATATTAAATAAAATGTATTTTACGGTTGAAACACTCTTACATCCGAAATGAGTGTTTATATTTGCATCAGTATTGTCACAGAAATACGAACAAAAATCAGCCAATGTGTTTTTTAGATTACCATGACGGGGTCGGAAAACATTTGATTCATTACAACGATTTGGAGTCCAAGTCCGGATTTTCATTAGTATTTGTGTTCATTTATGAATATTTTATGTAATTTCTCCGTTAATCTTTATTTTCCTTCTCCCTCTCTCTCTCCCCCACTCTCTCTTCCCCCCTCTCTCTCACTGTCTCTCTCGGTGGGCGTATTTTTTTTCTTCTTATTTTTCTCATATCTAGATTGAGGGTTCAACGATTTTGAAAGGAGTTAGTTGTCATTGCAGTTCTTTCTTTTATTAAGGCGATGAAAGAAATGACCTTTGGAATCGAAGAGTTGAGCGGCAAGAAATGCAATATCCGATCGAGATAATTCGCTGGGAAACGAATGATATTTAACTTAGTCACGATTAGCAGGACACGTTTTATTTTAATTCATCTTTTTGACAATGATATGCTTTGTGTCGCAGGGTGATCCGTCGCCTGATATTGTAAACAGTAACAGAATGGAAAAACAAAAATATAAAATGTTGAAATTAGAATTAAAAACATTTTTTTTTCCACTGGAAAGAACACACGCATCTTAATAGTTTGCGATAGCGGGATCGAACGGCGCGAAATAAAATATTCAGCAAGAGAACTCAATAGGAAATATCAGTGCGAAGATAAAGAAAACCAACATGTCATAAAATAGAAGAAATTGTTGGGAAAAGAGCGGCAATCTTGAGTATCAATGATAGATAAGCTATAAGTGGCGAAGGTGGAGAAAAACAGGTAAACAAGCAGAAAAAAAAAACAAAAAAAAAAAACACCAGAAATAAAATAAATATTTTTTGAGAAGTGGGGATGAAAATTTGATTAAACGCGTTTGAGAGCGAAACAACAAAAAACCCCAAAGAAATCATGGAAAAAACAGCAACAAATAAATGAGCGAAAAACTTCGAAGTTTTTGAAGAAACATAAAAGAGGAAATAGTATTAAAAATATAATCGATACAGGAAGATATTAAAAAGATTGTAAAAATAACACTAGTAGAAATTAACTGAAAACCTAGAAGAAAACGAAAAAAAAAACCATACATACACACACACACACACACATACACACACACACATATATATATATATATATATATATATATATATATATATATATATATATCAAATGAGCACCTGTTAAATGTAAAACAGATTCAAGCCCAAACTGAAAATAAATTTCAGCAACGTAAACTTCTGTCCAGAGACCACGAGACTCTTCTTTCTTATTGAAATTCAGTCCTGCAAACACTATTGTCTTGCATTGCCAACGTTGGCGGACTCATTGTTTTCGAAGTCAGTCTCGATTAAAATGACATATTTTCTAACAACCTACACATTAATACAACATCAACTGATCTCGAGTAGTCAGCGATAAGACGGCAATGACCGAGATTCATTCAGCTCTATACTCCTAACGCTTCTTCTTTCCTACGCTAATATAACTCCACACAGTAACCCTCTACCTTGAGTGGCACTTGGGCCTTGTATTGGGTGAACATTAATAAAAAAAAAGTTTTGTCGATCTTAATTTTTGTAATAGTTATGACAAGACATCGAAGAATTTAAAATTATGAAATTGTTTTTTGGTCAAACAGGAGTCCCAGATACAGAAAATCTGCTCTGAATTGTAAAATAAAAACGCAATAAAATTAAGACATTATTTAATTAGGAAAACCTTTAATTACTTAAAATATAAGAATAAAATATATTATGAACACATATTAATTGTTGTAAGAAAAATATATTTTTAGATGAATACTGAATTTTTATAAGAATTGTTTATATTTTTAAAAATTTTAATTAGAATAATTTATAAACTTTTAAATATTTTAAACATGGTCCCTCGGTATGACAAAACGTACCTATGTCATCGTACCATCTCGGTAGTTCGCATAGTACATCACAGCTGACGATCTATTTCTTGTGACCTTGCCTTTTTGTCATAGTGTACCACTGTTCTGTAGAAGCTTTTTTTTTCATTCAATCTTAAATCGTATTTAAACTTAATAATTCACTACGTCATATTTAAAGATATTTGATATTTTCATGTTCATTTCATGTTTCTTATATTTTGTAGTCTCTACTACGGAATTTAACTTGTTTCTACATATTTTTGTACGAAAAGAGTGTTAATTTATTCTCTGGTGTCATACCATATACTCTGTTTTTTTTTGTTTTTTTTCTTTTTCGGCCCACTAGACAGGTAGCCTTAACATTTTTGAAAAATTTGGTTATTCGGTTCTCTGTCTCTCTCTCTCTTTCTCTCTCCTGATGATGTAAGAGTAAATATTCTCTGCCCTACCCCGCCTGAAAAAGAAAAATCGGTAGTGATACGTCATCGCCCAATTCTATACCAACTATTGCCTGAAAATTAACACTCCCAGGCTTACTTTGACAAAATGGCCGACAACAATGACATCAATCTTGCCGACCGTAAATGGACTACCTTATATATTTTTTTCCGAATGTAATGTTTTTACTTTTTTTGTACTAAGAGAGTGTAAATTTATTCTCTGTGCACCTGTGTTTTACTGACTACACAAATGCATTCAACAAAGTACACAACAAAGATCTGTTAGAGCTGCTCAGCAACCTTTACATATTCAGAAAAGACACTTGTATAATCAAAACCCTTTAATGGCAGTAAACTGCCAGCATAAAGATAAAAAAAATGAGTTCTGCAGATATACAAAAATAGAAAGGAGCGAAAGGCAAGGATGTCTCTTCTCACCGGACTTATTCAACCTATACAGCGAGGTAATTCTGAGAGAACTGGAAATCCTACCAGGATTCATCATTAGCGGGCCCCAATCTTAACATCATAAGACAAGCAGATGGCACAGTGCTCACAGCTGACACGGAAAGCAAAGTACAATAGCTTCTACAGAAAGTAGGGAAGGAGAGCGAGAAGAAGGGACAAAGCATAAAATACAAGAAACAGGATGCATGGTCATCAGCAAAAAGATGAGCCCAAAATGCAATCTTCAAGTCAGGGACACTGAAAACAAAAAGGTGTGGAAATATAAATGTCTGAGAAATATTCTGATAGAGAATGGTAAGTGGGACGTTCAGATTCGAAGACGTATTGGCGTGAATAAAGAGGGATTCCAATGGTTAAGCAGAGTATTACGAGACAGAAGGATTTCATTGGTAACAAAGAAAAGAGTACTGAACTGCTACGTGATATCTGCCTCTTTTACGGCAATGAATATTGGGCAGTCTCCTCAAAGATGCAGAAGAGACTCGAAGTAACAGAGGTATGATACTACAGAAGGATGCTAAGGATACCATAAAACGAACGTATGAACAACGATGAGGTTTTGGAAAGGATGCAAACAAAGAGGAAACTTAAACTAACCACCAGAAACAGGCAGCTGAAATTAATGAGAAAGGAGGGCTTGGAAAGTCTGATACTGACAGAACAGATAGAGGGGAAGAGAGACAAGTGAAAACAATGCATGCCATACTTAACGGGCTTAAGCAAGTGCATGGCATAACAGAGTCAGGGAGAAATGGCAAAAACACAAAACATATTGAGAGCTGCTAGGGACAGGATGAAATGGAAAGCCATGATCGCCTACGTCCTCAAAGGAGATGGCACATAAAAAAAGAAGATTATAGTTTCATAATATAAATACTACTTCTGTCCTTGTGATAGTATAATTGGTAAATTCGAGTAATTTGAATTCTTTTTAATTATAAGCAGAAATTGTTACGAAATACTGCGTAAGTTGTATCAACCCTTATATCATAAAACCAGTAGCCAAAATCGTCACTTTAGAGCATATCCTTTTCCGTGGCAGATGCTGCTGTGGTAGTATCCGTTCAGTGCCGGTGACTGTACTCTCCTCCGCTGCCTGGATATAATCGTTGGACTTGTTCCGGAACATCTGTTCCGTAGCTGGGTACCTGATGGGCTATGAGTGACACCGGCTGACTGGCTAAGACCATCTTTGACCAGTGGCCCGGGTGGATACACACGGCTCCCCCCTTTAAAACAAATGGACATTATCTCGCATCCTGACCCAGTGGGGAGTTAAAGGGAAATACGAGAGGATAAGTTTTCCCGTCGGTTGAGGTCATGCTCTTTTAGTATTTGTTCTGTCAGGTTGATGTTCTCTCCTCCACTGCCTGTAACATCTGTTCCATAGCGGTGGTATGAACACATATGACTAGCTAAGACCAGTTATGACTAATACCAGTTTCGACCTATGGCCCGTATGGAGAGACTTATGTCCCCACGTTAAACAAACTGACCTTGTGTCGCACCCTGACTCAGTGGGGAGTCAAAGGTAAATACAAGAGAATAGCTTTTCCCGTCGGAGCAGATGCTGCTAATGTAGTATCTGTTCCTTGTCACTGGCTATCATCTCAACCGCTACCTGGACCGAATCCTCGGACTTGTTCCGTAACGTCTGTTCCGTAGCGGTGGTATGACTGGCTATGACTAACTTAGACAAGCTATATCCAGATTTGAACAAGTTTTGATCGCGTCTTCACGTTAAAACAAACTGACCTTGTGTCGCATCCTGAGTGGATACATAATGGATGGGTTTTCTCTCTTTGCTTTACGGTGACCGCGCCTGTGCGGTTGAGCACTTTTATCGACCGAGAGGATTTGGGTTGTATAGTGACCCTGTTCTTCAGAACAGTATGATGCCACTTCCCATATCATGGATATGAATCTTTTAATGTTCCTTTTTTTTCTACCGGTTTAACGTGCAGACCACTGCCTTTAGAAGTACGTCGTCTCTCACGAGTAGACTGTCGGATTGCTGTGGTGATCCCGTTTGGTGGTTGATTGTTCCATTTAACTTCTGCGCATGTCGACTGACTCAGCGTACCTTTCTTCGAACATCGATTGTTCCATCTACTTTTTGCGCATGTCAAGTATTTCGGCATATTCGTTTGCTCATAAAGAGTTCTGGCTATTTACTGTGTTGTAGATCTTACTTTCAGTTGTCTACACATATAATCCTATATGTTTCTTTCCTGTGTATACAATACTGATTTTGTGTAATATACCAGTCGTTACGGTTTCCACGTTAGCGGCTCTACATAAACTATTTATCCACTCTATTTTAGCGAATCCCAAATGAACATTTCTCAATACTAGATTCCGTTTTCCCAACTACAGCTTTTCATCAGATTTTTCCTGGAACACTTTTCAGCATCACCCTTTCGCATATTCTTTCTCGGTATTGGATTTCGTATTTGCCAAGAATAAATTTTGTTATATTTATTTGAATTCCTCGTTTTTGTTGTCCTTGCTTTTGACCTGTCAGATCATTTTGGTTATTTTTAAATGTTAGTTCGCACCTTCTGAATGAACCGACCCAGGATCGTGCGTCCCGGTAAAAGCAAAAACGAAACTGTGTCAATGTGAAGGCAAAGAAGAACCTTGATCATTGGGAAGGCAAAAACGAACCTGTGTTATCTGTAAGGCAAATACGAACTTGGGTTGTCTGCAGATCAAGGACGAATGGGTTCCACTGTTTAGGCAAATAGAAACCTTAAACTCCCTGTGTCTTACTCAATCACAAAATAAATGATTTTCTAACATTGTTCGTCGAGAAATATAATTTGCGCTTAATTACAGGGAATGAGTAGGAAATCACATATATATATATATATATATATATATATATATATATATATATATATATATATATATATATATATATATGGGGGAGGGTGAATACATCAAAGTCTGTACTCATCTTATGGGAAATTATTAAACATACACAACAAAATCTTCAACATAAGAAACTTCATTGTCAATGCACTTAATCAAACAGCGAAAACTTTAAAAATGATGTACTTATGTTATTAAGTAACGTGTAGATTATATATGTATGTATGCATAACATTACGCAAGATCATTTCAAACGCTCAGCTTCGCAAATAATACTAAGATGGGAACAAAGGAATTCTAACTACCAAACAGACATCACATCGATTCTTGATAATGACCGCGAAAGTCGAATGTACTTGAAAAAAATAAAACATGAACTTTGGACAGTTTATCCCCAACTTCGAACACAATACTCAACATATCAGAACATTGGAAAAATACCAAAAAAAATTAAACATACAATGTCGATTCTTGTATGTATGTATTTATTTATATTGATGTAGCAAAGTCATGGGTTAGCAGTAGCTAAAGATATCAGTAGGAGACAGCACTGTAAATTGACGTGATCAAATACATGGAAATGACATGATATCTAACAGCGGTTCTCGGAAGTCACGTGAGAAAACGTGAACAACGGTTAAGCTTCTCAGAGAAAAGGTAACATGAATTTTCGTAGTGGATGCCATCCAGATGATACATTCTATTTCTGAAATTATGGGAAAATTTTGACCAACTGTGCCAGGTATATAATGAGAAATGATTAATGGAAAGCATGACAACCAACTGTGGACAGCACATTAACTGATCGAATGACCTCCGATTATTTGCTGTATCAGAGAAACAAGCCTGGATAAAATCAAATCTGCATACAGTGTAAGATGTGCATGTCATGGAAGCAGGTCATCTGACTGAAAGAAATATAATCGTGAAACATCTGACACTGATAATTTTTGTCAGTTTTTCCGTATTTGTTTTTTACAATAATGTTCAACCTGGACAAGGTCCAATAGCGAATCGTGAAGAGTGTTACAGGGTAAGTGGTAAGAGGTACAGTTTATAGGCATATGTGGTAAAGATAACGGTTAACCCAAGAATTGAACTTAAGATTGTCGTTGTCGGGAAAGTATCCTCTTGGGAGTCGGTCCCATAAAATAGTGGTCTGTGGGAAGAAGCTGTTCGAGATGAACTTACATCATCCCAATGAAATAGGAAGGGTATGGCTGTGCTTTGAAGTTATGAAATGACAGAACTGAGGAATGTAGTTCATCTGAACACTTTCTATAGAAAAAAATAGATGAGCGAGAGATATGTAACGTCACGTCTATGAGAAAAGGAAATTTTAAGTGTAAATTCATTCATCGCTCACAAGGTCGCGAAATGCTTTGGAATTCTATCAATACTGGCAAGTAAAGACTGGGCGTCTCCTGAACATATATGGCAGCAGTAATGCATTTCCGGTTTAATCTGGCACTTGTAAATTACGTGTGATGTGATACCTCTGGCGTGTTGATGATAACATGTTCTTCTGACCATTGGTTAGGCCGAGAGGTCCGCTCAACCTACACCTCCAAATAACCTATCCTTTTCGCTTCTCGCAGTGGATCATTTAGTACACACTTATGAGCGAGCTTGTCTCGGAACTTGAGGCCTCAGAACGGTACGATATTTCTGACATAAGATTTTCGGCTACCTTGATTTCTGGATTGATGAGACATGTACACTAGGGGTTTCAGACATGTATCTTATTTTCTGGAATATTTTCCCCTTATTAAGAGTGCTGAAAATGTTTCCTGGATTTTAGCGTTATCTGCCTGAGTCAGGGAATCAAACCATTGAGTAATTTCGAAGGAGGGTATCCTATCATTTATCATCGTACAGGACGAACATCACTGGGAAAAAGTCAGCTCTATGAAGCATTTATCGGGCGTTGTGTATGTATTTTCGCACGAAAGATACTCATCTACAAATGTCAGAGAGCTGTGGAGAGTTATCGAGATAGGGTCACTCAGATTCTCTCCGGAGATTTCCCAAAATGCTTGGGGAAAGGATATGTCAATACCAATATTTTAATACATTCTTTGACGCCGGAATTTTGCAGATCAGAAAGAGATCAGTGGTATAAAGCGATGAAAATTTTGAAATCCAAATAATTCTTTCCTAAGAAGTTACGCCCAACAAAAGTTACATTCAACTCTATCTCTATCTCTCCGCCTTCTCTCTCCCTCCCTCCCTTATCTCTCTCTCTCTCTCTCATGTACCTTTTCTGCGAAATGACAAATATACTGCTGATGTAATTTCCCTTTTAACGGAGCGAAATGTATAATATTAAAAACCTAACTCAGTCTTTTCAATTTGATGAAACAGATATGCACAGCAGCTGGAAGATTACGGTAAAAAGTTCGTCTTTCTCATTTGTCTCAGTATTCAAATAGATTTTAAAATATTTCGATTAAACATTTGAGTATAATTGCTTAAGGATTAAATTGAATTGGAAAAAGTTTTATATAGAAGTAAATTCTTTACAATTTCTGTATTGGCAAGTAAAACAGTTAGAGGTGAAGAGTTCCTTCAAATCATCTTAATCCCACTTTAGTCTATAATCAATGTCAAAAGCCAGAGCCCAAACAATTATAGCAAAATTTCGATCAATGATATGAGAGCACTCAAACAAAAGGCTAGATCATGTATTTGGCAATGCATTTCAGGTTGAAGAGTACATGCGTACTTCGGGAAATATGCTCACACAGGTTCCGTTCTGGAAGACCTTTCTCCCCTATAATATATATGTATATATATATATATATATATATATATATATATAAAATACCAAATGCTAATATATAGGGATAATTCCCAAGATATTAATCCAAAGAGAGCTCAATGTAAGTAAGAGATCAATATTATAATAATAATAATAATAATAATAATAATAATAATAATAATAATAATAATAATAATAATAATAAGTCTAGGAAATATATTTAAACATTCTTCTCTTCAGACCGAAGATCTGAAAATCGTTTGGCCTGAAGAGATGAATATTTAAATATATTCATGAAATATATTATAAACGAAATGGACTTTTGAGGATTCCCTTTGTTACCTACAATGAGCACACTTTGTATTAATGTTCTCCTTAGAATTATCCCTATCAATTTCTGATTGGTATTATATATATATGTGTGTGTGCGTATTTATGGGGAGTGAGCGTATAAAAAATTCAGATATAATTACAATAATTTCGTAAAAGAACAATATGAATAAAGACAAAAGGAAAACTTAGACACCGCGTTTCGTCCTTATGATAACATGTCACCCACAAGGACGCGGAGACGTTTTTTTCCAGACTGGAAAGTTAAACCTGAGCAGCTCATTTAATACAGCAGTATTCCATCTTAGGCCTGTCATACCCCTTTTAAAGCTAGTGAACTGCAAGAATGTTCAGGTACCATATTATGAACATCTTTAGCGATGGATTACAATACGCGTTCCACTTAAGATCTAGGTTGTATTTAAGGCCCAAATCTTGCTCAAGTCACGCGGTCTCTCTGAGGGAACATCCATTTATCGTTACTATAGAAAAGCGAACAATCATTATTATTTCTACAGCGCAAGTTTTTTTTTAATGTGTTAATGATTGCACCCAGCGTATTCGGTTACTCTGCAATAAATTGAAATATACTTACAAGCCTTCAAAACACATTAGAAGACAATATATATTTTTATATATAAAAGGCATTTAATGTTTGTTCTGTAGACTACAATGATGGGGAGAAATAGCTTTCTTAAGAACTGACAGGAGAAATGTAACGATGGATTTCATACAACTTAAATGATTCGGAGTGAGCACAAATTACTCTAACGTTCCGCTTGAAAGAAAAACTTAGTCGTATTTCAAGATGTTCTTGATACAGTTGCACGTACATTTTTTATATGGTTATGAATACCTTGGAACTTGATTAAAAACATCTGTGCTTTTATCGAAATAATTGCCAGAGAAAATAATTGCCTGAGTAAATAATTGCCTGAGTAAATAACTGATTTGAAAGAAGTCATCTTGTGTTGTATGAAGTCACAAGTTCCAGCGGGGTGAATGGCATTTAGATACAGTCGCGAAGTCCATAATAATGATCTTTCAGCAAACGAAAGTGGTAATTACCTTATGTAAATATTTACACAAAGAGACCGATTTTCAGTAAATCTTTGCACTTCATGAAAGTAGTAAGATATTCAAAGAACATGGTTGAGCAAATGCCAAGCCTGTAGCTAGGAAAAAAGGGGAAATCTTTGATCTCTTAATCCAACAAATTTGTATATGATTAATGTGGTTGTATATCAAGCTCATGTACGCCGTGTTAGCCATAGAGTCAAATTATTAGACCTTTCAAAAATAGTAAGTATGTATTATGCTTGAAATAAAAAGGCAAGGACTGTCAGAAATTACTCCGTGCTCACTCGTCAGCTGGAAAGCCAAGAATAAGCTGAACTGAATTTACAAAACAGGCCAAGCCTTGTACAAAACAACATAGTTTGAATCTGCAATAAGTATTGCACGTCATTCCCAGGCTTCAAGTGGCCATTGTCGTTCTCACGAGAATCAAAACATTGATTAATCTTCAGTATCTGTCTATATTTCTGAGATGAGGTATTATGTACACTATTTGCATTATTCAAACTATTGTCGCCATATTTATCACGACGTTTCGGCCGTTGTACGCTCCGGGATTCATTAGTTGGTTAAAATGTCGAACTGAACCCTTTATTTCGCTCACTGGGGTAAACCGTTCTAGTTCCACGTGCCATGTTTTAATGAACGTCAGTTATCTTCTCTTAATTCCCCTCGCCAAATTCTCCACTGCCTTAACCGGGTATTCAACTCACACTCTTTGGGTCCTGTCACTGGATCTAACCAACGCCTTTATCCACTGTGCCATGTGTCCTTGAGAACATCTGTGTATGAATTTCTGGATATTATACCACAATTATAAACATGTCACTTGGAACTAGAATGATATTGATTAATCTTCTTAGCCATGGTAAATAACGTTCAATGTATCGACATCTACAATGTGTACATACACTGACAATATCATTTCAGATGCAGAAATTGTATTATAAAGTTGAAAAACACACTGCAGGACGCCAAATTCATGTAAGATGATTGGGAAAACCTAGATCAAGATGGTTCATGCTGGAAGAAATCTGAGAACGGCAGGAAGAAAGATATTGAACAAAATCGTTTTGAACATAAAGATCTCAAGAGAGACGCTCGTAAGGTTTCTTGATGTTAATTCCCATGAGAATTCTGTCTCATAATTTGATATAAAGTTGTCTAAATAGGACATGACTCAAAAATTAAAAAAACAAAAAACAAAAAAAACGAAGCATATTAAGAGTTCCCGCAAATATGAATGTAAGAACTTCTGCAAGCGACGCCCAGCGTTTCAACATCTGCGCAAAGAAGGCCATAATAGGGCTCAAATGTAGCCAATTCTTACCTGGGTACATTATATACTGCAGTAGGTATTCTGGTAATATATTCATTCTTCATCCTGCTTCATCTTAATTTCTGTCTCAGATTTAGAAGATAATACAGCAATTTTCCAAGCGTAGCTCAGATGTGGCATAATGCCGAAAATATGGGGCACCCAGTGAGAATTGAACTCCCTACTCAGTCGTAACTTTTCTAGCGATACAAGCTTGCTAACCATTACACCGATTTGAGGTGCCCCTTTAGAATATAATATATGCTATAAAAATGTTTCGTGTAATGAAACTGCTCCATGCGAGATATCGAGATGCGGAAATCTAAAGCAGTCATATTCGATCATCTTTTGACACGTGAAAAATGTACCCGGTATCAGTCATTAACTGGAACAAAAGATGTATTGAAATATAGAAAATTCAGCTGCATTTCGTCAACAAAAAGATGCAGTTTTGCTTTCCATTAGCACAGATAATCCTAACCTCAAGGAGAACTAATTTTGCTCTCTTTATCTCACGTTGTCCATTAACAAGCAGGGATTATTTTGAAACGATTGCTAGGTCTGCTGCTAGGAAATTTGATTCACTGTATCCTGCCAGCAATTCTACTCGATAGACTCAATCTTAAACTTTTATAAATTTACCATTCATCCCTGCATTGAATATTGCTGCAATATATTGTTCGTGCTCCTGATATATATCTCAAGATTCTCTACCAAATCCAAAGAGGATTCTGCAATATTATTCGTCCTCACATAATATCTCGCCTTCAGTCCCTTTCCCACCACCATGATGTGGCTTTCCCTGTCTTTCTAAAAATACCTCCATGCCAATTGTTGTAAAATTCTTCCTAGTTAATTGAAAGGCAGGAATTTAAATATACAACGTGATCCGAAAGTCTTGTAACGCCTAACTCGTCTCCAAAGTGTCAGAGCTTGTGTCAGCCATCAGAAATAGAAAATTATTTTACGTAACGGTGACGAGACATTCGGAGCAGACCTTACTCATAGATATGCAGCCGAATCTCCTCTTTTTACTGTTGAAAGAGCAAGGTGCGAGCTTACATTCTATCCTAATATTTTTCTCACACTTCTCATCTGTGAATCACTCTTTTGGTTTCTTGCATTGCTAATACTATGTCTAATCACCAAGAATTTAAATGAAACGTAAGATTTTGAAAGTAATAAATCAAATGAACGATAATTTCGAAATACCGAAATAACTTACTAAACAGACCTGTATTAATACTGCAGATTACACTTACAATGGTACCTATGAACGTAATATGTGCTATTTTTTTTTCGACAGAGGCGACAACAGATTAGACAAAGGCACAAGTATTGGATAACAAGAATTTAGCTGAAACATTATTGTTAACACAAACACACACGCACATACATACATATATATATATATATATATATATATATATATATATATATATATATATATATACATTAACGTAATATTTTCAATTTGTTTATATATATATATATATATATATATATATATAATATGGCAATACAAAGTGTAATGCGATTTTATAGTTCACGGAAAACATTTGCCAACTGATTTACAGTAATGCCTGAAATCACATTAGTTATTTTAGCTTTCAAATCTTCTAATGTACTAGGTTTGGTTGCATACACAATGTATTTCACATGTTCCCATAAAAAATCTAATGGAGTCAAATCTGGCAAACGTAGAGGGCAATAAAATGGCCCACCCCTTCCGATCCATCTATTAGGAAATTCCTGATTCAGAAACTCTCTAACACGCAGAGCAAAGTGACAAGGAGCTCCATCTTGTTGAAACACTGTATTATCTTTCAACTTTAATTGTTCAAGCTGTGGAATAAAGTAATTCTGCACCATATCTAAATAGCTGTCACTGTTAATAACACGATATTGAAAAAATATTGCTCTATGATCCGATTTTTCCCCAAAGCGCACCACACATTAACTTTAAGAGAGTCCCTTTCATGTTCAACAGTTTCATTGGGTTTTCAGTTCCCCAAATTCGGCAGTTATGCCTGATAACCTTGCCATTAATGTGAAATGTTGCATCATCAGAGAACAGTATACTACTCACAAATGCATCATCATTGCCAAATTTTTCATTGAACTGATGACAGAAAGTTAGCCGTGCACAATAATCCTCTTCTAACAACTGTTGATGTATTTGAATTTTGTAAGCTTTCATGTGAAGTTTTGCCCGCAGAATCTTATGCACACTAGACATTGGGAGCCTGGGCTCTAATGATGCACGTCTTACAGGCTTTCTTGAATGTGCTGTAAAGGATTTTTGTATGGATGCAACACTTTCGTCGCTGATACATGGCCTTCCAGACTGTGGATTATCAGGGACGGAGTCTGTCTCTTTAAAGTTTTTCATCCATTTAGAAATAGTTTTCCTATGAGGTGGTTGTTTATTGTATTCAGTTCTAAACTTTCTTAATACAGCAATAGTAGATTTCAGTTCAGCCAACGAAAGGACACAGTTTACTTTTTCCTCAGTTGAAGCCATAGGTCAAATTGATTCTGAAAATTTTTTTTTTTTTTTAACTTATCTAAAAATTGTTGCAAATTTTGGGGTAAAGAACTATTCAATAACTATACTTAAAACTAGGTACATTAAACTTTATAACATTTTTACAGATTATTTCTATCGCAAATACAAATAAAGTTTTAAATTTTTTAAAGTGCATACGAACTTTATGGACACACTGTAGATATATATAAAATAGATGTTAATATAACGAGTTAAATCTTAATTATTAACCATATGACTGAAATGAAGCACGGAAAGAAAGATTTTAATTTCGGAATTTCAGACACATATGTGTCCTTCATCAACGGACCGAGAAATCAATAGAGAAATGGGAATTACTCACTGACAGATGTTTTTGTAGACAGTGTATTCTCTGGTAGAAATCATATTGTTACCAACAACCGATCTGTTTGATTACACGATGTACGAAACTTTTTCTAATTTTATATATATATATATATATATATATATATATATATATATATATATATATATATATATATATATATATATATGTCATTAAAAATATATGTACCTATTTAACAATGTTTCTTGGAATTTATGTAGAAAATTTTTCAGCATTGTAATACATTGCACACTTGCATCTAAACCATTCAGCCCTAGAATACAAAAATATCCTCATATTTTGTCAACGAAGATAATTTAGAATATTTAACAGAATAGTGAATATCAAAATACTTTTATTGATAAATGGATTTTAGAAGACTATTTCTTCGACAAAAAAAGGTTTTTATTTTCTATTCAAATATCTAAGCATTATTCTATTTATCTTATAAATGGTTTTATATACGTAGTAAATAAAAGATCATAATCCATCTCATATCTGTCAGATTAGCAACATATTGATCGACTCCCTTATATATTATGAAAAAGAATAAATATATATGGAGAAAAATAATACATAAAAATGGAGAGAGAAAAAAAAATTGAGGTGCTAACAAATAATGAGGCAGTGGTGTATTTATTTTTGGATATTAGAAGTCGTTCTTATTGTATAGTATCCACATGTGTCTAGAAATTATGAATGGGGATAAAATAACTGTCACGAAAAAATCTTTATTGACTATTAAGAACACGCTCAGAAGCAGTGAAAAACGAAGTAATTTTCGTTAAACATTATCACGATTTATTTCATTTATGGGTTATTTTATTGACTGATTTGTTTTCTTTTACGACTCAGCAAATTTTGCAGATATTTAAAGCCAGAAAATAATTTTCTCTAAGAATTTTTTGGATATAATGATGATTTACTGATACAGGATTTTGATAAGGATCGACATTCTGGCCTTTTTTGTAGGCCTTGGGAACCCGGTATTACAGGACGATTATTCCAGTAATTTCTGTCAAACCGTGAAATAAAGGTCGTCCTAAACAGGTTCTTCTCCATTTCCTTTCATACGAACGACGGTATTCCCCAAGGCTAAATCTTGGTACCTACACTGTTTCTGATCATCAGCGATCTTCCTTATCTCATCAGATTTCAAGTAAACATCTACGCAGAAGACACTACTATTTACTCCTGTCTCAATTGTAAATCCGTCATTACTGATAAAGTTAACCTGGCAGATGTCCTCGAAAAGGACCTCCAATCTGAGGTTTACTAGGGCAAGGAATGGCTTGTAAACTTTAATACATTAAAAAAGAAACAGCTCTAATTTACCCACCATATAGAAACCTCCCTACCTCCTATCAGCGTGGCTGATGCTCAACATCACTTGATTGTCTCTCTGGACCTTCTTTGTCTCTCGACTTCCACTGACCTGAGGTGGAACAACTACATTGAATCTATAGCTTCATTTACCGAGAGTAAAGTTGGTGCTATGTGTCGCGCCAAATTTTTCTCGTCTGAGTCAATCCATCAAATCTACAAATCTACCATTCGCCCCTGCATTGAATACTGTTATACTTATATGGCCTGGGGCCCCAGCTGTTCATCTCGAGGTTCTCGACAAAATCCAAAGACAGATATGCAATGTGATAGATCCTCACCTCTCATCTTGACTCCAGTTACCTTCTCACAGACGTAAGTGGCTTCCCTCTGTCTTTTATACAAATATGTTCATGGCAACTCCTCTGACGAGCTACTTTCACTGGTGCCTCAACTGAACGAATTTAAGTTGGCATCTCAGTCCCACCCGGTCGAAACAGTTAAATGTAACCGCATCTTATACTTCAACAGCTTCTTCTTTCGCACTTCCCGACAGTGGAACTCCCTTCCTCTTACTCGCTTCTCTGATTGTTATAATATTCAAATATTCAAATATAATCTAAATCAATATCATCTGATGCTTGATCTTGATCGCCGTCCTTCTCTTTATCCTTTCCTAAACAATGTCCTATTAATTAACCTATAAATAGGCAGGAGAAAGGATGGATTCTTAACGTTCCCAAGGGAATTTGCCCGTATCTGGATATAACCAGCCCGATCTGAATTGGAAATCCATTTTATTTTAAGATAAACCTTTTTTTCTTTTTTAGATAATGATGGTTTATTGATGCAAGTCCTACTAATTAACCCATTGATGGGATACAGAAGAGGTGGATTCATACCCAAGAGTATTTGCTCGTAAGTGAAAATACCGAATCCGACTGGAATTGGAACTTAACACTCCGATTTCTATTTCCGAGTCATTATCCGTTACACCACTCGCACATCTCATGGTATACCCAAGCGGTCGCCCATATACCTACTGACGAGGATCGACTATGCTTAACTTAGTCATCGTACGAGAAACGGTGTTTCCACGTGATATTGACTTAAGCTTTCATTGGTTTCTAATCAGAACATGATAATGTAAGACATAAGGTGAGGCACGGCTGATAGCTGCCCGGATTGAAAAATCGGAGAGTCAAGTTCGAATCACAGTCTAATCAATTATATTCCTTTACATGATTCCTGGGAAAGGTAGAAATTACTTTCTTCCCACCCCCAGCTATCGCTAAATAGCAGGACAGACTTGGTTCTATAGCCTTGGGTGGCAACCAGTCTAGGAGAAAATAACCTTGAATTCAAATCTGTATGTAGCCCTGGCATGGTACAGACTATACTGCTAAAGAAAGGATTGTTTGCATTGGCTCGAATGATGACATTATTTTGTATAACACAAATATCTATTTTAGATACTAGAAAAGCTTTGTTTACATGGAAAGATATTCGGAATATATATATATATATATATATATATATATATATATATATATATATATATATATATATATATACTTTTTTAGCTAATTTTTAAATGTATTGCTGATAATGTTATTTTTTGTCAGAAAAATGTACTGCTGGTAATATTTTTGGCTATTGAAATGTATTGCTGGTATTTTTAATATAATTCTTTATACTTTCATAGTGTTTTGTCCTCAGTTTGGGAGTTAACTAATTGCCCATAGTTGGGTCACCTAACAGGTGCTACCATCCCGGGTCAGGGTGGACCTGGGGACAAGAGCATATCAGAAGACTTGTTGCCGGATGTAGTCTATCATTATACCCAGGACAGTTTCAAAGTGTTAAGTACATACACTGTTCGGGAAAACCAAAAAGGTACAGAAATTCAATTGCCTGGAAAGGTTAGTAAGTAACAAGTGATCATATGACGCAGAAATATAATGGTGCATAGGACTATCAACTACTATGAGATATTTAATCCCGGCTATGGCTGTGAACAGTATTTCTTTGTTGTTCCTAGATTCTTTAGAATGACGTGGTTTGAAATTATACTTTCAATATTTATCTGTAAGAGTATATATCTATTGCTTGGAGCTCTTCTTCATCTGCGAGGCGATTGTCAAGTGCAGATGAAGAACTTGAAGCAAAAGAGATATGGATATACCGAATATATACTGAATACTGAAAATGTTATTTACAACAAGAATGTTTTAAAGAAGGTAAGCACAACATGGAAACCTATTTGGAATTCGAAAGAGACGGTCGAAATTAATGGGACGTATAATGCGGAGAATGCAACAGTGTCATGATATGCAGAATGTAGAGTAAAGTAGAAAGGAAATAAAGTATACTATTTTCATCGTTGGAAACGTTAACTTCATCTTTATTGCCATATTCATGACGTTTCGGCCATTATACGCTCCGGCCTTCTTCAGGTGAAATAAGTTTGAATTTCTAACCGAACCATTTATTTACTCCATGGAGTTAGATTGTTCTAATTCAACGTGCCATGAATTTCGAGTACTCCCTTTTAGTTAATTCACCTTAATAATTCAACTCTCCAAGTTATTGTTCCCTCTGCTGTTGCAAGTATTGGACTCACAACTCTTTGGGTTAATATGTGAATATGTGGCAATAAAATGAGGATAACCGCCCGAACAATATAAATAGTGTAAGTTGTTACAATACCTAATCTCAGAAATAGAGACAGAGGAAGGGAGAAGTCATCTACTTCAGAAGTGTGTGTAAATGAATGACAAAACTTGCAAAGGGCCGATAAGCTGGAGAAAACGAATCAATCAGCGAAAAGAATGCAGAAGGAGGAGATAACAATATGCGAAGATGAAAATTATTTATGTTTGGCCTATCCTTTTGCTGAGAACGAACTCTGAAAGGGAAATTTATTCATAATTAGTATTTTAAGCATACATTTTCAAGTATTCAGCGACGTATCGAAAAGTTATTCCCTTAATTCTAGTTTGCTATGTCTCTTTCGAAAAGGATAATTTGTTATCAATCGAGCTAGCTATCTGTTTATATATATATATATATATATATATATATATATAACCCAATAGAAGGTTGGTGGTATAGATGGAATTAACTTCCACTAACAAAAAACACTATTTTTTAAAAAGTGCTCAGTACAGAATAGGGTGAATAATATTTATTTAAAAATTACAACATAAGTATGTTAGAAAATCACAACAAAATAGCCATTTTGTTTCAACACTTCGGATGTCTTGTCAAGTGATGGTGTTGCAATATATATATATATATATATATATATATATATATATATATATATATATATATATATATGTTTATACATTCTTTTTATAGATACAAATATTTAAGCAAATGCTCTGTTTTATAATAAGGAGCATTAAAGAACATTTACCGGCCTGAATACACGGTGATTGAAAAGTAACTCCTTATTTTATGTGTGATGGACTCTGCCGTCTTGTAAAAATTATAGTTGGTCGGGAGAGTCCGATATACATAAAATAAAGAGTTACTTTTCTACCATCTTGTATATCAAACAACACGTCAAATGCAAGAGATAACAATATCGGAAGAAGAAAATGACTCACTTTTAGCCTGCTCATCCCGGTACTGAGAATGAATTTTGAAACGGAAATTTTGAAAATAAATTTTGAGCATACATTTTTGAAGTATTCGAGTACGTATCAGAACGATATTCCATCAATTTTGATTTGTTTTTTTTTTTTGTTTGATTTTTGTTTTGGGGGTTTTTTGGGGCTTTTTTTTTTTTGGTGGGTGATGTTGTTCAGAATGGATGTGTTTCCTTGTCGTTGCGTTGATTGGATGATTATTTTGGCGCCTCAAAAGAGATAATTATCGTCTGAAGGCAAACATCCATGACGTAAAGGCCAACTGAGAAGGTTGCCAGGGCGAACAAATCAAATCTGTCATTTACTGCAGCGAAAAGCCTGCATATCTATGTGCGTCAATGCACACACTCACCACGCAGACAGATCAAACATAGGCACACAGAGATACACACACACACACACACACACACATACATATATGTATGTTAAAGCACGATTCTTAATTTTCTATTTCAATGAATGCATGCGTCAGTATTATTGTTGATATATGCAAAAACGTATAAGTGTCCCGTGTAGGATTATTTGCTGTCTATTTTCTGATTTAGGTTGCATTGCCTTCTGGTTATTCTTTCATTTTATTACATACTGATATCCATCCAAACATATACTACAGCATACAAGCAAATATAATTTCTATACACATACACACACACACACCTATTCGTAAACAGTTATATAAATGTTCATGTATCTGTCTATATTTCTGAGATGAGGTATTATGTACATTATTTACATTACTTTGTCGCCATATTTATTACAACGTTTCGGCCGTGGAGCTAGAACAGTCTATCCCAATGAGCGAAATAAAGGGTTCAGTTCGACATTGCAACAACCTGAAAAAGTCCGGAGCGTACAACGTTGTAATAAATATGGCGACAAAGATGAGGACAGTAGTTCGAATAATGTAAATAATGTAAATGTATAGTTAATTATAGATATATATGTTTGTATGAGTGTGTGTTTACGTCTATATATGTATATATACATGCTAGATGTAAAAATTAACGCCATTTTATATTTTAAATTCCACTCATGCGCGTTGTTTTTTTATGGTTTTGTTGACTGCACAGTATCGTAGGGTCAGTTGGACACTGTGTGTAAAAAACGATCACCATGAAGCAAATCATCCCTCCACCCAGAAATTTCGAAACAGCGTGCTGTACTGCTTAATGTTGCAGAGTGTTTGGGTGTCAAACCGAGGACAGTGCAGCGGATTCAGAAAGAGTTGGATGAGACTAATTGTGGTTACGAATCTGTTTGTATGTGTATATATTAGTTTTCTATACATATATAATAAATATTATATTATTATAAAAAAATCTATACACTAACTTCATGTATCTTGTATGGCGCATTTGTTTGTGTGTGTATGTATGTGTGTGTGCGCGCGTGTGTGTTTTTCGATTAGTGTATGTTGTCATAATCTGTATGGTATGTGTTTATGTGTTGATGGTTATGATTTGTTTAGTGCTTGTTTAAATTTGCCTATGAAGTTTTTTTTATTGTTTGTTAGGTAAGAGTAATCGTCTGTTTGAAATATTGGCATAATTTTAAATTTACCATAATTGCATTTTTGGATGTGGTGTGGCACAATGTGTTTCTTATTTCTGGTAATTTAATGTTGCTTTTGTGAAGGGAAAATTTTGACGTTTAGTGCTTAGGTGATACCTATAAATGATTTATTGCATTTTGTACACTTGAGTGCGTAAATAACATTTTTAGTGTTGCATATATGCAGGTACCGATGGATAAATTGTCGTATAAATTACGCAAAAATTAAAATATCACTGACATCTCAGTGAAACAGATATATTTACCAAAATTACACAAAAATATCTTGAAATGCTAAAGAGTAAATTTATTCAATAAAATCGGCACTGGCTTCCTCCACGGCCTCCAGACAACTTCGGAAACCTCTGCAACTCTTCTGAACCGTCTCCTTGTATAAGGGGGTGAATACTGCCATAATACTTGACTTCACTTCATCTTTGGTGTTACAAGGAGTTTTTTTTTTATCTCTCGCTCAACTGCGCCCCACACATAATAATGAAGGGGTTTGCAGTCTTGGTAGTTACGTGGCCAGATATAAGGAGTGACGTGATAGAATAAATTGTCTGACAGTCATGACTGGATTCTCCTGCTTGTGTGACATGGTTCAGAATCCTTTTGCAAGACATAGCGTCTTCCAGCAACCACCCTCTTGGCCCAGTAGAGCACTACTTTCTCAAGCCACTTAATCCCGGCCTCTTTGTAGCTTATAAGTCATTATGGGGAGATGAATGGAAGCATAATGTCGACATCAGTAGTGACAATATCAAACACCTTCGTAATCACAATTAGTGCCCTATATATTTAAAATTACCTTGGCTTGGAAGGAAATATCAGCTAGTATCGGATAAAATTTCGACGTCTATTTTGTCTTCCTATAATGAGGTTAAGTTGTGCACAGTTTTTCATACTAGACCTCTGATTCCTTCCTTTACTAAAGATAGGTTGTACTATTTTCATAAAAATTTAGTTGTTTATAAATTCAAAGGCAGTTGTGACGCGGGGTACATAGGGCGAACCATTTTATGGTCGGAGACGCGGGTTGCGCAGCATCTTGCCGCCTTTTTGCGTTCTGGTAGTCTTAGCCATCATATAAGAAGAGCTACTCAAGCAGTCAATGAGTCTGCAATTAGTCAACATTTGCTTGACAACCATGCTTGTGCCTCTGAATACGAAGACACGTGGTTTTCAGTTTTGCACAAAGGCTCCCTCAATACACCATCTTCGAGTCTGTGAGGTCGTTTTCATTAAGTTTTAACAGCCTAGCCTGTGTTGACAAAAGGAACATTTTTTACGTTCCTGACGTCTTTTGGAGGGTTTGTGAGTTCCCCTTTTTCTATTTTAAACTCTTGTGGAACTAATTATTTTTCATCCCCCTCTTGTTCAATTTTAATTTTGTGTAACTGAAATTTTCTTTTTAGTCGCGTTCCACCTTTCCCGCTTCCTTTATTTTACTAAGTGTGTCTTTATATTCATTTATATTGCCAACGAATACCTTTGAAAAAGTGTTGGGTGAAAGGTACCTTAGGTATGACGTCCGTTTTGTTTAAGGATATATATATATATATATATATATATATATATATATATATATATATATATATATATATATATGAGCTTCAGTGTCTGTATATATATTTCCATACAATACGTTAAACTTAAACGCTCAGAAGATATCAAACAGTTTAGGCTCAAATTCTCTCCAGCGAACGGGAAGTTGGCATGAATCGTAGAAAAATAGTTAAACAAAGGGCTTTCCTTGGTATTCAACCGATGCAGTGTTGCACTATTCGCTGACCACTCTCTATTGCGATTCTCATGCAATAAATTCCTCTTGATTCGCACATTGTGATTATATAATTATCAAGAAGTACGTCATTTTCCCTCATCAAAATGCGAACTAGAACAACTCGCCGCACACAGAATCATGGTTGTAACGTCGCCAAAATGACTGACCATGCTATTCAGCCCAGGGCTACAGGGAAGTAAAGAAGAATTCAGGTCGTTTTCAAGGGCAATAACACGAAAGGGTACGGAACTAAACCGGAATTTGAACCCGGCTCGTTAATTTCACTTTTGGTGTCAATTCCGGTTACAATACCGGCACATCTTGATATGATATAATAGCCAATGAGATGAAGTTTGGCTCCTCCGGTAGAATCCACAAAAGAGTTTTAAAATCTAACAACACAAGACAATTTCATCGTGTCGGTGGAAGACACGGAAAGGTACAGCTAACAGGTACGGAAAGCGAAGAAAAAGGACTAAGCATCAATTTTAAGAAAACAATATGGGGTCTTTAGCAAGAAGGACAGCCCGATATGCGAGTTTCGATTTGGAGACATAACAATAAGATAATTACAGAAACCATTGCCGGAAACATTTTCCACCTTATATCTATTTTCCTACAAAGTACAAAACTGTTCTTAGACTCTTTCTACTCTATCGCTATTCCGTAACATATGTTTGAACTTGGCAAATTCCTTGGTTTCAAAGTTCAGACATTTAATGCTAGGACATGCCATACCCCATACACACTCGAATTAAGCAGATTAGCTTCGTATTCCATTAGTAAAGAGGAAGTTCTGTTTAGACAGATGTCCATGAACGGTTAATTTGTGGAACAGTCTCCCGAGAGGATGCTTCCAGAACACTACGATTTTAACCTCTTCGAATCTAGTGTCAGCCGTTATTTACCCTACATATCCTCCTAATTTGGAATGGTTATATCAAACGTCGCAAAATATGACTGCTAAATCATAAAGAATAGTGATCGCCTATGCATTATCAACAATGTTATATGGAAGTAAATGCTATGCAATTTTCTTATGGATAATGGGAAAGCTTGAAGCAGCAAGAATGCGGCTCTACAGAAGAATGCTGAGAATATCAAGTAACCAATGCAGATATTTTAAGCAAAACGGTAATAATAAAGGACACTAATACATAGAAGCAGAAAGAGTCATTTTAAATTTCTAAATGAGAAAAACGGCGCGGACAGTAAACACTGACGTCTAGGTGGATACAATGAAAGAGGGAGATAGTGTAAATGGATGGCAGAAAAGAGACTGTGAGGATATTAAACGGATAAAACAATTGTTTAGCGCTAAAAAGAAAACATGTATAGAGAGCCTTGTTCACTCAAGTCCTGAATAGACAAGGCATATAAACGAACCAGAAATTGCAACGTTGTAAGAAGGATACGTAATCTACTACGTTTTATACATGAAATTACTGAATTGCTATGTAATACCGGTCCCAATATATAGCGGTCAAATCTACATAATTTTGTCACAAATAAGGTGAAAAATTCAGGCAAAAGACATAGCGTTCTACAGAAGGATGCTGAGAATGAAATATGCTCGACGTGTAACCAACGAGATAGAAAGATAGAATCAGAAAGCAAGCAAGCCGTATTTTCTCGCACGCATAAGAGGAAAGAAGACTTAGAAAATTTGATATTCGCAAGACGTATAGGAGGCGAAAGTGACAGGAGATGACATCGAAGCACTAACCTGAGGCGTATGTGTAAATAAATGGTGAAATGTGAGGTTTGAGGAATGGTAAAAAAGAGAAAAAAACGTTACTGATAAATAAAAATGATAGTATTTTACAAAAAAATTATTTCACATCAGGCAAGGTTGTATAACCACTAAAATCCCCGGGGTTACTGAGTGTGAAAGAATATGAGAAAAAGACAGACATTACTAAGAAGAAAGAACAATAACATACATTACGGCGACAAAATATAACGATTGACATTGCATTTAAATGTTTGAAAATCAAATTTGACTGGAAAGAAAGAGGACGAAAGTAAGTTCCACAAGCAAGAAGTATGAGAAAAGAAACTATTACTCTAGATTTTAGGGTTGCATCTAGGACTTTCACCTGTAATTTCGACCCGATAATCTCGAAATGCGCTTAAATTAGTAAATTAAATGTAACAAGGAGGAAAGATCATCAGAATAATTACCATGAACATATTTTTATAAAATCAAAGGAAAGCTACATTACTTTGATGGGAAAGGCGTTGCAGCCGAGATGCCAGGTAAGAATTTTCTTTGGAATTTATCAAGAATCTCTAAATAAATAAAAGTCCAAGACCAGATTTGAGGACAACATTCAAACCATGGAGGAATGGAAGACTTAGAAATATTTAAGTTATTTTCTACCGCGAAAAAGTGTGAAATCCCAGTGATCCCTCAGGTACCGAAAAAATACATCACTTAGGAGATTTGAAAGATTCTTTACATTGATTGGCAAGATATTTTCGAAAAACAATTCTTTATTTTACATAAGAATTACAAAATAAAGTGACTTATAACGTTAAATTAGTAAGAGAATAACATTAATCATGGAGCAAAATTAGAGAATGATATTTTCTTTCTATTTAAGAATTCTGGCTGCAATTCTGGCGACATTACAACATTAAACACATTATAAATTGCCCTGAATTTGACAATTCAATGTTCTCATTCATTCCCTAGTCATTATTAAAAGCACACATATTTCTCTCATCGTGAACAAAATTTCGCAATGTATATTTAAGAGCATCTTATCAAATAACGATAAAATCTTAAGGGTCATAAAGATGCCCAGAGGTAGTGATTACATCGGTAATAATAGTTTTTGCTGCCATTCCTATTTAGGCGTCATTCTGAAACCTAACTCCGACATCCTCTCCCTTCAAACACATTACAGGCTTACGGCTATATCAAAGCGAAACATCGGTTCTCGTAAGAACACAGATGCCAAGCAACGTCAACTCTGGTCAGTATCTAGATGGGAAACTGCTTGGGAATGCCAGATTCGTTAAGCTTGGATTTGCAGTTGATGTAATGGATAACGGCTAAAATTTGGAGGTCAAAGAGCTGAGAACCAATTCCACTTGTTTTTTTTATATTCATTTACGCGCAAATACCCTTGGGTGAGGTAAGAATCCACCTCTTCTCCCCATCTACGGAGTAGAACTTGTAGTTATTTATATAGATTCTTAAAATCTAATGTAACTTTAAATAACCGGCAAAAGATCGATAAGCCGTAAAAGGCCAATCAATCAATCAATCAAAACAGGATGCACGGTGGAGTATTGAGGAATCCGAGCCCGAGTTCGAATTCCAGTCGAATCCATTACATTCACTTACGTGCTAATACACTTATCCAAGCTATGGGTAAATAGCAAGACAGACTGGGTTCTACTGCCTTGGATGGCAACTGGTATATTGTCAAAAATAACGGCAAACTACTGCGGGGAAATTATGCCTGGTCAGTCATGTATCAAAAGATACATGATCACCTAAGCGTGTATCACGTATGACATATAACTACCTGACATAACTTAAGGGCTATGTTCCTTCAGGATGTGAGTTATCATGGCACTGTGCAACAACCTACCATTTGGTAGCTCTTTGAAAATGTTACTATCCTTCCACTTCATGTTCTGCTATTCATTTCCAGAAGCTCTTTAGGCAGATTACTGGTTGTTTGCGTCATGAGTAAGACGATAAACTACATCCGCGTCCGGGGTAAGACGTTAAACTACGTCCAACAGCAAGGCATCTGATCAGGAGGTTTTGAGGAGCGTGGAACCACCTCTTAATTGCTGGTGTTACCAGGTGCATCCTGACCAGGTGTAGTAGCGCCAGTTAGGGTCTCTGCTATGGGCAAATAGTTAACGCCTTAAATGGAGTGGAAACAGTATGTAAAAGTGCAAAAATAAATTTTAATAGCAGAAATACTTTGTAAAAAACATATCAGCAATACATTTTTGGAACAAAAAAGGTATTACCAGGAATACATTTTTGGAAAAAAAAAGATATTACCAGTGATACATTTTTGGAAGAAAACAAGATAATACCAGGAATACATTTTTGAAGACAAAATATTAACAGAAATATATTTTTTTGAAGAAAAAATTACCTGCAATACATTTTTTGTTTGCATTAAATAACCCATTGAGGTTGATATACCGTAAAACAAACCAAACCTAAACTCGTGTTATTCTTTTGTTTTTTTGATTTTGCTTTATTTGCCTTCCATACTCTATATGGGTATCAAATTATTAAGTGCCCCATTAAGATGAAATATCTCTTTCTAATGTTAAATCTCTTTTTCTTTTCAATTTCCTTCTTCGTTGATCATCGTCCCTGGTATCTTCAACATAATTCTGTAGAAGCACACTTCCGTTGCCTGAAATTTTCTTTATAGTTCAGCATTCATGGCGATATTGGAGGAAACCACTTCAATTGATTTTAACATCTCCAATTCGTAGCTCGCATCTTCGTCCCTATTCCTGTTACTAACCGCCATATATCTATTCTTCTTACGATTAATAGTTTATCCTTTCTTTCTGTTTTCTATTTACCACGTCTAAGAGATGATTCCGGAAACTTGATCTGGAACGCATTAAGAGAAGCTCTACTGTGCATGTGTAAGGAATATAAATAACTCCTTTTAAATTTAGCTTTAAAAGGGAGATTAGTTTCTCGCTTGTCCAACACTTTGATGAAAATAAATAAATGTTCTCTCCATATGCTCCGGTAAATGTCTTTTGATTTGAAAATGGAAATAATCATAAGTCATTATTTAAATGAAAGTAAGAAATGAAACTCATCAGTAAAACTAAAAATAATTAAGCTTTACGTTTGATCGTGGTTACGTATGTTCGATCCGACGTAATTCCGAATGGTGATTTTCTAGGCAGGTGGTATTCTCTTTAACTATTATTTTTGTAGCCTACTTAGGGCCATAAATAAATACACACTGAGGAATTGAGTTAAATAAATATATTAACAGGAACAGTAATAGAAAAATATACAAACGAGAGTGTTACATCAAGAATGTTCAGTCCGACTGTCAGAGCTGTCTGCTTCCCTCTCTCAAAAAAGGCAGTACCTGCTCCTATTTATTGCTGGTAGAGCCCATGCGTGCGTGTGCAAATTACCATAATAATTATTTAAATAAATCCTTTTTAAAAATCAAGAAACAGGAATTTATTCCTAGAACAGGCCAAGATTCTGAAAATGCCCTTTTACAGACATTGTTTAGATTTTTCCAGAAAATAATCAGTACCATTGAGGAATCAATTTTTGTGTTTTTATATTCCCCCCCCCCCGCCAATCACAGCGATAATGAGACTACGACAGATGTTAGGTGGAATGGGTGAAAACGAGAAGACTTTAGAGAGAAGGAGTGAGGAAAGAACACTAAAGGAACCATCTTCAAGAAGATAGAATATGACGAATGACTGCATTGAAATCATTGAAGATTGTGTTTTTCAGGGAAGCAAGAAATCAGTAAGGACTTCCACAGGTGACAAGTGCGAAATTAGAAATTGTTAAAATAAAAGTGGTGGTTGCATCTAGCTAGTTCAACAGTAAAACAGTGGGACCTAACTGACAATTGAGTAGCACGTTTAAATTCATGTAGTCAAGAGATTTTTAAAAAATGCTCATCAAAACAGTTGCTATGATGTCTCTAATATAATCTATCAGGGTCGATTATATTAGAGACCCTTTGAATTTTATCAAGAATCTCGAGATATACGGCAGGAGAACCAAAGTAGATAAGGCAATAGTAATAAATGCACGGACAGATTGTAGATTTATTAATGGGCAAGATGGATTCTGACGAGAAAAGATTTCTGGCATGATACAGTGGACTAACTTACCAAGCAATAGACGGAACAATTCGATGTAGCCGCTCCACTTAATATCAGTGGAAAAGGAAGGCGCAGAGAGTCTCTCTCCTGGAGTTTATCAACAGCCATGCTGACGGCGAGCAGTTCCCAATTTGCTGAAACCAGAGACTCACCGACGACAGTGCGCTGAATATATCCCATTTGAGTCGTGAATCATAAACATGGCTTCTCTAGAAATACAGAAGAATTCTCATAGTATATGTAAGACCTTAACTTTTCGTTCTTTCACTAGGCTTGACTGTGTAGATATATGATTTATTATGCTGTGCGTGGGATACATGTAAAAAGCGTGGATAATATCTGGCCACTCGTATTCGAGGACACCCATCTATTAGGGCGGCTAACCAATCCTTATTGCAGACACTCGCTCAGGCATATTTGTGTTTGTTTAACACCCTCAGAGCCAACCTGAGGTTTATATTGCAACTATGCTGAGCAGACCTTACTTGCAGTTTCTGGGAGAGCGCGTGTTATCTAACGTGATCAAAAATCTTAACAACGCCAGCACATTAAAACCATCGATCACGATAACTTGTAACTTCGTCCTAGCACAGCTATAGACCGACCGTAAGGGTTCCGTCTCCCCAATTTCACTCACAACGCTTGGGTCAACCCATGGTATTATTTTCAGGCACTTTCCAGTGATGTTGCACACTGAGATCGCCAGACCGATATAACATCAGGAAGTTTACTTCCTGATAAATCAATCAAATTCGAACCTTGGTCTCGGTCAGAAAAGCTAACGTTCTAACCACTCTGCCATGAATTTTATATGTCTTAGCAGTATAAAGTCTCTTTGAGAACCAAGCATGTTTGTCATTCCTTTTTCTTTCGGCTATTCCGTTCCGTTCGTGAAATACGGTGTTATTATATCATGGATATAATAATGCACATAATGGGAGACACTCAAATGGGAGAGTAAAACTTCCATAGCCCCCTTCCCCTCTCTCTCCCCCGTCATATTGGTTTGTCTTGACACCCATAAGCTTACTGACTGAATCAATGACAAGTTTTTTTTTTCACTCTATGAAGAGACATCACTAAGCGTCCGTTATGTGATCCACGTGACTATCTCGACAATGCCAGTGGCTGTCGATATCTCATATCTCGAAGGCGTTCGACGGGTTTTATTAGGTTGGTGCAAAAATAATGACGTAATAATGTGGTTTTTTGACGTATTTTTAACGTCAAAAAACGACATTTATTACGTCATTATTTTTGCACCAACCTAATAGTATGCTGGCTTCCTACGCAAGCTCGAGGGATAAGATGTCTCAGGTCGAATGATTGATTTAATACAATCTTTTCAATCAAATCGTGAAATGAAGGTCGTTTTCAACGGTCTCGCTTCCAGATCCTTTCACACGAACGCAGATGTCCCTCTGGGTCCTATGCTATTTCTGATCTTCATCAATTATCACCCAGAATTCATTAGTTCCCAAATAGGTATTTATGCAGATGACTCTACAATTTACTCCTGTCACAAAAGCAAATCCGTCAGATGTGACAAAGTAAACCTGGCATTTCCCTTGAAAAGGACCTGCAACCAGTGGTTGACTAAGGCAAGAAATGGCTTGTGGATTTTTACGCCCCCAAAACAAAACAGCTTTCATTGAAGCACCAAAGAAACATTTTTCTGCCTGTCGACAGCATGGCTGACGCTAAATTCCAGGGTAGCAACTCACTACGCCTTCTTAAATTTTCCATTGACTTGAAGTCGAAAGACTACATTGAATCAATAGCTTCAGCTACTGCAAAAGAGATTGGGTCACCCTGCCATACCAGAAAATGTTTCGCGTTAGAATCTATCTTGAACATTTATAAATCTACCATTCACCCGTGCATTGAATTCTGTTGCTGTATCCCATCGGGTGAACCTGCAGTAAAGCACAAGATTCTTGACAAAATCAAAAGAAAGATATGCAATGTAATCGGTCCTGACCAGGCATCTCCGCATTTTTTAAGCATTTTAACCCAAGCAAGGGGTTACAGAGATTGGGAGCAAGAGTAAAGAGATCTGATAGAGGAAATGATGGAGAGAAGGACAAGAAATTAGATCAAGGTATGTGAAGGTGTCGATTGACATTGCATTTAAATAATTGAAGATTATAGATATCAGGGAAGCAAGTAAGAGGAAGGGAGTTCCACACACGGTAATTGCAAGTGATGTACTTTCAGTTACATTCTCACAGATGTGTCATGGCTTCCCACTGATATTTTTCCAAAACTTTTTGGCAACGGCTCTAAAGAGAATTTTCTCTAGTACTTTGAATATAAGAATTTAAGCGTACTACTAGATTGACATCTAGGTCCTGCACATTTACGGTTGAAAAAGCTAAATATAACTGTCACTTCTACACCAACAGTTTCTCTTCATGTAGTTCCCACCTGAAGAACTCCATCCAGTTTATTTGTTTCCCTGATAACTACAATGCAATGTCAATTGCTATATTCTGTCTTCTTGAATGACTTTCATCTTTTGTCATTTCCTCAATCTCCCTATTCTCAGTCTTCTCTTCTACTTTCATACCAATAATCACATGCCCACGACTGGCATTCCCGTCTTACTTCTGGTTTAATGATTTACAAAAAATGAATTTATATATTTGCTTAAAACTATTTCATATATGTAAATTATTACAAACGCAGACATCTATAGAAAATTTAAAAATTTTAAAAATTAAAATCTCTAGGTGAATAAATTTGATGAGTATGAAAGATGTAGAAGAACCTGTGATAGTTTTCTAAGTGGCTGAACATTCAGTAACTTAGGTAAATTTAAAAGGCATTTTTCAAATATATCTTCCGGCAGTAATTCATATTTCGTTAAATAAGGAATCTAAAATGTTAAGCTGCAGTAAAATGATTACATTTACGATAAAATATATTTTGTTTTTGTTTTTTTTACATTCTGTCTTGTAAAATTAAACAGACAAATAGTTAATACTTTATGGGAGAAACAACGTATAAATCAGATGTTGTGTGTTGTTTTTCTTTAAGAAAATGCAAAAAAGAAGTAAAGTTAGGAAATTCATATCGTTTATATATATATATATATATATATATATATATATATATATATATATATATATATATATATATAGATAGATAGATAGATAGATAGATAGATAGATATATACAGAATTTTTGACAGAATTAAAAACTCACATCCATAATTACATATACCTCTGTAATACCTAAAAGTTTCAGGGAAAATTCATGTGTATTTTTCACAAATGATAAAATAATTTATTTGAGTATATGTACAGTGATGCCCCCCCCCCACATTTTTTTTATTTTAATAATAAAAAAAACACATAACATTATTATTTGCCCTCCTACCTCAGTTGTACAATCTTTATTCTCGATTATTGTCTTTGTTTTTAATAGTTCGAAACCGGATCACAGTACACACTGGTAGATATTTTGCTGTTTTCTTCTTTGATAATGCCTTCTAGTTCCTCCAAATTTAAAGAACTTCTTTCTCCTACATTTGCTTCAAATATGCACATAAAATTTCAATGGAATATAGGTCATGACTTTGTGCGGTAAAATGATTACATTAGCAATAAATGATATTTAAATAATTATTTTTATTTATATTTAAATATTTTCTTTCTTTTTTTACATTATGTCTGGTAAAAAGAAACACACAAATATTTAATTCTTTATGAGAAAATCAACGCATAAACCAAGTGCTGCATGTTGTTTTTCTCTGAGAAAATACGCAAAGAATTAAAGTTAAGAAATTCATATCGATTTTAGAGAAAAAAAGCGAAGTATCAGTGCTTATTGATTAACTGATTTGTTTATCTACGGGTACTCAACATTTTCAGGTTATTTAACGCCAGTAAATATATTCTTTTGTGAAAGATAATATCTATTTCCTGATACACGTCCAACTAATTAACCTATAGCATGGAAGAGAAGAGGTGGATTAATATGTTTCTTAATAGGTTTTGGAGCATTAGATGAATATAACAACCCCAACTGGAACTCGGCAAGTCAATTTCTCATTCCAAGTCGTTCTCACAACTCACGCATTCAAACTTACAGTACTTGGTGTTCACAAGTGGTCATCTTGGTACTGACTAAGCTCAACGTTACATTACTTTGATGATCAATGTTTCAACGGCATATAGACTTAAGTCTGTCAGAAAGTAAAACCATAGGTGATAAAGTACAACAGAGTTTCTTAATTTGGTGAATGCAGTCTTGGATTTGAATAATAGTGCAGCTAGAAACCTGATTACCACAAATATCCTCATCATAATTCAATTTAAATCAGCCCTTTCGTCACGAAAATAAACTTTCTCTGCCAGGATACAGATATTATTAGGATGGGCATTTTTATTATATGCTACATGTATTACACAATTTCACGATGCATATATGCAAACTACTCGAAATATATAAAATCATAATTTGTTTTGGTTGTACATTTTGGTCATTGATTTTAACGCCATTTTGTTTTTAAGGATGGTAGTGCTAATCGATCCGATACGTTATATGTGGAAGGTTAAATTTATAGACATAAAACATGTAAAACATTGGACGCATGATTATATATTTACATAGGTAATTATGGAAAACCGATATGTCCTTTTTTATATATCAAGAATTTTAGGAAAATTTATGACAAAGTCTAAAAACATTTATTATATGACACATTTCGATCAATACGACTTCATTAGACTACAGACATGTTTCCGTTGATGTGATTGCATATGCGCATAAAGGAGAGGGGACGCCGAAATTTTTAAATTCGACTTTTTAAATATGTGGTTTGGGAATATTGTCTATCAATTCCATTTAATTGCTTTTGTTTGTTTATATTATATTTTATCACTTTAGTTATTACCATATATATATATATATATATATATATATATATATATATATATATATATATATATATTGATGCATGTTTCATTAAATAATATAGACAAGTTTTGTCTATTTATTTTAAGTAAGTTCCTTTCATATTGTCTGATAAGATTAATAACATTATCATTGAAAGACGAAAGGAAATCACCATATAGATATATGTTCTAATCCTATCCAAGTTTTCGGCTTACATAAGCCATTATCAAAGATAAAAATTACCTTTCAATATATCAACCAATACACGGACGAAACAATGATGATAGTCTGTTTTTGTTGCATGAAAAATTTCAAAGTAACGACTAATTCATGTATACGAGACGCGGAAGCCAAAATTGCTTCGCGGCTCGTGGTCATGTGTCATGGTGTCGTGGCGCGTGGTCATGTGTGAGGTCACATGCTATATATATATATATATATATATATATATATATATATATATATATATATATATATATATATATACACATACAGGATTATATACAATTATATATATATATTTAAATGTGACATCATCACAATGTAGGCGAATATAGTTCCTCATAGATATCTTATTCTTTATTATCTGGAAATTGATTTCATATTTTGTGAAAGTTGGTTGGAAGAAGACACGGATTTATCGTGTCTTCTACGCGATATTGGTGTCAAAATAAATGCAACAAAAAGAGCTGTAATTTGACCTTATCTCTTCCGATTCCTACTTACTCGTCGGTAAACGCTACGCAGGTTTCACATACTGTATATTTACGAAAGCGATAAATTAAATACACGACAATTTTGAAATACCGAAATAACTTAGTAAACATATATATATATATATATATATATATATATATATATATATATATATATATACCTATTGCTTTTTAAACTTACGATGGTAATTATGAACGTAGTATGTCCTATTTTTTCGACAGAGGCGACCACACACCACATAAAGAAATAACTGTTGGATGACAAGAATTTAGTTAAAACGTTATTGTTGATATATATATATATATATATATATATATATATATATATATATATATATATATATATATATATGTATAATTATATATATATATATATATATATATATGTATAATTATATAGTTATATATATATATATATATATATATATATATATATATATACGTATAAGTATGTGAATAAATAAATCAACAATTATTTATATATATAATTCTGTGTTTATATATATATATATATATATATATATACATATATATATATATATATATATATATATGTATGTATGTATGTATGTATGTATGTATGTATGTATGTATATACTGAATTGTTGACATAATTATTCACCCACATCCATAATTACATATAGCACTGTAATACTTGAAGGGAAAATTCATGTGTATTTTTCACAAACGATAAAATAATGGATTTGAATGTATGCACAGTGATGCCCAAAACAGAATTTTTATTTTAATGTGAAACAATAAAATACAAATTAAATATAAAAAGATAAAAACTTAACATAAAACAATATTATTTTCCCCTCTTTATCTCAAATCTTCATTCTCGATTATTGACTTTATTTGTGTTTGATAGTTCCTAACAATATAAGAACACACACTGATAGGTATTTTGTAGCATTCTTCCTTGATAATAGCTTCTAGTTCCTACAAATTTAAAAGAATTCTTTCTCTTAAATTTGCTTCAAATATGGCCTGAAATTTTCAATGGGATTTTATTTCCGTCCTTTGTGCGAGTTAAGCAAATACTCTTATTTTTCTGTCATATAAATATTTTATAAAAATTTATGCCGTGTGTTTCGGGTCATTGTCATATTGGAATGCTTAATGACACCCCAAAGACACGTTTCTTGCACATTGTTTTATATTATTTTAATAATACCCAAATATTGCTCTTTATTCATGATACACTTCACTCTCATTGGTTCAGAACAGCAAATCATCCCCGATTCAAAATGCTCCCATCACCCTGCTTAATTATGGGGACGTTATTTTTGGTTTGTGAGCTTCTTTTACGTCCATCTTTACATAACGGGAGTTCATATGACCAAATAATTCTATTTTTTTTTCATATGACCATAAAACAGAGTTCGAATATTTACTCGCATGTTCTAGATGGCTTCTAGCATAAGCTAATCTGCAAGGAATTTTCCTAGATGACAAACTCGATGTCTTGCTCAATGAAAGCATCTCATGACTATCATTGTGGATAAAATCTAACTTGTTGTATTTACATCATTGACAATGTCCTGTTAAGGGAGGATTCTATGAGATATCTCTAACAATTTTCCTTTCCATTCTCTCATAAATTAACCAGTTTCTTCCATTCCTTAATTTATTCTCTACAGAATGAATCTCCTTCTACTTCTTGGTAATGCGACAAATTGTCAATCTCGAAACATTTAAACGCTTGGAAAATGTTTTATACCCAGCACATTGTACGCATCAACTATCTTCATTTGGGGCTTCTTGTCAGGTTCAAGTTCAGCCATTTTCACCATTGTTGCAAAACGAATGGATTATCGCAGTATGTTGACACACGTATATCCTCTTCTTCATTATATTTTAGAATGTTATAGAATCAGATCAATACTATTTCATAGAGAATCAACTATTTACTTGCAAATATTCCTATTTCCTTAGAAAATATGAAAATATTCAATGTGGGACGAATAATTCTGTCCAAAACTATATATATATATATATATATATATATATATATATATATATATATATATATATATATATACATAGATAGATATATAGATAGATAGATAGATAGATAGATAGATAGATAGATAGATAGATAGGTAGATAGATAGATATTATGTAGCCACCTTTGTAAATCACTAGCGGGTCTTAAATACCACTTAAGATTATCGCACAAAATTTCATAACTGAATCAACTAAGCTGTCGGATCCTCATACGTCCAAACCGATGGGAGAGCTCATCATATATATATATATATATATATATATATATATATATATATATATATATATATATATATATATATTCATGAACAAAATTCAAACGGATAGAGATGTCAACTTAATAATCAATAATAAAAAAAAATAAAAAAGATTACTAGAAGTAAACTTATATTTGAAAATATTTTTTTTCTTTTAATGTACTTTCTATGAATATTTTTCTAATCGACTATTTCATAGAAAATCCCCAAAAATTTTTATAAAAAAAAGATTTAAATCACTAACAAACATCAAATTAAATTCTTTGTAGACAGTTTAGACATTCAAATTTGTATCAAACATTGTAATATTTATGAACCACCAAAATAACACTTTCAAAGGTAAAACAAAATGACAACGTCTTTTTCGTGCCTGTTTTTTTACAAAGAAAATTAGTGACACCTTCTCTCATGACTTCCTTCTCTCTTTTTCTTTTTATGTCTTTTTTCTCCTCTACCCCTTCGTTATCAATATATAAATTCCGTTAAGTTCACCGATTAAATGTGTCAATGTCTGGACCTCCTCAAGTAATTTTAAGTATGAAAGAATAGAAATATTAAATTACATCTGACTCATTTATGTCTTCTCCCTCCCCACTCATACCTCACTTCGTTAATTTACATATGCTTAATACGGCCCGTCAAAAGTGTGTAATTTTTTTTCATTTTTTGTTTCAACCTTTGGAAGTAAAGTTTGATGATCCGCAGTCATTTAAAAGGGCTGTGGTGAAATAATTTATTACATGGAACATTAAAGTGGCCTGTTTTTTATTTAATATATATATATATATATATATATATATATATATATATATGATATCGCACATCGAGTGATGGTGTTAATAAAATAGTGCTCGACTATGTAATATAACAGACCTATAAATTATAACTTACTGAACATACATTTTTTTTCCTCACCGATAGCACGATTTAATGCTCAAATTCATCTGCTGAAACGACAGCGCAGTGATCTTTTCACAAGACAGTTTAAAGAATTTTGTCTCTGGTTATTCAGCGGCAGAAACTCCATTGTACCAAATAGAGATAGTGACAATGTCATGTCACTTGTGTACTACGTATAAAACCGCACGTTAAGTTGACACGAAGTGACGATCTCACAGGTTGAAAACTATCAGATCAAAAGATTTCAGAACTGCTATGCTATACATAGGGACATGCATAAGATACCCTACAATATATTTGCATTTTAAATTTATTTATTTCATTTTATAAAATACATTGGAATTTCTTAAAGGGGATTTCAAATATAATTAAGTCATATTTTACATATTTATATTTTTGTTCATAAATATGAAAAATACTATATTTAAAGTATTTAGTATTTATAAATACTAGTTACGGTATTGTTAAAATTAAAATATTAGAATTTAGTTGCGCATTTTCTTATATTCTTATTTATAATCAAATAATAGATATATAATTATGCAAATTTTTTTATAAATAATTATTTTTAAAGTAAACATAATGCAATATCTACAAAAAGAAACGGTTATTTCTTTTCTTTGATTTAAGAAATCATTATATTTCAGAAGTGTATAAATATGTAATTTTTCATGTAGGCACAAAAGAAATGGCTCATTTAACGATCTACAAGTTCTCGTTTTTTCCGAGGGCAACATAATAAAAGACAAGGGACAATATTTTAAATGAACGCATGCATACACACATCCAGTATATATATATATATATATATATATATATATATATATATATACATATATATATATATATATATATATATATATATATATATATATATATATATATATATATATATGGAGAAAAATATTTGGAAAAA
>OZ010571.1:95504464-95521964 GCA_963932145.1 Acanthosepion lycidas | reverse complement strand
AAGCTCCATGAATTAATTAGTTACAATATTTCCTGATTAAATATTTACCTGCTTTAATAAAAATCTTAATATTCAAATTGCTGAAATGGCTCCGAAACAGCGAACAATAGGAGAAAATATTCCGGATACAATATCTACATTAAGCAATTGGTGAATATGAAACCAGATCAATTTATATTAAAAAAAAAGGCTTGAAATATGTCTCTTTAAAATAATACGTCTGGATATTTTTTATCTTCCTATACGTCTGATTACGCCACTGACATTGTCGTAGTGGTCTTTCTCGAAAATATTCTCGTGCTAAAACCTAAATAATGATTCCATAATTTTGGATGATTTCTTTTGATTTAAATTGAGTTAAAAGTTTAAAAACGAACTGAAATGTCTCCGAGTCATAGACGGAATTGAGATGCTGCAGTTCTGTGTCAAACATTGACCAATCTTCTCTTTGGGGAAATTTGTCACAACTCTGAGATGTTTCATTACATCAAAAGCCATTAGCATCAGCGAGATGAGTCACGTCGGGGATTAGCTCAGAATTAAATACACAGAATGTAATTAATCTTTACAAAACGATTACCTCTGGGATTAAACCTCTCTTCTTGACCAAGTTTCCATTACTTAATCTGGTTTCACACACTTACAACGAAGCTGTCTTTCTTACTTTCGTTAATTGGTTTTAATTTACTTTGCTATTCTTTGCTTCTGGTTCTTTTTATTAATATATCACCTATTATTTCTTTCCATTTCAATTTATTTCTCTTTAAAAGTTTCCTTTGCTTTTTTTTTCTCTTTTGATATTCTTTATGTGCTCGGCATTAGTTCTTTTTTTAACTTTTTTCTTTTCTTATTTTCTTTTTTCCTTCTAGGTTAATGCTTTTTCTTCTCTTTCTCTGATTCTATTTTCTTTTCACCCCACAATCTTCTTTATTCTTTCTTTCTTTTTTTTATATTAGGTTGGTGCAATGTCGTTTTTTGACGTTAAAAAAACGTCAAAAAACGACATTATTTTTGCACCAACCTAATAGTTTTTCTTTCTTTATTTTTTTTCTTTCTTTCATTCTTTCTGTCTTTCTTTCTTTCTTTTTTCACGTTGTCCATTTTATTCTATTTTATTTACTCTTCTGTCATTATCGTTCATTTTTTTTTTCTTTTTATTCCTATAACATTTGTCTTCCTTTCCTTTCCCTTTTTACTCTAATTATTTTATATCTGCCTATCGTTAATGTTTTCTTTTTTTTTAATTATCTGTCTCGTTTTATTAATTTTTAACATTATATTTTTACTCAATTTATTAATCAATTAGTCAACTAGTACGTACGTTACGCTCTGTCACTACCACATCAATAGGTTGTTTTTATAAAATTCTTAAAATCTAAAAATATTTTCTGTCTTTAAATAACCAGCAAAGGGTTGTTAATCCGTAAAATAGCAAATTAATTAATTTCTCTCTCTCTTTCTCTCCTTCCCCACACGCAAGTTGACACATGCTTTTCGTATTTATTGAAATTTAACTGAAGTTAATTTATCACTGAAATAAAAACATGTCGTATAAGATTCTTCTTCTTCTCACCCAACTCTTAGTAAGATGTCATATCACTAAAATCATCAGTATCTCCAAAAATTGAAAATAAAATTTTACAATGTAAAAAAATGTTACGGCTTTAAACAATGAGCAAAGAGCTGTTAAACCGCAAAAAAAAAACGAATGTGTGAAAATATGCGTAACGACTATTTACCGCATGGGTATTCATTCGTCTTTTTTTAAAAAGTTAAATTGCCAGGAATTAAAAAAAAAGATCTTGATATTTACATCCCTTATATGATACTAAGGGTATTTTTATCATGTGTCAGACTTTAGGCCTAGCATAATTATTTTAAAAATGACGGACTGATATAGATTTTTCAGCTGATATTTCCACGGTTTACTGAATATGGGTAGAATACTTTTCACTACAAAAATAAATTATGTTCTACAGTTTAAATTATTTAATTTTCAAAAAAAAAAAAAATAGACTAATGAGCCACGTGACAAAACTCATCATCCGTATTGTGATGAATAGAGCGTACAGAAGATAGCGACAGAGAGTGAGAAGAAAGGACTAAGCATAAACTACAAGAAAACAGAATGCATGGTCATCAGTAAGCGGAAGAGCCCGAAATGCGATTTGCAGGTTGGGAACACAAGAATCAAGCAGACGCGGGAGCTTATATATCTGGGAAATATTTTGACAGAGGACTGTAAGTGACACACTGAGATCCGTAGACGTATTGGGATGGCCAAGGACACATTCCAAATGATGGGTAGAGTATTGCGAGACAGAAGGATTTCTTTGGTACCGAAAAAAGAATACTGAGCTGTTACGTGACATCTGTTATTTAGGGTAGCGAAATCTGGACGATTTCCTCATAGATGAAGAAGAGTCTCGAGGCGACGTGGATGTTGTTCTACAGAAAGACGCAAAAGATAGCATGGACAGAGAGTGTGAGCAACAATGAGGTTTTACAGAGGATACAAACAAGGATCAGGATTATACTTAAAAGCAGGAAGAGGCAGCTGAAGTTTCTGGGACAAATAATGAGGAAAGCTGGCCAGGAGAATTTGATACTCACGGGTCGAATAGAGGGAAAGAGAAACAAGCAAAAACAACGCATGACATACATAGCAGACCTAAGCAAGTGTATGATAGAACGTGGTGTGGAAGAGGTGGCAAAGGGAATGGACTTCTTGAGAGCTGCAAGGGATAGAGGGAGATGGAGCGAAATGATCGCCTACGTCCTGAAAAGACATGGCATATAAAAAGAAAGAACTGTTCCAAATGTCACTTCTTTTTTTTTGCGTTTAGGATAACGCTAAAAATGAGGAACCAGGAAATACCTCCCCCATGGAAGCATTTTGGTTTCACTTGATTCAAAGCATTCATATATATTCATTTGAGCAGATGCATCTTAAAACGGTGTCGAAAGATTGTCGCACGAAGATTTTAATTTGCTGTCTAATGTAATGTATCGTCTTCAGAGATTTTTTTACTGAGACATTGAATTGAATCAGATTGGCAAAAGTACGGTAAATAAAACAAAAAAAAATTAATGCCAAAGAAATGGAGTAAATAAAATAATGCATTAACAGGGGCACCTAAGAAGAAATTAAATTCTTGTGGATTATACTGGCAGGAATTATACACACAGGACATTTAACTAGGAATCCTTGCATGTGGAAGGAAAGGAAATTAGTTTATTCCAAGAGAAGAATAAAGGAACCAGTTACGTAAACTTTTCCTTTCAAACAGACACTGTCAAACTATTGTCTAAACTCGAAGGAAAAACATTTTTTTGTTATACTTTGAACTCTATTCTTTAAAGACAAAGGCTATCAGAGGGGGATCGAGAGGGAGCATGAATTTACAGGGGGATAAAAAAAAACAGAGAAAAAAGAAAAAAAAAACAGTCTGAAAGAGAGAAAGAGAAAAACAAATCGAGAGAGAGAGAGAGAAAGAGAGAGAGAGAGAGAGAAAGAAAAAAATCGTGAGAGGGAGGGATAAAGAGAAAAACCGTGAGAGAAAAAACGGAGAGAAAAATATTTAGAGAGATGGAAAGATAAATAAATATATATAGAGAGAAGTGGAAGATACAAAAGAGAGAGTGTGGAAAAGAGAATCAGAGAGTGTGTGGGGTAGAGAAAAAAGTGTGTTAGAGATAAACACATTGAGAGAGACAGTTCATTAGAGAGAGTGAGAAATAAAGACAGGGAAATATATAAATAGAGAGAAGGAGAATAAGCTGGTATATGTAAACCGTGATTGAGACAGTGAGAGAGTGAGAATAAGATTAAGAATAAGACTTTCCACTTAACTCTCGACAACCAAGTCATGATGTGCCATAATCGAATTAAAGAAAAACGTTTTTCGCTTACTTGTTTTTCAATTTCCAGACAATCTGTCTCCTAAGCCGTAGCTGTCTACTTTGGATTTTGCCGGGTATTGATCCCTGATTATTCTCATGTCCGATAATATAATTCTCAAGTGAACAATGAAAACGTAACATACGCCTGCATATATCCAGTGATATTTCCCGACCAAATAATAAGTCATTCTATTTCTACTTCCTTACTCTTAGAGCAATATTGGACAACACATGTATTTAAAATAGTTTTAATTATATCTCTCTGACTGGTTTCTGTATCAAGCATGATATTTGCTATTCAGCGATATATATATATATATATATATATATATATATATATATATATATATAATATTAGTGGTCAATATATATATATATATATATATATATATATATATATATATATGTTCCCCAAAAAAATTCGCTTGAAGATGGAACAGAGCTTGGTATTTTAATTCAATTTAATTCAAATAATTATATTGAAGTTTTCGGCTCTTGTTTTTAAACATGAGAACTCTTATGTAGCGATGGAAACATATTTTTAAATAAATAATATTTATGCTCTACTTTTGTATCGAGCACTATTTTATATATATATACATATCTATATCTATCTATCTATCTATATATATATATATATATATATATATATATATATATATATATATATATATATATGTATGTATGTATGTATAAATTCCCAAGAGGATAGAATCCAGGTAGAACTCAATGTCCAGGACAATTCATCCAATTCATCAGCCCTACAAATTCAAAAAGAAAATATTTCTTTTTGAATTTGTAGGTCTGATGAATTGGATCGTGATTACGATTCCAATGTAATAAATTATAATCATGGAATATTAGTGTTTGAGCCTTATATATATATATATATATATATATATATATATATATATATATATATATATATATATATATAACAGGCATTGAACCGTATATTTTCGTGTAGGGAAATTTACACGCAATTTCCAGCATTCCCTTCTACAATAGTTTTTTATGGGAATCTCGACTATGTTCAACACAAACCTGCTTACATTTCAAATTTTAACGAAGTTCAAATTTTAAAAAAAGATCATGAGAAGGACCCCTTTTTGCCTTCCACCAGCATGACTGATGTTAATTTCTAGGATAGTGACTCGTTGCGCCTTGTAAGTCTAACGTTCTCGGCTCAGATGAAGGGAAAAGACTATCTCAGATGCTAAGAAGGTTGGTTTTACTGTATCGTACTAGACAATTTTTTATCTCCAGAACCTGTCTTACATATCTATGTCTATCAATCGTCCACGCTTAAAATATTATCTAGAGATTGTTGATAAACTTCATAAACGAATCACTAATATTATTGATCTTGATCTGGCGTCTCCGCTTAATCTTTTTCCGACCACTGTAATGTTGCCTCTCCGTGCCTTTTCTATAAATACTTCCTCTACTAGACTGATGAAGAGGTTTCATCAATTTACAGTTGAGGTGACTAGATATAACCGTAAATTCTATACTAACATTTTCTTTTCTGTCACTTTTCACTTCCGGCTCCATGCATTCAAGTAACCATAATCTTCAAAAATTTAAATGCAATGTCTATCGCTATTTAATATCCTCGGGATTGCTCTTCTTTTTTCTTGATCTTTAGTAATGTTTCGGTTTTCCTATACTTCGACACTCAATAAGAGTGAGTGTGTTAGTGGCTTTACTGCCTTAAAAGCGATTTTTATTTTTTAAAAAATACAGTAATTGTAATATTAGCCGTTACACTACAAGGATACATTTGCCATTCATTTACTGGGTACCCACTACAAATGTTTTCAAAATCACGAGCAATAAATGTGTAGTAAAAAATACTGGAACACTTATTTTATGTGGTGCTCAGTATCTGTTCATGAATTTGGTGACGTATTTGTGAGTTCAATCCCTCGGTCGTACAGTGTGTACTTAGACCAAGGAGAAACAGAACAAGTAATGAACAATTCTAAAAATAATATACATAACAGTGGAACGAGAACAGTCTACGCCCGTTGATTAAATAAAACGTTGCCGGTTACTAGGATATATATATATATATATATATATATATATATATATATATATATATATATATATATATATATATATATATATATACTTGATGAAGGTAGGGAAGAACGACGACATAACAATCATAGAATTGAATAAAATATTCCGAATGTAAATAGTGAAAATATTTATAAATTCCTCATCCCAGGATCTCTATCAATAAAAGGCAGGATATGTGTGTGTGTGTGCGCTCGGGCGTGTGTGTAAAAACGAATGCACGGTCGCAATTTTTGACGGATTTGCACCAAAATTTACATGCACATGGTCCAAGTTAGCGGAAAGGCCAAGACCGTCTTTGCATTTCCCAACTCTCATCGATAGTGGAAATAATCGATTTTGTCATGCTTCTACGGCAGTTTTTATGTAGTTTGCGGCCATTTTCTACTGGCCAGAGTGAGTGCCTATAGCTGGCTGCCACGAATAGGCAGGAAGATTCTAGTGGCCAGCATGAGAGCCAACAGCTGACTGACATGAATGTTAACTAGCATGCTAGCATGCAAAAAAAAAATCGATAGCGGCATTCGTCACAAGTGGGAAAAATTTAAATCTGCATGGCACTTTACTCCAATTGGCTCATTCGCTTGCTTAAACCCAACGTTGATTCTGATTCCGCAGAACTTGGTTAGGTGTGAAAAAGTATTTGTTGTTAACATTCTTTTTTCATTCGGTTTTTCCAGTTACGAGTCCTTTTTTAAAGCTGATCGTTTTGTGTTCATTTTGTTTAGTTCTTTTTTTCGTAACAGATTTAATGTTTAGTATCGAGCTTAGAAACAATTCGATGTGTGAGATAGGCAAGAAGTAAGGCATGTAGCAACATCAGCACGGCAAAGGGCACTCCTTTAAAGGCAAGGAAGGGCAAAAATATTTTAAATCAAGTGATAGCCATTGCTGTATGAGTCGTAAGATTTTTAAATGAAGCACGGGCAACGCCGGGCCATGCTGCTAGGTTAAGATAAAAAAGATTATAAAATATTGGGAAATTCTTAATCAATAGAGAAATTGGAAGAGAACTGTATTCAATTTTAATGTAAAATCATATTAATAAACAGGGTGTTTATATTTCTAAGGTTTGTAAACAGCCTAAAAATATTGAGACAGATGAATATAAGGATTAAAAATTATGTGAATATAATCAGGTAATTATTTATATAATGCGGTGACATATCATAACAATTGCAAAGATCTATTATTGAGGAAAGAGAAAAATAACTCAAACATTTATTTTCTTATATAGCTTGCAGCTATGTCAAATATCTTTTGTTGTCGTTCATTTTCTTTGCTTCTGTTTTTAAGTAGAGTGAACTTGCAATATCTAAATGATAACATTCATCGTGTTGGTAAATAAAGGATTTTGACTCGGAGGACAGGAGAAAACAATCAACATCGCGAGAATAGAAAAGTAATATAAAAAGAAAAAAAAAACGCTCAAAAAGAGAAAGAGGAATCTTTCTCAAAAGGAAAAAAGAAACGATAAAAATGAAATGAAAATACTCATCTTCTAATTATCCTGTTCTATCAGGACATTGGTGATCATGATTCTCCACAACTTCCTGTCCTTTGTAGCTTTTAATAACTTTTTTTATTAATCCTCTTAGTCTTCCGTCATCCACTTACACAAGCTCGCTTGGAATGTTATGCATTTTCCCCTCTGGCTCACTTTTCTTCAATCAGTCCTGTATGTACCAAATTTGCGAAGCACTCTTTCCTCATTATGTGCCATAGACATTTCACCTGTCTTTTTCAGGTGTTAAGTATGCATGCTTTTTTATTCCATTTCCTCTAAAACTTAGCCGTAGCTCACATTTTCGGCCCATAATATTTTCAGTATCCTTCTGAAGAACCACATTTCTGACGTTTAATGACTTCTCTTCATCACTGAAGACATTGTCCAGCATTCACTGCCATATAGAAGGATTCATATTACGTAACATTTCAGTAAACTTTTCCTTGTTTCTATCGATATTTTCATTCAATCCTAAATTTGAACAGGATAACGTTTCGAGTTTTGATCATTTTAGGTGATAATAAATATAATTTTACGTTGCAGAAATATTGTGAACTTCTTCTATCCAGATATCTTGTCCGACATGGCCTTCCCTTGGAAACGAGTAAAATCAGAAAATTTGTTAGTAGATGTTACTATTCTGTATATTCAGGAGTTTGCGTATGTTTGTCCTTTGACTACAAGAATATATATATATATATATATATATATATATATATATATATATATATATATATATATATATATATATATATATATGTATCATTGTGCAGGTATGCAGAAAATAGAAAAGAACACGTTGGGTGCATAATCCGGGGTTCCTTAGTATTTTTGTTTTTATTTTTAAGAAGACAGTGCTCCATACAGAAGTAGAGCTTATTTTATAAATTAATTTTTTTTTGTTTAAAAATACACACTAACGATCAAATGATTGGAACCACTCTGAATTGTTTATTTAGGTTCATGAAAAAAAATCATAAAAATTCTTTCTGCTTGTCGCATTATTGAACAAACATTTTTATCGTAAGAAGATAATGATGATCCAAAACAGACATCAGAAGTGTGTACAAATTATCTAAAATCAAAGGAAGTTTGCAAATCTGGACTTACTCGGCTCACCTTAGTCTACAGACCTTTCATCAATTGAACTAGTTCGAGAGGAAATTGAAAGTAAAGGATGAAGTGAACTGCCTAAGAATAAGAAAAAAGCTGTTAACAGATTTTGATACTGCTTGGGAATCACTTCACCAAACAGACTTTTACAAGAAAGGAGCCAATAATTTTCACTGTAGTAATAAACACTTGTGATGGATGAAAAACAAAATGTAAACTTGCCTTAACTGTAATTATAATTATTTTATATTCATTTTGATTTGAATTATTGCTTAATTGCATGCAATCATAGAAAAATAAATGTCTTTCTTTAAAAACATGTAACTTGATTCATGTTTAAAGTTTAGAGAAAAAATAGATGTGGTCTAAAACTTTTGGTCAGTAATGTATATACAAGAAGAACAACACTCATTTCTACAGGCATTTTATAATGACGCTCTTCTTAGTACATAAATTCGTGTTTGAAAAAGACCGGCCGGAGCAATTATTCTTTACCGGAAAAAAACGACATATTTTACGATATTTACAGTAAATAATTAAATTAATTATCAAATAAAACTCTCTGTCCTAGAAGGCTAGTAGGATAAATTAAGTGGTGGCAGAAAATTTTCACAATAAAAGGCCATCTACAAGAAATAGCCAAACTTATAAAACAGCATGAAAATATAAAGATAATTTGTTTTGTAATGTTTTTTTTTCTTTTTATATATTGACAAAAACATTTGATTCTTCAGGATATTCGGTAATCATAATGGAGACAGTTAAAAACATGAATTGTTTAAAACATTTTAAGAATATATACGATAAAACGGGTGTAATAACACATAGAAACATTTATGATAAATTCTGTAAAATAGACAAAACAAAGAGATAATCTAAATGACTTACAACATTCACTGGACGTATTAAATGGAAATATCTGGGTTTAAGCATAAACAGAAAATACTGCAACTCTAAAGGATTTGCTGAATACATAATATTATCATCGGAATCTTCGGATAAATTAAACATGAATAGTGGAAATATTAATTTAGGGTTAAAAATAAACAATACTAATACGAAATTATGTTTCATTGCAACATCAGATAAAGGATAATAGGAGTAGAGAAATAAGACATTGCAAAAAGACCAGAAGAAATACATAGGATACAGGAGATAATATTAAAGACCATGAAAAAGAAGTAAAAATAATGTATAACAATCGACTGGAAAACTTTCAATAAAAACAGAGTCACGATGAATAGCACCTTGCCAATCGGCTTAATACGTAAAGAGTATAATGAATACTTATTGTTAGTTTAACAGTATCTCACGAATACAAATGTAAAAACGCATAAAGATCAAAGGAAATATCTACGATGGTGATAAATCTAAGGGATAGAAATAAGTCAAAATTGAGCGATGAACAAAAGACGTTAGAAATTATGACAAAATGATTAAGAGTTAAAAATGGAGATTTGCTAGACACAAAGCAAGTTGGAAGCATTACAGACGGGTGAACGTTTTGGTTGTTGGCATCAATCAGAGCGAAAAAGAATAGATAGATTAAAGAGTTATGATAGTAAGATGAACTAATGTAGAACCATTACAGTGGTCATGGAAGAATTTAAGAATGTCTTTTTTGAGAATCGTATTTATAATGGCTTAACACACACACACACACATACACACACACACACACACATATATATATATATATATATATATATATATATATATATATATATGAGAAAATAAAATAAGGGTCAAAGTAGAAAATGAATCTCAATCTAACATCATTTTCACCTTTATTAAGTCTTCCTCAGAGATCTTGAATAGAAATTAAAAAACAGAGGCAAAGTCAGGGAATGTTATAATATGTGGTAGTTCTCATTGTTCAGACACCCGTCACGTGTATAAACTCAATATATTTGAGGAAGATTTTGGATATTAAAGGGTGTGATATTGTAAGGGTGTATAAAATAAACAGATGTAAGGTTGTATAAAATAAACGATTGTGTGTGCGAGTATATATATATATATATATATATATATATATATATATATATATATATATATATATATATATATATATATATATATATAAAAGTGAACATAGAAGTCAACACTTAGAGGCGAGAGTCTGTTTCATGCTATATGCAATCGTCAGCATAAAACAGACTGTCGCCTCTAAGTGTTGACTTCTATGTTCACTTTTATATTTACACACGCTCTATCTCTGATATTGAGCACTTTATTCCATAAATATAGCAAACCTTAAGACTATATTTCTTTATATATATATATATATATATATATATATATATATATATATAAATTAATTATATTTATGTAATATAATATATTTCTATATTCTATGTATATTTAATTATATTTCTATATTTTATATATATATATATATAAATATATATATATATATATATGTATAAATTAATTATATTTATGTAATATAATATATTTCTATATTCTATGTATATTTAATTATATTTCTATATTTTATATATATATATAAATATATATATATATATATATATATATATATATATATATATATATATATATATAAAATACCAGCCGACCGGTTTCGCCTCCTCTCTTCAGAGCTGTAAACGGGGGAAAAATTATGAAAAAAAAAATATATATATATATGGGTGACGTGAATGAACGGAAGGGACAGTTGTAACACCTAAAGATGCTAGAGACCCAGAAGAGCAAGCCCAAGCAAACAATCTCTCTGTTTACAAAGCGAAGGTCGCCCAGACCTGATAAACAGCGTCTCCAACTCCTTCAGATGAAACAACGAGTGTGAAGTGGACAACAGAGAAAACCAATTCACACTGAAGTCCACCGCACAACCAGGACTATTTATGAAATGATCCGCTATAGATTACCCGTATGTATTTCGAACGGTATCACCAAGTATACATTGTTTGCTTGGGCTTGCTCTTCTGGGTCTCTAGCATTTTTAGGTGTTACAACTGTCCCTTCCGTTCATTCACGTCACCCATATATTTTTTCTCCTTTTTCATATATATATATATATATATATATATATATATATATATATATATATATATATATATATGTTTAATTTATTTGTTCAATTGTCAATTTTCCTGAATACTCATATTTGAATGTAAGCTCTATTTTTCTATTTCTTTAATAAACAACATATGTTTTAATTTATATTTACCTGCTTTAAAATTCGAGAAATCTTGTTAGAAAGCATTATTAGATCGAACATGCCTTGACCTCTCGGGCACGTAGGAACTATGGTCTACAGTAGATAACGGTGGGTTGTCATGTAGACGTGGTTACATTTGTGGCTCGTGTACATATGTGGCCAGTCTGTCTTCAAGGTTTAAAATATGTAGTAATGAGTTAATTGAGAAGTGTTTCGTTTAACGATGGTAGGATACTCATACAGCTAGCATGCAGATATTATTTTTACATACGGCCAGGCGAATGGTAATGAGCGAGTGGCTGCAATGTTGTATCAGACTGCGTTTCCAGATTGAAAGCAGCCGTCAAACCTTTGCTGCTGTTTATTGTCTCGTTGCTAAGACACGATCTACTTCACCACAAACTATGGATCGAGGAAGACCGAGATCCGTTCATACAATTGACCACGAACAACATATTCTATAGGATGTAGAAGACGATCAGATAGCAGCACAGGTCAAGCGCTTTCATGTAGTAAAGCATTGAAGGTACTTCAAGAGCAACGACTGTATTAGCATCATTTGAAACATGTGCAGGGTCTTTCTCCATCGGATCACTCGCCACGGGAGAACTCCTGTTTATGGTTTATTGCACAAACTGTCTCTTCAGTTTTTTTTTTTTTTTTACACTTGAGAGAGCATTTGGAAATGATGGAAGAAAATATTTACACAACCAAAATTTGTGAGCGGATCGGAATCCCCTTGGTTCAATACATCAGTTTAGGATTAATCTGTGTGTTAGGATTGTAGGTGACATGTCTAGTAGGTCCATATACTCTCCCAGCACATCATACAGGAGCTTTCTACAGGGATTCTTTCGAACACTCTTCTAGACTTGCTAGAGAATGTACCCCTGCTAATACGAAGCCGCATGTGGCCAACAAATGATGGGGCTCCAGCAGATTTTAATCACATTGTTCGCGATACACTGGCTGACATCTACCATGAAAGATGGATAGGTAAGCGATGACCGGTTCCATAACCTGCACGTTCCCCCAAATTCAATCCTTTGGAATTGTAATCTGTGATGCTACCTAAAACAACTGGATTATGCAGCAGATGCAGAGACGCTTTATTAGATGCCATGGGGAACCGCGGAACCTTTTGACACCTTGTGGGAGCATTCAAAATGCTCCGTCAGTCAATGATCCAATGGATGCAGGCGCGTATAGACGTAAGTGAGGACATTATGAACATTTTTTATGAGTTGCTTTGGTACAACGATAACCTTTTGAACATTTTCATATATGGACATTCTACGTTGTTTTGGTGCCACGAACGCGCCGCCGAAATTTGTAAAGTTATTTCCGTTTGCGTCGACGGTAGACATTAGACTTAAATCGAAAAAGAAGGATTTACGGACATATGTTTATATGAACTTTTGTCCTTATTTTGGTGTAAGGAATCCACCCTCAAAATGTGTAAAAATATTCTGATGCACCATATATATAATACACAGTAGAAAGTACTGGAAAACTATACCTATGCAGACAGACACACAAACGCATATATATATATATATATATATATATATATATATATATATATATATATATATATATATATATATATATATATATATATATATATATATGCGTGTGTGTGTTCTCTTTTACGTGTGTGTAATTCATCCATGATGGAAAACTATTCACGTTGTAATGGACACTAAAGGATAACTGTCAGCCATTTAAACGCAAAAGAAAAAAAAATCAATAATGGATGGCTACACATAGTTTTTGCCTTACCAGTTGCACACCTGATGATGATCTCAGAAAGCGATGGAAAGTATTTGGGAAATAAAAGTGAAGTGATTCTTGCTGTTACAGTGCATTTCTTGCCTTATTTAATTTTAATATAAAAAGAATAAGTAAACATTTCAAATACTTCAGTGTATTGATTATTTATAAGAATTTTAATATACGTGATAAGGAAATTTAAAATAGAATGCTAGGGGTTTCGCCTAATATCACAAGTTGCTATAAAATCAGAGCAATAACCTAAAACCTCGATTAATGTTTTTGAATAGCCTCATCTGATCGAGACCTTAATACGGATGCCATGCAGTGCACAAAACCCATTCAAACCTAAACTATCAGCTGTATGCAATACAGATTGATGGTTAAAAGTAAATTCGACAAATGAAGTCGGTAGACATTAGTGAACTTTGCACTCTGTGGGCTGGTGCTACAGAATCACTAATGTCTATTAAAAATATCAGAAACCACTTGAAGACTTTCAACAACAGCATCTAATCTAGGGATAGAAATTAATAACATAATGAAGATGTTTACATTCCCCGCCACTTCAAACAAAAGGTTAGGAAGGAAGCCACAATTAATACTGAAAAGAGAAATAACAGCTAATGTACTTGAAAAACACATTTTCCTGATTTTTTTTTTAAGAGAAAGATTTCATAAATGTCAAAATATATTAACATTGGTTTCCCGATCAATGAATGCCGAATGTTACCCTTTAAGGAATTCGTGAGTAATACTTTTTATCAGAGGAAAATATATGCGCCAACTTACAAGAAAATATTGTTGATAAACCAAATAATAATAGACGTGAGTAGATGAAAACAGAACCGAGCATCTTTATCTCGGCTTACGACCATATCACGTTGTAACATTGGTTCTCGTCCGATCACTGAAGTTAAGACATATCGAAACTGGTCAGTACCAAGACGTGCGATCGCTGGAGAATACAACGTGCTATAAGCTTGGATGTGCTAGAGGTGTAATGTAAAAAAGCTGGCGAGGAGAAATCGGAGAGTCGAGTTCAAATTTCAGTCAGGTCCATTATAGTCATTTACATTCAACAACCTTGGGATATGTATGTATCCGCCTCCTCTCCTCTCAGCAATGGCTTAAATAGTAAGATTGTATCGTATCAAAAAATCATTATTATCTCAAAAAATTCTTCCAATCCAAAATTATTGTTTGGCTTCAAATAATCTCAAAATATTTGATAAGTCGTAAAAACTAAGATCGAACAATCAACTCTTTATTTACATTATTTACACTGAAACTAATATCCTCACCGTTGTTACTATTATCAAAACGTTTCGGTCGTTTGTTCCCCTGGTTTTCTTTACGTGTCTGTTGATACGTGTAACCCTCAGTGAATTTTGTACTGACCTTTAACCTACAGAGGTAGGTATGTTCTCATTCCGCTGTCGATGTCTAAGAATATCGAACCTTTATCTTGTTAATTCGTATTGCTTACCAAACGAGAACCTTCTACATTCGGTGATTAAATTTAAGGACATTTCGAAATTTCCCTGAAAGTTAAACCGATCAACAGACACCTGAAGAAGGCCAAATGACGTAAAAGACGAAATATTATGATAATAATAATAATATAGCCTGAATTTAAATAATGTTAACTCTTGATAACAGAAATCCAGGCAGAAGCAAGAACCAGTAGAAAAATATAAAGAATTTTTTTTTATTTTTTTAAATCTCATAAAACTTCCAGAGCCTCTTAAATATACAAAATCCAGCATCAGAAATAAAATAGCAAACTGACAAACGAAAACGGTGGAGAGAAAATATGAATGACACTTTGAAGATAACTGGAAAATTTCAGTTCGATAGAAATCATATTAGAATTGTCATATATTATGCATGATGCCGATGTGCGCATGCGCAAGAAATTATAAGAAAAATACATGAAAATAGGCAGAACTATAATTATCATGCAGTGGACAATTATTGTTGAATTTAATTTTCACATTAATTATTTCGGCTGACGAGCGTCTCACAAATATGAAAGGAAAATACTCTATGAAATAACATCCGTATGAATGCGTATAAGATGTGGGAGTTTCGGTGTAAATCACACGGAGATAAAAATGTATCTTGCATTAAAAACCTTAGAGGCTACTAATTGAATTTATTACCCTCGTTGAATGATGTCAGAGTGCATCATAGGTTTTATTCAGATTTTGCAAATGGAAGGTGCTGTCTTAGATATGGATCCCCAATAACGAGATGCGTTTTATTTTTACCATGATTTATCCAAACTTAATTACTCGTAGAGAAAAGTCCAGGATGTCAATTATGGTCTTCTGATTATAGTTGTTATTATCAGCGCAAGGAGGAATATATCTAGAGGACTAATTATATTCATTAATCTCACCGTGATGAATAATAGGCCAGGCATCAGATTACATTCACTGTGTTATCCTATTATTTCTACTTGGGACAGTTTGTTACAAAATTGGGGCACAAACGTAGGAGACGAAGCTGTGAATTTATCTATATCGCAACTACTTCTGGCAGATGGGTTCGTTGAAGTCTTCCGATTGGCATCCACTTGATCGAAGAGGAACGGAAAAAGAAATGAGTGGATAAGTACCCTGGATGCCAAATGATAACAAAATCAGACATACAGTTTATCAGGTTGCTGATCAATATTAAGAGTCACATTTGCATCTGGAGAAAACAGTTCTAGTCTAGTCTTGGCGGGGTCAGCCTGTTGTTCCGGTGATGCTACTTCATAAACTTAGCTACACTAAGCTGTTAGACCGATATGGCAGAGGTTGAACCCAATTTTCACGTACTCAGTCCCACATTCGAAGCACTGAATAAAAGCATCTATTTTATAATATCGGAAAAACATGTTCCGTGCTATACTTCTCAATATGTCGTATGTTTTTCATTTTTTTTATAATTTGTGAACACGCAACGGACCTTTCCTAGTTTTTGGTGCACACTGATGTGGGCAAGAATGGAGAGGCAAGCTGTTGGATTCATTGAGCTTTTGGTTAAAAGGTGTTTGAGCGTTGAATATTTACACTGAATCACCAAAAATTAGAAATATTTCAATGTCATCATGATTCTGCCAAACTCAAATTATCAGAGTCAAAACATCGGGATACAGTTAGAGGATAATTATATTTAGGATCACCAAACTAAAGTTCATTTAGTAATTGCAGTAACTGATATAAGAAAATATGGAGTGGTGCTTAATAAAAATTGGAATTTTACAATTGAGGATTTTTTAACAAATAAAAAGTACTATTTTCTAATCTGAAAATGTTTTGTTTAAGAAATATTTTTGTAATATTGTTCACCCTATAAAAGGCCCGAAAACCACACGAGGCAGAGATTTATATTTTGTGCCGATAGGTGTGTTAGATAATTGTTAACCATAGATTTGAAGATAAATATAAACGAAGGCTTACAGTCATATCACGTTGAAACACTTGTTCCCCCACGATTACCAAAACTAAGAAACATTGAGCCAAATCAGTCACTGGATGGATGACCGCTTGAGAAGAATAGGTGCGGGCGTTGCAATGGATAATGGCTCTGGATCTTTAATCGGAGAGCTGAGTTCCAATATTCGCTGGTTTCGTGACATTCACTTGCACGCAAATACCCTTGAGAAATGTGAATCCACATTTTTTTCCAAACATGGATTAATTAATGAGAATCTTATCACTAAATGATTATTTTTTAAAAAAAAACAATGTCTTACAGTCTAAAAATATTTTGTGTCTTTAAATTATTTGCATAGGTTTGCTAGCCCATAAAACGAATCAATTAATAAATGAAAAACAAATAAATAAATAAAAAAGTGATGTGTGTCTGAGTTGTGTCTGAGCGCGTATATAATATGTATTTGAGATCTCTTGCAAAGTGAAAAATGTAACGGTTGAGATATA
>OZ010571.1:95484464-95501964 GCA_963932145.1 Acanthosepion lycidas | reverse complement strand
GCTTCCACGCATCATACATGCGCCGTCATACATGCTCAGTACCTTTCTGTAGCCCCATATTTCTGTAAGGAAAAATGCAGAATTCATAGCTATATAATAAGATTGATATTAAACATCATTCAACATTCTTTCGGTCTTTCTAATGACTTTTCCTGTTTTTTCGTACTTAGTAAACTTCGAGAAGCATCTTTTGCTATTCCAATCCTCGTTCAAAATTAGGTGTTACATTATCTATCCTCTTATAAAACATTTCCTAGATAATTAAACTTACGCAATTGTTTAATTTTGATAACTCCAATTCGTAGTTCGTATGTTGTGATTTTCTTTCTCTCTAGTAAACATATATTCTGTCTTCATAATGTTAATGTATAGCGCTTTTTTTCTCGCTTTTCTATACTGCCTAAAAGACGCATGAGAACGATTGCCGTGTACAGATTTTGCTTGTGTCGGAGGAGAGTTGAGAATTAATATTAACACGGGGTCGTTCCCTCAGGGATATACGTTTCTTCTGTTGGGGGCTAAGAGCATTACTTGTCACGTGAGGTCTCCCCATAAAAGGAAGTGCCGAAGGGGATCGAATAATTTCAGTATACTTCCAATGTATTCGTGTGCTACCAGAGTATTAGGTTGGTGCAAAAATAATGACGTAATAATGTCGTTTTTTGACGTGGTTTTAACGTTAAAAAACGACATTATTACGTCATTATTTTTGCACCAACCTAATACATTAGCCTCGACTTTTCGTCATGTTCCGCTCATGAGAAGTAATATCTACGAGTAGAAGTCCATATGCTGTGTGAAGTCCTGTTTATATCAGTTCAATCCTTGGCACTTCGAGGAGGTGTAATGGTTAGCAACCTTGTCTCGCTAGAACAATTGCAACTGAGTAGTTAATTCTATCCTCACTGAGTGCTCTCCTACTTTCGGCCTTATGCCACATTTAAGCTCAGCTCGGAAAATCCCTATATGACTTCAATTCTCACTCAATGTCGCACTGTTTTATACATTTTCCTAACTAACCAAAAATGCTTATTTTATCCATTGATTGAGAATTGCATCTAATAATTAATGGATTTAATATTAACAAAGGACCTGTTTTGTAAGCGAGGTATTAGGTTGGTGCAAAAATAATGACGTAATAATGTCGTTTTTTGACGTATTTTTAACGTCAAAAAACGATATTATTACGTCATTATTTTTGCACCACCCTAATAGTTTGCTTTATTCTATCGCCAGGAATAGTCAGAGTTCTAGGCCTGGCACAATCATCATTTTCGCAGTAGACAGAAAAAAACACTAGCAAAGTAAAATAGCCGAATCAATTATTTGATTTCCATATAAACAGGACGTGCCATGCGGTTGAGGAAAAATCAAATTTCAAATCGTAACTCAGCTAAAAACTCTGATATTGAATTTACGTGTTCAGGCTCTCATGTTCTTGACACTTAGGAAGAATGATAAAAGATTTTTTTGTTTTACTTCTCATAAATACTGTTCTGCCGAAAATAATTTATTAACCTGGTAAACTGGGGTAAAAAAAAAAGTTTATATTTACTAAGGTACAACACAACTTTTAATGATAAGCATAGAAAATAAAAGGAATTTATGCATAACGAAAGTACTGTCAGCAAACAGCATGCGTGCACATAGAGAACGCGTTCAGCGATTATGCAAAATAGAAAGGAACGTAAAGCAAGAAGGTGTCTTTTCACCCGAATTTTTCAACATATACAGTGAGGCAATTCTGAGAGAATTGGAAACCCTACCGGGATTAAGATTTGGCGGCCACAAACTGAACATAAAATACGCAGATGACAAAATACAGATAGCAGACACAGAAAAGAATTGACAAATTAACCCACATAAAGAAGCGACAGAGAGTGTGAAAAGGGACTAAGCATAAACTACAAGAAAACAGAATGCATGATCATCAGTAAAAGGATGAGCCCGAAATGAGATTTACAGGTCGGAAACAACAGGAAGCGTTCTGACAGAGGACGGTAGATGCAACACTGAGATCCGTAGACGTATTGGGATGGCCATAGACGCATTCCGAAAACTGGTCAGAGTATTCCGAGTCAGGAGGAGTTCTTTAGTAACGAAAAAAAGAATACCGAGCTGTTACGTGATATCTGTCTTTCTTTACGACAGAGAATATTGGACGATATCCTCGAAGATGAAGAAGGGACTCTAGGCGACGGGGAAGTGAGTTTACAGAAGGATGCTGAGGATATCATGAACCGAGCGTGTGAGCAACAATGAGGTCTTAGAGAGAATGTAGACAAGGAGGAGGTTTATACTTATCAGGAAGAGGGAGTTGAAGTTCCTGGGACATATACTGAGGAAGGAAGGCCTGGAAATTCTAATACTCACGGGTCAAATAGCGGGAAAGAGAGACAAACGAAAACAATGCATGGCATGCCTAGCATGCTTAAGCAAGTGGATCACAGAACGTGGTCTGGGGGAGGTGGCAGAGTGAAGGGACTTGTTGAGAGCTGCAAGTGATAGAAGGAGGTGGAGAGCCATGATCGCCTACGTACTGAAAGGACATGGCACATAAAAAGAAAGAAAGAAGCAGTCAACCCGTCGTTAAAGATATAGGAAAGACTGTCGTTTCCCGGCACTGCTCCAACAAGTAGATACCCTTGCAAAAGCCAGATCAGGCCCAAAATGGAGTACGTGTGTCTTATTTGGGCAAGAGCTGTCCACTCCTCACTTTCCAGTTCCCCGAGAGCTTGTGGGTCACAAAATATTTTGCAACCTGCAACCCTTTTTTACAGAAGAGATATAGCCTGTCTGTCGCTGTCCTCGGTTGTAATGAGATATGTGATCGTTTGCAAGAAGCAAGAATGGTATCAAACAAAACAGCTACAGAAATTTATATTTAATCTGGGAAGCACACAATTGCAAAGGCTTATGGGTATAAGGCAAGATGTCTTCCAAATGATAAACACGCTATTAAGAAACAGGAAAAATATTTAGTAAACCAAGAAATGAAGGATGCAAATCTACGTAATATCAATTCTCTTATGTGTGGTAGTGAATGATGACCAACTTTCTTATAGATGAAGAAGAGATTCGAGGCAACAGAGATACCAGCCTCCAGAAGGATGCTGGGAATACGATGGAGGAATATGCGAGCAAACAGAAAATCTTTAAGAAAAATAAAACAAAATTGGACACTTAAACTTAAAATAAAAAAAAGACAGTTAAAACTTATATGCGACAATAAGGTTTAGAGAATCTGACACTCATAGGACATTTTGAAGACAAAGCCATTTAAAACTTCCATCGTGTTGCTTGCAGAAAACAAAAGTTTCTTGGGGTATAAAATAGCAGCGGCAAGTAAGCGCCATTGCCTCAAGAAATACAAAAAAAAAAAGAATTTTCCTAGCACACTTTCCTAGTGCCCTAGAAATTTCAACTCTTTTTTCCTGGTGTTAAATATAAGTGCCGTTTTGTTTCTATTTTCTTCAAAACTTCGTTGTTAATCTTAATTGAGTCGATGTTATTCTCCTCATACATCTATACAACAACATTTCTCTTACTTCAATCTTCTTTGTCTGCGAGGAGATTGTTCAGCATTCGCTGCCATGTAGGGAGACTGATATTACATAACAGTTCTGTAAATTTTTGTGTTAAACAAAAATATCTTGTTCCTTAATAGTTTGTTTACATTTCTTAACATATGCCTCGATATCCCAATGTGCATTTAAATTTTGATATGGCATCTTCCATCCTCTGTTAAAATACTTCTAACTATTTAAATTGTTGTACTTGCTTAAATTTGGAATTTTTAATTTGTTATTTGCATGTTGGGTTATTCCTATTGCTGACACCGATAATTTGTGTTTTCATCCAATTGATTTTAGTCCTTTCTTCCGCTTTCCGCCATTACATTCTGTAGAATTTATAATCGTTTCTTTTCTGTCTCTGCTATCAACACTATATCGTCTGCATATCTTATACTTTCACGATTGTAACCGCTAATAATTTTTTTCTTCTTCTTATACTCCCTAAGTAGGTAAAGTAAAGAGAAAGGAGTCTCTTAACCCTCTCCAGGTCAGTTTGAAGACGGAGTTTTTCTTCTCCTAGACGAGTTGCCACCCAAAGCTATTTACTTATAGCTGGGTGGAGAAGAAGAGGATTCACACTTTGCCCAAGGGTATTAGTGCCTAAGGGAATATAATCAATCCGAGCCGTTATCCTAGGACTTGTAATTCTCTTATATATTTTTATCTGGAATCGAACAATGATCACCAGCGCTTCTGGATAATACGAAACTAATTTAGTCATTTAGCATGAAAGCAGCCATTGTATGGTATCTATGCTTAAATGTGCCTTTCCTGAGTTGCTTAGGTAGCATTCGAAATGACGGCGGTTGGGCTCGAACAATATTGATCATTGTTGATATAATTATGATACTTCGCGGGTGAAATGATTTCGACCCGCTGTCCTATTATCGATAACTATTTCAATAAACTTATTAGTAGGTCTCTTGGTCAGCAACCTTCGAAGCAGTAACTGGTACTTAATTGCTGAATATTAATAACTGGGTTGCGCCTTTTGCAGTTCTCACATGACGCAGTCGAAGCACTCGTCGCTATCATTTCAATTTACACAGGTTAGGTTAATATAGGCAGGTTGTGTGAACATTGTAAATAGTACATTATACTAGGCAGCTGTGAATCGGTGTAATGAAAAATCATCTCTAGTTTTCATTGTTCATCCCTAATGTTCGTTTAACTCGAAGCTGATTAGGTGCAGATCTCTATAAGCAATTCCATTATGAAAGAGATTACTTTAGAGCTCGGTTTTTAGAGGATTACATGTTAGAGAAACAAGGAGAAATTATGTCTGGAAAACTATAACAGAAAGAGAAGAGATGTGTTCTTCTGTACCAAGGTGGAATTTTAACCTCTACTACGACCATATAAGAAAACAATCGATTAATCGAAAACGTGACAAAATTAACAATAAAGAGTAGAAAATTTTATGCAAGTTATCAAATATATAGAACATTTCACATGGGGGTTTAATTATCAGAGAACAAATACTGTCAAGTGATATTTACCCGAATTTGTCCTTTGCAACCTCAATTATTATTTTGAAACGCATACACCTCGAAACAATTACGGATATAAGCGTGTTAAACATAAGAAAATACTTTTCGATAACTGTTTCCTTATAAGGTAACGGTTTAATATTACCATTAACATTTACATTAAATCTATATTGTGACTGTGTGTTTCCTTTGTGCGTGTATGTATCTATCTGTTTGTTTATGTGTGCGTTTTTGTGTGGTTATCGTTAACTATTTATAAATGTGAGTTTGTGTTTGCATTTTCTATCTATATTGTGCGCATGTGTCTTTTTTGTGTATATATATTTATCTGTGCGTCTGTGTCTGTGCGTGTATATTTATCTGTGCGTCTGTATCTGTGCGTGTATATTTATCTGTGCTTGACTTTGTGCTTGTATATTTATCTGCTTGTGAGTCTTTTTTTTGTGTATGTGCCTATGTGTGTACACACTGCTAATATATTTTTGGGGTACGCAGATGTGAGTATGCTGATATCAACAGGAAAGTCACTGTGTGTTTCTGTATAATTTTTTTGGTTTTTGTCTCGATGTTTGTCCAAATTTGGATATAGATTTTGATAAGAAGACGTATGTATATAGGCGCAGAACAACGTGTCCTTTTCTGTATTCATGCGCGTGCACATTGTTAATATACAGGGTGATTGAAAAGTAACTCCCCATTTTAAAATACTTATAATTTATTTATTCACTATAATTTTTACAAGAAATGGATATGAGATGGAAGCGTTTAGCTTGAGGTTTTATTTAAAATTCAATATGGTCACCAGATTTCGCTACCAGTTTCTCGAGCAACCCAGGAATCGCGTCAATTGATTTCACCAGAAAATCTTATGATTTGAAAGAAATAACTTCTTGAATTCGCCCTTCAAGTTTTTCCAACGTCTCGGTTTGGTATAGTAGACTTGCTCCTTTAACTAACCCCAAAGAAAAAAGTCGCAGGGTATGAAGTCAGGAAACTTGGCTGACACACATACATAAAATAGGATATACTTTTCAATCACCCTATATATTACAGTTTAAAAGTTAATAAATCTTTCTCTCAGAGGCTAATAACTAATAAGAGCGTTAAATCTTCAATAACACTGGTCAACATGAGTATTGGTGCCAAGAAACAAAACACATTTTTCAATAATTTGATTCCGAAAATGATCTTAGATTTCATGACTAGCTACCATTTTTGCTGTACTCAAATTTCACATATTTGGAAAAAAAAGATAAATTTACGATCTTGGCTGATTGCTAAATTTACTTAATAAAGGTCGTAGAAACCCATCAATGTTCAGGTAGGCCGAGCAATTTATGTCAGCCACTAAACTAATTTTATTAGAAAAAATTGTTTTTGAATCAAAAATGTTAAAATATATGTAACGAAGTTTTCCATTTTTTAGGCAAAATTCAAAGTACTTGATAAACAGTAATATCCTTTAGTAAACTTGATAATTAAGGTGACATCAAAAAATGAAACCCTAAAATCTTGTTTGATATTCATAAATTTAATCAATGACTTTTATCCCTTCATTACGGAAGAAAACAAAGCACAATGAAAAGAAACTCCAACTAAAGATATTCCAATTAAATGCACCGATTCCTTTGTACATGATACTACTGGAGTATCAAAAGGGACTTAAATAACTTTGAACATCACAGACAATCATCAAAGTGAAAAATTTTATCAAAATTCTTATGTTCATGAAGGTTTTATTTCTGTCGTTAAAATAATTTAATGAAAATACTTCTTTTTCTTGGTATATTCAATCGCTTTATTTGTAAATACTTAGGGTCTGATTGTTATTTCAAAAATAGTATTTCTCAATAAGCAGACCAATATCTGTTGGTTTAAATACGTATTGAGAGGTTTCTATGATTTTACTTTGACAAATATTATCATCGGTCAATATCATTTACACAGAAAACAAATAAAAAATGTTTTTTTTTTCTCAAAATTGAGACATTACTGTAGAGCAAAAACGTAAGCTAAAATAAAGTAAGGTCATTTTCAGATTCAGCGCCGTCATATGGGCTAAAAAAGATGTTTGGTGTCTCAACACAATTTCATTTTTTTTTTTTTTTGTTCACCAGTGTAATTGTTGCCTACTTCTGCCTAAACGAAGTTGAGAAAATAATGATACAAATCAGATTCGTGTCATTAAAGATGAATTACTATTTTATAGTTATCACCACAATCAATTATGTCACCGTTATTATAAATCATACATACTGGTATTAAATAAATCCTTGATAATTAATTTGGGAGATTCTTCTGTGTCAAGTACTTTCGGTACGTGGGCGATCTTTGCTTCCGTCGTTTCGTGTTCTTTGTAAAACTTAAAATATTTGTTTTTTTTTTTATCTTAATCCCTCCTAATCTATGTTCTGTCATCATTTATATACGCTAGTTCCTTAGCTAAGTTAATCGCAGTTACCTGTTGTCTTCCAAATATATTATGTTACATTTTCCAAACTTTCTTTCTTCGTTATTTTTTTTACTGGAAATATCAAGTGTTGCTATGACATTCTAAATAAAAGTATCTTTTTTATTTCCATTTTCATTAAAACTTCCTTCTTGCTTGCATGGTCTGTCCATTATTTTCTCGGCATCTTTCTGCAGGAGAAATATTTGTTGTTTCTAGTGACGTCATCGACATTTTGAAAATTGTGCAGCATTCACTGCCATATAGGAAGAATGATATTACATAGCATTTCAGCATTCTTTCCTTGTTCTCTGTCTAAAGTAATTTTCTGTTCTTTAATAATCTGTTTATCTTATAGAAGGTATACTTTTCTATTCCATTACGCCTTTCAATTTCTATGCCACATATGTTTTAAAACACTTCCAATATATTTAGACTTCTGTTCTTGCTTCATATTGATATTTTAGGTTTTAGCTCCAATGTTGGTCTGTTTCTCTTGCTTACAATACTACATTCAAGCTTCTTACAATTGATACTTAATCTTTTATTCTGGCTTTCCTTTATGACCATTTCTATTAGCTTCTGTAGTTGTCATTCTCTTAATCGCTTTTCTCTCTTTGGGTTATTATTAATTAATTTTTATCCGTATTCAGGCAGTTCTCTTAGTATAAATTATGAATTATTTTAAATTCTCCTTAATTCTTTCTAGTAGGTCACTTTTCCGTTTTTTTCTTTCGTCAGCTAAGAAAATAACGAAGATTAAGTCGAGGAAAATAATTGCTACTCTGTTTTAGATTAAATCGACTATACGTGGAATGTCTAAGATAGATAACGGGAAAACATCGTGGAGAATATGACACTTAGAGATAATACAGAAAACAAGAGGGCAGAGAATAACAGTGAGTAACCTAACGAACAAGCTTGCTTAAACCAATGACAGAAAAAGGACTGAGATGATAAAAAATCAAACTTTATTAATGACACCAAGAGATTGAAATTTGTTGGTTGGTTGGTTGGTTGGTTGGGGGGGATTTTTCTTACCGTCATATCAATCTCTGCATTATTTAATATCAAAATCTGAATATTTTGCACAGAGTTTTATTAATTACTTTATTAATTATTAACAAAACTGCGGCGGGGAGATATATTGATACTTTTTCCCGGAGTTAATTACACGTAAGTGAATATAACGAACCAAAGTAGAAATGGAACTCGGCTCTCCGATTTTCTCAGTCATTATCAATTACACCATCCGCTCATCCAAGCTTACAGTATCTAGTATTCGCAAGTGGTAATCTGTATAGCTTCTGACCAGGCACAATATTACTTAAACGTCATTGATATGATGTGAACCGGTGTTTCAACGTGATGTGCCCGCAAGCTTAGGAATCTGTGAAGAGGAACGATCTCTCACGTCCTGACGAAACACGATACATAGAAGAATAAGATGTTTATCCCGGACCTGTACGTAGAATTGTACCGGAAAAATTATATTTGTGAATGGAAAGTCGCGTATTAATCATATTAATACTACATGAGCATGAATTTTTCCTGTTCGTATTTGATACATTCGGGTTGCCTACTCAGAGATTGCTTGAGTCCCTTAAAACTGAAAATTATGTTATATTTAATAAAACTACTAAAATCTCATCAGAGAATGGTATTCCAGACGTCTTTTCACATCCACTGTTTGAATTCTGCTTTTATTCAGTTGAATCATTTTTGCAAAAATGTGAGCATGCTATTATATTTCATTATCCCACAGACCTGATGTGGCCTCCCTCTGTCTCTTCTACAAATATTTTCACGGCAACTGTTCTGACGAACTACTGTCGCAGGTTCCCGGTCCTCATGAATTTAAACGTGCTACCAGGCTGGCATCTCGGTCTCACCTTTTCACTGTCAAAACGGTTAAATGTAACCGTCTCTTCTTCTCAAAGAGCTTCTTCTCCCGCACTTCCCGTCTGTGAAACTTACTTCCCCTTACTTGCTTCTTCGATGATTGTACTCTTTAAATTTTCAAGTGTTATGTCAATCGACATCTGACACTCCGAGCTTGTTCCACGTCCTCCTCTGTATCCCTTCCTCAAACGCGTCTCTTTACTATTGTTCTTAATAGTCTGTAACCCCTTACATCCTCTGCAACCCCTTGCTTGGGGTGAATTGCCATACAAATAGATATATTTACAATAGATTTGAGCTATCGAATCCTATTCAACACAAAAGTGGACGTACTGCTTATTCCTACAAAGACCAGCACAGAGCCAGAAACCTGGAACAAAAGAAAAAAAAATCTTAGCTTAATATGGTTTACAATATTGATTTTTGGGTTAATTTATTTGCACCAGTTACATGTTCTGGGTGTCACATCACTGTTTGTCTTTATTTGATAAATTCGCCTCAAAGCAAGTCGATAATGCAACTAAAACACAAAGGACTACTGAGAGTGAAAGTGATGGAAAAGATTTTTGATATACTGCTATATATATATATATATATATATGATTTAGCAATAGAAGAGTTTTATGAAATACGAACTAAGTTAAACACGCTGCCCTTATTACAATATGTATTTTATATACGATCTCTATATCTCCCTCTCTCTCTCTCTCTCTCTCTCTCTATATATATATATATATATATATATAGGCGTGTCTGTGTGTGCGTATTTGTAAAACAGAATATAGAATCACGACGACTTTCTTTAAAACTTTGTTAGAATTCTATATCCTCAATTTTACATATATTTCCAACAAGGGATACACGTCGACAGACCTAAAAACATATAGATAAATACTTTAAAAACACCCTTAAATAGATTTCAGAAATGGCTATATGAATCTGTTGCTTTCGAGCCATTCTGGACCTAAGATATGGATTTACATTGAATTCAATACAGAAAAGCCGGGAGAATGTATTGATTACATTCCAAATGAACAAAGAATTATGAAGAAAAGACAAAGAATAAATGTTAATGGCTTTTTTAAAAGTCACTCATTTTCATTCTTTCCATTCATCATGAAAAATGCCGGCTATTTATTTAAGTTATTTAAGTTATTATTTAAGCATACACACCAACACACACACGAATTTCTTTCTTTCATTTTTAGATTTAATGGAGCCTAGGAAGGCGAAACGCACAATCAAATTTTATTCCAATGATACGGGATTCAATTTGTAAAATATCTCAAATATATTTATACACACATATATATACATATGTGTGTGTGTGTGAGAGAGAGTGTGTGTGCGTGTGTGTGTGTGTGCGTGTATGTGTGTGTTTCATATGTATGCGTGTATATGTAGTTTCTATATGTATATATATATTTATATATCACATATTCGCAGTACTTATTGGAAGGAGCTTACATCAATACAACTAAGTATATATATATATAGGTGTGTGCGTGTGTGTATATATATATATATATATATATATATATATATATATATATATATATGTGCATATGTGTGTGCGTGTGTGTGTGGATGTGTGTGTACGTTCATTTCTATATTTACGTATATATATATATATATATATATATATATATATATATATATATATGTGCGTATGTGTGTGCGTGTGTGTGTGGATGTGTGTGTACGTTCATTTCTATATTTACGTATATATATATATATATATATATATATATATATATATATACACACATATATATATATACATATGCGTATATATGTGTACACACATATATACACATATATGTGTATACATATATATATATATGTACATATATATTTATATACACATATATATGCATCTAGATATATGTACACCCTATACGCATAAATATGCATATATACACTTATACACACACACACATATATATATATATATATATATTTTGAACAATAAAAATTAAAAAATTAAAATCCTCAGACACACTGGGTTGTAGATTAATATTCTTTCGTTTTTTTTATTATTATTCCATTTAGATACCTCGACTAGTTTCGGCCGAAATGGCCATCATCGGGAGGAGAAATATTTCTTCTTGCTGCTAGCACTAAACTACAGAAATGAATATATATATATATATATATATATATATATATATATATATATATATATATATGCATATATGCAAATATCTACATATATACACACATATATGTATGCATACATATACTTGTACAGTCTAACCCGGATATAAGAGAGTTATCGGGACCGGAGAAGAAGACTCTTATATCTGGGTTTCTCTCATATCCGGGTTTGGTCTATTATATATACATTAACACAGGCTCTACTTTGGGACCAGATAAAATATCTCTTATATCCGGGTTTCTCTTATATCCGGGTTATACTGTATATACAAAGATATAGACAAGTACATAAATATATATACACATATACATAATATATACATATATATATATATATATATATAAATATATATACACGCGCACACACACACACACATATACAGATATAGACTTATACATACACACGCAGGCACACACACATACACACACGCATGCATATATATATATATATATATATATATATATATATATATATTTATATATATATATATCTGCAATGATAAATGTTTGAACAAGACACATGCTTGAACAAATATTTCTGTTGTTTTTTTTGTTTTGTTTTTTAAGCATTTCACCCAAGCAAGGCGGGAAGCCACTAGGACGCAAGGGGTTACAGAAAACGTGTAGCAAGACCAGATAGGGGTGATAGAAGAAAGGATTAGGAGAATGGTAGTGAATAGATCAAGGTAACTGGAGATGTCGATTGACATTACATCTGAATAGTTTGAGATTATAACTCTCAGGGAAACTGGAATAGGGAAGTGAGTTCCACAGGCGAGAGGTGCGAGACATGAAGCTATTGGAGTAGAAGAGACGGCTACATTTAGGAGTTTTGACAGTGAAGGGGTGAGAGCGGGATGCCAGCCTCGTAGGGCGCTTGAACTCATGAAGTCTGGGAACCAGTGAATGCACCACCTCGGAGCAATTTCCCTGAAATTATTTGTAAAAAAGACAGAAAGAAGCGACGGCGCGTCTGTGAGAAAGTGACTGTAGACGAGATGCCAGAGCAGGGCCAATTATGTTTCATATCCGCTTCTGGAGCCTATCAAGAACCCCGAGGCAAACAGGAGGGGCTCCAGACCATATATGGCAGCAATACTCCATGCAAGGGCGAACTGTTGATTTGTAGATATGGAGGATCGATTCTGGAGAGAAAAGTTTCCTGGCGCGTCAGAGAGAGCCAACTTTCCTTGCGATGGACGAAGCAATTGACTCGATGTAGTTGTTCCATCTCAGGTCAGCCGTCAACGTGAGACCGAGCAGCCGCAGAGAGTTCTTTGTGAGAAGTGTGACGTCACCCCGGCCTGTCTCTGCCCCCGTCGTGCTATCCTGTGACGACCAATATGACTTGGTATTGGTCGCGGCACCAAATGTGACATTCTAACCGGCCGATTCGGATGGGAATCTGGTTAGATTCGGTATCAGCTTTGTCGTTCCCAGCTCGCCTCCAACGTCTGGTTACCGAAGTAACTGCTTTGATTTCTGGTCTAACCTACACACGTTGTGCCGCAATGCAAGCCGAGTCCGAGCAAAGGTAACACCGCACAAGTATACGTAAAAGAAAATAAAGTAACAACTCAAAAAGTTCAAATGTGTTAAAAAAAAAAATAACAAAAATATATATATCTGGTTGCTGAATACAGGATTGCGTCTTTCTCCCAAACCGCTAATATGGATACGTGACACTTTGCGTTTGTTAGGCGAGTCTTAATATCTTAAGTTGTTTTTCGATAACTGTTTTTTTGTATCTTCAGGCGATGTTCGTAAAACCTGTGTGAGTCTAAGTCGTTCTTCAAGACTAAATTGTTCTTGGTTAGAAGTTGAAGTCGTGATGCGTGGATCTTCAGTCAGCTTCCTGCGAGGCTGGTCTCAGAGCTCACAGCTCAACGCTGCGTCTCTCTCCCCATCTCCAACTGACTTCACTGGCTAACTCTTAACTGCTTATATGAACGCCGACCAAAACCGGGTGTGGGCTTGTCGGGGTTTGAGTTCCTCGATAATTCTAAATCCACAATAAGGATTTTCTTTGTTTTCGGACAGGAAAAATTTATTACTTTCTATTTTTGGAAGTCTATTAGTTTCTGTTCCAGTGGGGTTCTTAAGGGATGCGTCCTCCCAAATTCCTCCTTTCTCATATTGGTATCTCACACCAATCCCCTCAGAGGCCTCAACAGGCCTCACTTCTCTCTCACAGTGGTATCTCACACCAATCCCCTGAGAGGCGCCAACAGGCCTCCCTTCTCTCTCACAGTGGTATCTCACACCAATCCCTTGAGAGGCGTCAACATGCATCCCCTCCTTCTTCATATGATTACCTTCGACCACCGCTCACGCCACCATTGAGCCAATGAACGCCCAGCAGCGTGGGTGTAGATAGACTAGCCTCAGTTTAAAAATTTCGCTCAAAGAAAAACAAAATTATCTTCCTTTTTTTTTCTTTTCTTCTTTTTCTTTTTTAACCAGACCCCTACGACTCGCAGTGTGGTTCTTAATCTCTATCTTAACCGAATTTCATCTGGAATTCGTCAACGAGATATTCGTCAAATAATCATTGGGGTTGGTCAAGTGAATCTCTTTGTCTCCTTAATGCCTACGTGCTTCCGTCGCCACAATACGTCCAGGCAACAAACTCTTATCATGGCTAAGTCTGACATAAAACAGGTGTTTTTCCCAAAACCAAATGATATCTCCGAAAGATAGTTAATGGTTTATTCCTTCCCTTCTTTTTTCTTGGGGGTGGTCTAGCTGACCTTTTTTTCGGTCAGTACGTGACCTGATTACAATTATCTCCCAGCTTCTGTTTCGTAGGCCACTTGACCAATTTGAAATTTTCATTATTCCCATGTGCAGATGGCTATATTTTATTCGCCGCCTCGTAGCATAAATGAATTCGACAGATCCGAGATCTTACGAATTTCCTATTTTCTGCGAAAAAAAACTTTTCTTCGCAAATGAAAATAAAATCTTTACCACTTTGGTAAAAAAATAACATAGCTCAGTATGTCTTTTCGTGATAGCTTCTTATCGCCTTAATTATTTCAGCTTCTTCTCGCCTTAATTATTTCTCGCTTTTAATTTTCACGCGACCGCTAAATAGTATCACAAAGTTGAGCGTCAGGCATTCTAATGGAGCGCAGGGAAGGATCTCTGTGGTGATTAATACAGAGCAGTTTTGTTTTTGAGGCATTAAAGTTGACCAGCCAATTCCTGCCCCAGTTCACAACCGATTGGAGGTCTTTTTCGAGACGCATGGACAGATTAGTTTTGTCAGTGACACTAGATTTGTTTTTGAGACAGGAATAAATTGTGGTGTCATCCGCGTAGATGCCAACTTGGGAATTTATGGCGTCAAGAAAAGTCATTTATGTAGATAAGGAATAGAGTGGACCTAGGATTGAGCCTTGAGGAACACCTGCGTTCGTGGGATAGGAACTGGAGGAGAATCCGTTGAGAACGACCATCAATTCACGGTTTGACAGGAATTATTGTATTAGGTCAAACAATCGACCAGTAATGCCATATACCTCGAGCTTGCGAAGAAGACCGGCATGCCAAACCCTATCAAATGCTTTGGAGATGTCTAGGACCAAGGCACGAGCTTTCCCGTTATTTTGAAGAGCTCTATAGACAGTTTCAGTGATGGCCGTAAGCACATCAGCTGTAGATCGGGGAACGCGGAAGCCATATTGCTTGTCTGAGAGCAGATCATATGAGCGTATGGATCGAAAGTCTTATTAAAGAAAATGTTCCCCACGAGAAGTATAGAACACTTATGATCTTCGAATTGAAATTCCAGTCTTCCATGCTTTACCTCTAAGGCATGAGAAGTCATTGCTTTAAAGTAAGTCAGTATATGAAATGAGCGTCTCCTGCTGGAACCATTTGAACTGATCCTCATGTAAATTCCCATCTAGATATCAAGCTCAGTTCAAAGCACTCTTTTCTAAATCGTCACCTTATTTTCGCATTTTCTCAAGTACTATGAAAAATTCATAGTTATTTTTATCAGCTTGCTATGGTACAATGCTAAATCGAGTAGAATAACGAAGATTATTTTGAACCAATTTACAGAGAAAATATATTTGTTTTTTTTTAAATAAACAAAAATTCTCTTTTCATTCTTATTGTTTTAGATAAACTTGTCTGCCTTTCCTAATTTTCCACTTCGTCGCTTCCTTTAAAGATGCAGTCATGAAGATGGCCAACACGGGAATTAATGCATATTGATTAAGATCTCCTTCATAGCTGAAAAATTTTCGCATATTTTATCGGTCTCAGAGCAACAAAAGAAAATCAACCGTTGTTTATTATGTTCATAAGGATACACCCATTTGGCTGAATAACGCAACACAATCATCCTGCCGGTAGTTTATTCAGTCTACCTTATCACAAAGAAGGTTGCGTAATCACTTTTGAAATCTGAACAGAGATTATTGCTTAGGCGCAGCCTAGATAGCAAGACACCATTCTTGATCTGTCTGATTTGACACTTGTAAACATAGAGCATGGAATTAGGAGTTAGCTAAATATTTATATCGTATAATAAAATGTTTCATTAAGACTGATTATATATAAGGGTGTTTCATTAAGATGGATCAAAGTCAGCAGCAGTGTTATTGGTAAAAAAAAATACTTATTTCTCTATGGGATCATGTTATTTAAGTCATGGCAATTATGTGTGGAAAATAATATCACCCAAAAGTCCGTCAAATCTGGAAGAAAAAGAAAAGATCATTCGACGCTTAAACTTAATTCACATTTAAAATCAGTTCAAGTTATTGAACCACCTTTTATATAATATAATATAATATAATATAATATAATATAACGTAATGTGTGTGTGCGTATGTTTGTGCTTTGTGTAGTGTGTGTGTGTGTATTTGTGCGTGCGTGCGTGCGTGCGTGCGTGTAAAAATTTGCGAAGAATACTCATTATCGGAGATTTGTATTTGGTGAAGATTGTTGCACGAAGATTTTGCTAATTTAAAGATGAATTTTAATCCAGTAAATCAATTGGATTGAGAATCTTCTAAATCCAAACTTCTGCCAAATATCTTTCCTGTTTCTTTATAGATAGGTATTCGATGCTTTTTTCGAACCGAACGTCCTTTCTTGTCTAAATATATAAAGATAGAGAGGAGTGGCTAGTCTAATGGCTATCAGCGCAGAAACAAGAATTGTCTTCAACCTCCAGCCTAATCTGTCGCGTTCGCATTCACTTTGATGCTCTTATAAAAGCATTGCAACATTTTTCCCTTGGCAAGTGATAGGATGTATAACAAGCTAGATAGATCCATCCGGCCTTCAGTGTTGGATGATTCATATGAATGATAACACTGAATTCAACATATCGTTGATGGGAGGGAACTAGATACCACTTCATTATATTTCCCCGGAAGTCATGACAATTCACACATAAAATAAAAGAAAATGCAGAGATCCACGATCGCCTACGACATATATATATATATATATATATATATATATATATATATATATATATATATGATTATTATTATTATTATTACTGCTACCACTCCTATACGTATACACACACATATATATATACATAAATATATATGTGTGTGTGTGTGTGTGTGTATAAGATTTCAGAAGCAGCGGACATTATATATATATATATATATATATATATATATATATATATATATATATTATAAAAATATCAAAATAATATTAATGATAGTGCGTTAAAATTGTATAAAAAAGATTGCTTAGCTTTTAAATTTAATTTTACTACGACTTCGAAGTTTCTTGATAATATTTCCGTTTTTCAGAATTTTCAATTTTAAACGATGATATAAAGGAGAACTTTGAAATCGGATTAAATATGATATTTAAATGTTAAGCAGTCTTTTTATATTATATATATATATATATATATATATATATATATATATATATATATA
>OZ010571.1:95341964-95479464 GCA_963932145.1 Acanthosepion lycidas | reverse complement strand
GTTTTCTTCATAAAAGAAATATAGTCAATGCTTGAACACGTTTATTTTTAAAGTGAAGAAAAATATGTGTGAGCACATATAGCAATTGATAACTGCAGAGTTTCGCATAAATCTTTAAAGAAATTCTTCAAGAATCACCGAGAAAACAAGACCTTGCAGGATTTATTATTGGCTGCCATAACCCTAACATAAGATACGCAGATAACACTGTGTTGATAGCAAATTCAGAAGAAAAAAAATACATCTTGGAGAAAGTAGTAACGAACAGACACTGAAATAGAAAATCCATTAATCGGAAGAAGAGAAAAGGCATATATGACAGCTAAACAAGGAGCAAAAAGTGCATGATACATATTGATAACGTCATATTCAAGCGGGTGGAGAAATTTAACCAAAAAATTATCAACAGATGACGGAATAGGTGTTGCAAATATTCAAAAACATATAAGAGTAATGAAAGTCGCCTAAAAACAACATTCAACCGCTTTCTAAGATCAATAGTTAAAATTTGCCTCGAACGAGTTAAGCCCATAGGTCTTGGCGTAGACGACACTTCTAACCTTATGCACTGACTCTACAGAATCACAAAGAAGTGTACCGAATAACAGAAACTAAATTGCTTGGAAAAATTTAACAACAGCAACAACCAAAATGTATCGCATATGTATCTCGAAGAAAAATTAATGACATATGATGTTGACGTGCCACTCTTCTTCGAAAAAGATATTCCGTTCTGGATGGCAAAAACAGGCAAATGTAATCCTGATGAATATAGAGTGGAGTTGAAAGAGAATTTTTGAGCAAAGCATTCTGTTTTATCAGCAGTGGATGACAATACTTCTAACGGATTGAAGAGAAGAGGGACTGAGAATTTACCCTGGTTTAACACACAGAGCCTCCAGTAATTTGAGAAGCTATATGGTGAATTATACTCACATTGAACAGAGATTTAGCCTCGTTGAGAACCCGCTCGCACTTATTACGAGTTGGTACAACGTGGCATTTTTTATGATCCGAAGAATTCATTCCTGTGGTCAATGGTGGTTGTACAGGTAGGAGTGAGCCAAGAAAATTGGGCTTTTCTTGGTATTTGACACGAAACGAAAGCATTGATGCCAGAATCAGACAAAATCGTAGGCAACAGTTATCGTGTAGAAATATTCCAGGATTTCAGTCTGTCCTACACTGCACGCATGGGCAACTTTTTTCGAACAGTGAGCCGCACGAGTGACATTTCATCATTAGGTGGGCCACGTCACTAAAACCAATTAATCATGCTAAGTTTTCATTAAAGTTACCGCAGCCATTTTCGAAACAAAAGAGCATGCTTTTAATTAATTTTGTCTTTTCGTTTTGTCACCAAAACCTTGTTCCGCCAAATATTTACTCAAGCTCACTAAGTAGATTATGCATTCATTTCTTCTGTACTTCTTGCTTTCAATCTGTCCTGTAAGTATCAAATACTCTCAACACTTTTTCCTCATTGTGTACCTAGGAAATTTCAATTATCTCTTCCTGATATTAAGTATACGTGTCCGTTTTGTTTTCATTTTCTCTGAAACGTTGTTATTGCTCAGTTGTTCAATCCATGTTATTTTCGTTAACTATCTGTCAGTAGACTGTGCAGTATTCACTCCGATATACGAGGTCCGCTATTAAAAGAAAAACATTTCAGTATTCTTCTTTTTTTTTATTCTAATGATTTTTTCCATACATATATTCTGAAAGCCTGATTCGTTATCCCAGTGTAACATTGGAGATCCGTCTTCTGTGATGTAATGAATATGCATATACCAGGGTTCCCCTTCACAGTAATATGATTGTCTGGTGTCAACTATAAATACAGACTGATGTGGAGGTACAGGCCGACGCCTATTGATGACGCCTATAGTCTTCGGCTATTGCCTACACCTGTTGCCTACCACAACGACGAGGACCAGTCCATTACGGTTACCTGCTAGATTGTCCTACCAGGTTACAGTAGTTAACAACCACTTTCCGGGACATATCACTCTGCTGAATATCTTCCCAGCTATGTAAATTTTTGTACTTGCTTGATCTTAGTATTTCCAATTTGTACTTTGCATGTTGCGAATTTTCTTTTGCTGACAACTATCATTATAGTTGCTCGCAATTGACGTTTAGCCCTTTCTGTGTCTGATAACAACACTGTTCCATATGCATATATTATGCTGTTAAAATTCTGACCACCAGTAATGAATTATGGCAGGACTTCTAATTCTCTCAAAATCGCATTGGTGTAAAGGTTGAATAAGTCTGGTAAGAAGATATATCCTTGTTTTACATCCTAACTAGATTTGTATATTTAATGAATTCATACATTATGCGGGCGGTTCGCTGTCAGTATAGGTTGTGAATTATTCTAATTCCTTTGGCATTGTTGTCAAGGCTACCAAGCAGTGATATAAATGAAACGATATGTGGTAGAAATTGATAATAAAGAAGATAATGAATGTAGATAACGATTGTAACTTGAGCGGTAGACGAAATATCGCTATGACTAATGGTCAGCCGAGGATGATGAAATTTAGATCCTCGACAGTTATTAAAGGCAAAAATAATTTGATATAATGTATGTTATTATTTCTACCATAACAATCCAGTAAATATATAGATTACCAGAATTCTGTGCGAATTTTAATTTTTTATGTGACATTCTCAAATATATGTAAATCAAATGTGATCCAAGAGGTCATGAAAGTGAAGACTGACAAATATGATATAATTCAAAAGAAAAATGCTTCAAATCAATGAAGACACATTGGAATCAAATGACCTACGAAGTCCTTCCGTAGGAACTAGATTAAAAGTTACCCCAGGGGAGGGAGGTTTCACTAGAATGAATAAGCTGCAATTGAGAAATAAGAAAAAGATAAGCGCAGGCCGCGATAGAGACATACGGATAGAAAGGAAAATAGACACATATAGGCGAGTACACAGACACACACATACATATAGACATATACACATATATCTACACATACGTATATAATAATATATATATATATATATATATATATATATATATACAAATACATATATATATGCATAAACATATATATACATATATACATATATATGTATATATATATATATACGTATATACATATACATATATATATATAGATATATTAGGTTGGTGCAAAAATAATGACGGGTTTTTACGTTAAAAATACGTCAAAAACCGTCATTATTTTTGCACCAACCTAATACATAATATCTGTACATATATGTATTTACATACATATATATATATATATATACATATGCATAAATATATATATATATATATATATATATATATATATATATATATGTATATATACATGCATATATACAGACATATATATACATACATATATACGCTTATGTATACTTATATATACGTATATATACATATATATATACATTTATATATATATATATATATATATATATATATATAAAAGTGAACATAGAAGTCAACACTTAGATACGACAGTCTGTTTCATTCTATATGCAATCGTCAGGTGGCCTGACGATCGCATATAGCATGAAAAAGACTGTCGCCTCTAAGTTTTGACTTCTATGTTCACTTTTATATTTACACACGCTCTATCTCTGATATTGAGCACTTTATTCCATAAATATAGTACACCTTAAGACTATATTTCTTTATATATATATATATATATATATATATATATATATATAGAGAGAGAGAGAGAGAGAGAAGGCAGGGAGTAATTGCGAGATTGAGGAAGAAGGGGTCGTAAGATGAAACCAAGCTGGATTAATACATCTTAATCTAAATTTCTCCTTTTTCCATCTTTGCTCATCAAGTGAATTAATATGTGTGGAAAGAACAAAGTCAGATGTAACGCAAATATTGTAAAGCATAGACACATATAAACACATTCACATACGTGCAAAAGTCACAAAAGCATTATCTTCTTTGCTATAGTTTATATAATCCAAGCTATAATGTTACATATGAAAATAGATATTTCTTCTGAGAGAAATAAATTACAAGTTATTTTCTGAAGACATTAATACTGCGCAGAATTCTACCCTACCCGTGTTTATTCACTTTGTAGTCAAATAAGTAATGACTTTTCGATCATTTCCCCACCAAACAAGGCAAAAATGCCACTGATACGCAGGGTTTTACTGAGTATGAAATTATATTTAAAACAACATTATTATGAAGCTAGATCAACAAAAGGAGATAAATTAAGACAGGCGATAACGATTGACATTGACTTTAAATTTTCGAACATATAACTCTAAAGCTAGAAGCGAAAAGTGCGATAAAAGAAACTGTTATATATATTGAAAATACAAAAATGTTGCACAAGTCCGAAATTGGGGATGTAAGAGGCTTGTTTTCAATGTTTATCCGAAACGTAGCTAGCCACAATTACTGAACCAAACATACCACAGTATTCCTTACATCAAAACAATACATTCTTACTTACCATTCTTACTACAGCCACCATATTACATCAAAGTTTCTATGAATTTTTAATTGTTCAATTTATCTGTGAAGTTGGGGAATAAAAATACCATTGAGGAAATTTAATCAGAACAGTTTCTATGAAAATATTCACTGAAAAATCACAGTAAGCTATATTACATCGGTTGATGTTGAGATGCCAGGTCAGGGCCAATGACATTGCAGATTCTTTTTTTGTATTTTATCGATGAGCTATCATTATTCAACCCATAAATGTCAGCAATAATCATGGTCAAATAGTACACTAATATTATCATGCTACAACACCGAAAGTCAAGAAGAGGAGGAAGTGTGAACGAAGAAGAAAAAAAAATTTCTTCATCCGTGGTCGTACAAGCCGAGAACATTCTTGCTTACATGGCCACATCATCATCATCTCTCTCTCAATCTCATATATATATATATATATATATATATATATATATATATATATATATATAGAGAGAGAGAGAGAGAGATAGATAGATAGATAGATAGATAGATAGATAGATAGATAGATAGATAGGGTATGAGATTCAGTAACATGTTGTTGTTTTTTTGTCACCTATTCTTTCAGTATTTAAGACATAAAAACATGTAGGTAGTTTTGGCAAGACTTTGAGACTCAAAATTTGAGGCGATTGACTAATAAAAATATCACATGCACTGAATTGGTTGAAAGAACCAGATAAAGAAAAAAATGAAAAAAGATGAGAATTTGTTGTTCCGCGGGGAAAATTTATCAGAGAATATTCAATGAATAATTCCTGAAAGTACGAATACGTTATAAGACATGTTCGGATTAGTTGTTTTTATAATATATCAATAATTTTGGCCTATTTTATGGTGAATTTTAAAACATTAGACAAACTGTGTGGATGGAACTCACAACTCAGTAGCAATGGTCAAGAAGACTAAACTTTAACCCTTAAACTTTAAAAGTAAAATATTAACCAAGGTTTAGAGGCTTCTCTAAATCCATGATTTATTTCATAAATCTTGAAATATTTGGTAAACAAATAAACATTGTCATATTTTAAAACATGACCCCAAAATGTATTATATGTTAATAACTGTCGTCATTAACATTGCAATATGAAGTATATATATATATATATATATATATATATATATATATATATATATATATATATATAAAGAAATATAGTCGTAAGGTGTGCTATATTTATGGGATAAAGTGATCAATATCAGAGATAGAGCGTGTGTAAATATAAAAGTGAACATAGAAGTCAACACTTAGAGGCGACAGTCTGTTATATGCTGTATGCAATCGTCAGGCCACATGTGCTGTTATTTTTCTTGGCTATTTATATATATATACGGGTTAGTTTGTTCTAACAATTATTTTGGCAGGAACAGTTTTTAATTTGTGTTTATTTTGGTTGATTATTTTTATTTGTTTTTTTCTAACTACATCAATCAACCCCAAAATCGAATAAATAGCTTTAATTAAATTCTCAAACCAAAACAAAACTATTAAATAAGTGACATAAATAAATTTCTACTACGTTAATAAAAACATCGATTAAATAAATAAATAAATAAATAAAATAAGAAACAAAAAATAAAAACAAGCAAAATAATTTAACCCAGATAAATTAATAAACGACTTCCGGTAAAACAACCACAATAATAGACTTCCCACAATGCACCACTGACCCGTATTTATATATAAATAGCCGAGAAAAATTTCAGCGCATGTGGCCTGACGATTGCATATAGCATGAAACAGACTGTCGCCTCTAAGTGTTGACTTCTATGTTCACTTTTATATATATATATATATATATATATATATATATATATATATATATATATATATATATATATATAAGATTATGAAGGATATCATGTACGATTATTATATGTCAGATAATTTAAAATTATTGATCGGATAATTCACATTTATGCATTCGATTGTATTAGGTTGGTGCAAAAATAATGACGTAATAATGTCGTTTTTTGACGTTAAAAAATACGTCGAAAAACGACATTATTACGTCATTGTTTTTGCACCAACCTAATATTTTCTAATAAGTGATGTTCTTCTGCTGATCAGCTTTTGAGAGAGACAAGCTAAGCTGTGAAATGTTGATTCGCTGCTGCAGTCACCTTGTTTTTAAAAAAGTTCCTGTAACTTTCTTTTGCTCATTATTCTTTCACAAGAACGTATTCACCTTAATGCTGTACTTAATTAGAGAGACAATTTTATTTGGGGGCTGGACAGAAACATTCATCATACATTATATTTTCAAGTGCTATCCAAGGCCAGTAAAATATGAGGCTCCCTGGACCCATTCGATAGAATATGGTAATAATGTGGACAGAATTTAGAAATATAGATTTTCTGTAGAAAATTATTGTAGAAATTTCAATCGTTCTTATGAGTTTTCCTCACGAGATTCCATTCTTCTTAATTTTAAATAAGTCAAACGGAATGGATTTCATTTCTGTTGCCATAATAATCTTATACGACATGTCAGTTTTTATTTCCTTAGAAATGAAATGAACCTTAGTTAAATTTCACTAAATCCGAACACGCACGTCTCTGTTTGCGTGGGTGTAGAGAGAGATAGAGAGATAGAGAGAGAAACAGATATCTTATTTTACAGTTTATCAACATTTGTGCAGGTTATTTAAAGCCAGAAAGTACTTTTAGATTGTAATAGATTTTTTGTTTAGATAATAATGGTTTAATGATACAAGTCTTACTAATTATCCAACAAAAGGTGAAGAAGATGTGGATCCATACCTTTTCCAAAGGTATTTGCTCGTAAGCAAATATAACGAACCAAACGGGAATCGTGACTCGGCTCTCCTATTAAAAATTTCGAACCATTATCAATTACACCTCCCACACATTCAAGCTTACAGCAAAATTTAATCCCAAGCAGTCAGTTTTCTATAATATTTTAGCCAATGTTGGGGTAAAAGGGAATCAGCCTGAAGTGAAAGCAATTGCACAGAAAATGCTGATAGCCAATAGGCTAATACAACATTCCCAATGTTTAAGTATAGCTGTGCATAAATACACACCTACATATATATATATATATATATATATATATATATATATATATATATATATATATATATATATATATAGGTGTGTGTACATATATATATATATATATATATATATATATATATATATGTAGACACACACGCATATATATATATATATATATATATATATATATATATATATATATATATATATATATATATATGAAAAATTTCTCAGAATTAACCTGTAGAAAAAGAAAATATTTATTAATTTAAAAGACAACAGGAAAACTGTAATATTAGCCGACGCGTTCCATCCAATGTGGACTTTTTCAAGGCAAAAACGAAATGAATTTATTAAAACTAAATAACTAACAAATCAAGATGTCCTTCTTCCAGTTGCTAAGGAATTTTTTTTGTTAGCTTGTTTTAATAAATTCATTTTGTTTTTGCTTTGAAAAATCCACATTGGACGAAACGCGTCGGCTAATATTACAGTTTTCCAATTGTCTTTTTGCATTTATATATATGTGGATTTTTTACTTATTAATCCGACGGATTTTAATACTTTAAATGTTATTTTTAGTGGATACACATATTTGTGTAGGCGCTCTGTCTGTTTTTTTTTTTGTTTTTTTTGTTTTTTTGAAACAGTATATTTATTTTCGTCTACCGGCCTGAATATTCGACAAATCGTATTAAAGAAATATAGGACGCATCTTTTTTTTCTCGAATATCCACGGCGGAAGACTAAAATAAATATACTATTTAAGAAATACATATTCTATTAAATAACTATAAGTCCAACAAAACAACAGCTTTAATCAATTTAGAAAAAATAAATTTAACTGCCGAAAAATACTATCTGTCCTTAAGCGCCTAATGTATGACTAATAATATTTTATATTGAGCTAGAATACATTCCGATGACTATGTCATATTTCATATTGGATCCATTGAAAATCATAGAAAATTCCATTTTTATCATCATCGAATGACTTTAGGGAATGTATGATTCATTAATAGCACTAAAAACTTAACTAAAATTATAGAAAAGTCAATAATTATATGGTTAATTTAGTTGGCAAAATTAATGCAACAAGTAAAATTATAAATGACAAACTGAAATTCAGCAACAGTCTTAGCAAACTCTGTAGTAAAGAATCCTATGTCATGATCAAGGGCCATAAACCTAATTTTGAAGTTAATCTTCTCATTACGATTATCAACACTACCAGGCTAAAGATTGGTAGAATTAGCAAGATTATCCTCGATAACCTCAACCAGATGTTTAGAAAGCACCTTGAGTGTGTACAATGGCTTAATACCACAAATATCCTGAACTGGTTTAATGATATAAACGATAAAAGGTTTTGTTCATTTATCCAGTGCGATATTGTGAATTTTTACCCATCTATTTCCAGGGATCTTTTACTTTGTCTTTGGAATTTGCCAGAGAGTACGCTGATCTTTCCAACGAGGAGCTTGACATTATTATGAACTGTAGATCTCTTCTTATCCATAACCAAGAACAGTGGATTATGAACAACTCCGTTGACCAATTCGATATTTACATGCCATCGTTAGACTCTTCCAAGTCTTCAGAACTTGCTGGTTGATTTTATATTATTTAATCTTAGTGTCCACCAAGATATCAATATTGACAATGTCGGGTTATGTAGAGATGATAGCCTTTTGGTGGTGAAAACTCTACAAAAATTAAAGCTGACAAAATCAGAAAATTAATATATAAAGAGTTTAATTCTCAATCTTAAAGTTAAGATCAACACTAATTTAAAAATAGATTTCCTTGATGTTACATTAAACCTAGTTAATAATGCTTTCCAAACCTGACATGAAAACAAAAGCCAGTCTAAAAGATATCCACCAAAATTCTAGCCACTCTCCATCCACAATCAAACACATACCATCCTCCATAGAATATAGGGTTAGCAATAAATCTTCCAATGAAGATGTTTTTTACAAGCATATTAAATTTTATAACACTACCTTAAAAACTGGTGGCTATAAGTGCCCTGATTTAAAATATATTGAATATAACAGCAATAGTAGGAATAAAAATAGAAACAGAATAATCATTTGGTACACACCCGCATTTAATCAAATGCTTAGTAATAAGTTAGGCAGAAGATTTTCCATTTAATTGAGAAACATTTCCACAGAAATAATTCACTTAGTAAAATTTTGATTAAAATACACTATAGCTAATCTACAGCTGTACCGATGAACTTGAAAATCATTAAAAATTAATAAAATTTTAAATCTATACAAAAACCTGGATAATAATTGCCATTCAAATCAACAAACGCAGATAAAGCCAACGAGTGGAAATGTAAAATATCAAACGAATGTCCATTGAAAACAGATGTCAAACAGACTCTCTATTTTACCTAAGCACTATTTCTGCTATAGAAATATCCAACAGTCAAAACATTTTATATCGCGAGTTCCAAGAATTGCTTTAAAACGACGTAGTACCAACATGTAGTACCCTTTTTCGAATAAACCGTAAAGAATACTTCGGTTCCTAATATATTTGGAATTTCAAAGAAGTTATTAAAACCCCTACATTAAAATGAAAAATATTAAAAAAAAACTATAACTTGTAAATCTTCAAATAACCGTGTTTCTTATGTTTACATGAAAAATTACAAATAATCAAATGTGCTGACAAAAAAAATCTCTATTAAACCAAAAGAGTAAACTAAGTGTGAATTGCAGATAATGTTTATCTTTCTACCTTAAAATATAAAGTGTTAATTTGTCATTTAATAGGTTAATCATAACATTCCTGCAAGTCTATTTTTAATTTTGACCTACGGTAAAATGTAAAATATTTTTTTTTAAATTACAACTTGTAAATCTTTAAATGAACCGTGCTTCTTATGTTTACATGAAAAAATACAAATCATCAAATGTGCTGACAAAAATCTTTATTAAACCAAAAATATAAAGTGTTAATTTGTCATTTAATGGCTTAATCATAACATTCCTGCAAGTCTATTTTTAATTCTGAACTTATGACTCCCACCATTTTAACTTTCATAAAATAGGTAAGACTTTTTTTTTAAATTTTCTTAAAAATCATATAATAACTAGTTATTTGTTTTTGTTCTTCAGAATAAAACGTTGCTTCATGAATTTGTTGACGTTGTATTTGTGATTTCAATACTTCGGTTGGACAATTTATACTGAGACTCAGTGGAAACAGATCGAGCAATTACTGAGTAGTATTAAATAACAAGTAGTCAAGAAATTCCTAGGCATGTACAGTGGAATGAGAACAATTCGCCGCTTTACATTAAATAAAGGGATTTCTTCAAAATTCCCTGAAGTACCTTATGAAGTCATAAGGGCACAGCACCCGAAACGATTGTTATAACAAAAAATAAGGAAAATAGTGTTGCGATTTTACTCTCCTGATATTAAATGTTAAAAAAATGGATTCGGGCATTTATTTTACCCGCTGGTTATCAGTAAATGAAGAGGACTTCATAAGTACGTAGCAGGTGATTGGGACAAAAATGTTCACTGAATGGAGATAAATTACTTTTTTAGACAAAGGCGATAAGAGAAAGAATAATGTTCTCTATAAATCAGTGGCCGAGCAGCGCCCATCATCTTGTCTTCGGCCGTCTATAGTAGTAGACTTCAAGAATAGAACCTGATTTACTTCTAGAAATTGTCATGGTATTAATTCGTGTGGAATAATCTGTCCAGAGGTTTATTTTTAAGCCATAAGCGTTTAAGTGGAAGAAGCTGCACCCTGAGAAACAAACCGTTGTCTGAGCTGCAAGTGGTACAATAATCCGCATGTGAAAAATATATGAATAATGAAAATTCGTCATCACAGATATTCAGACAGAAGTTACTATACAATAGTGTTACTTTCTCTGCAACTTTCTGAATTCTGCATGGCGCTTCAGAAACAGTAAAGCGATATTTTAAAAGGAAAGAGCATTGGAATTACCAAATTTTGCTACGTTTATACGCCAGACAAAAGTGAAGAATATTAATCAGTCATTGATCTATCAGAAATTCATACAGAGATGACCTTAAGGACACGTCACAGAGTGGATAAAGGTGTTGATTAGATCCACTGACAGAACCCAAAGAATTGTGAGTTCAATACCTGTTTAAGGCAGTGGAGAACTTGGACAGGTGAATTAACAGGAGATAAGTGACATCCATTAGACATGGCACGTGGAACAAAACACTCTACCCCAGCGAGCGATATTCCAACCACCTGAAGAAGGCCGGAGCGTAAAACGGCCGAAACGAAAGTATGGCAACAAAAATGAGGACAATAGTCCGAATAATGTAAATAGTGTATTTGTATTTATCAGTTATTTGATTTTACGGTTTATCAAATATTTGCTGTTTAAATTACAGTTAGAAAATGTTTTTCGGTTGTAAGAGTTCTTTGACGATAATGATTGACTGATACTAGACCTAATAATTATCCCATAATTGTGAAGAGAAAAGGTGGATTAATACCTTTACCAAGGGTATGTGTGTGTAAATGAAGATAACAAACCCGACTGGAATTGGAACTCGGTTCTCCAATTTCGATCCATTGTCCTTTGTATACCCAACACATCCAAGCTTATAGCACTTGGTATTCCCACCAGTCACAATTCTAGATAATGACGAATCGCGACGTTGCTTAACTTCGGTGGCGAAATGATAAATATACGATATACAACATAATATTAATTATAAAATAAGTTGATACTTTTGTCTCTCTATGATTTTTCTGTAAATATTTATAAAGTAGAAAACAACTTTGGGTATAATTATTGAAAATAAGGTACAAAAATTGATTGATTTTTAGCAGTGAAACAGGTTCAAAATTCAATTCCATTTTCAGTAGTACGCGTAACAATGGCCATTCTAAAATTTATAGAAGGAATATTCTTAATTTCTGTTATCAATTCAATATTCTCTATCATTTGAACATCTACCTTTTATTTTTATTTTTTATAATAATTTAGTTTACCAAATAGTTACCTGTTTGGTTTTGACCTTCTGAGAAGTTGCTTAACCTATGTGATCTCAACCATTTTGCTTAAACTTACAGCGTTTGTTGTTATAAGTGAATCGCTATTATATTGTATTTAATTTGTTAGGCACAATGGGGAAAAACATGGTCGGTCGTTGACAAACAACCATTATTGATTTACCGCTAAAAACAAAATCTCCTATATGGGATTGATACTTTATGTCCGACTTCATGACCCTTCTGACCTTCGATATTTCGAACAGTTAATATCAAAAACCAATGAAAGAACCTATCCTAGAGGACAATTCCCAGTTTATTTGTTGAATAGATAAATAGGAAACTAGAGAATAGTTTTCGACCTATTAATACCATCAGAAGCTCCTTGATTTCTTTAGAGGCAGACAATTGTCTGTGTGCCTAAGCCCTGGATTTTCATTTCTCTGTAGAAATATATGTTTAAACCAAATGAAAGAAACGTCTGACCTTTTTTTGGACAAAACAAGCCACGCAGACAGACGAGAGAAATCAAAAGCTACTGCTCGTAAGATGATAATTCCTTTCGGCAGACAAATTTTCTCGTGAACTTTGGAAATTAATGATTTTAACTATCACGCAATTTCTTTAATGTATATATCCCAATATACAGTATTATTAGCTTTTCTGTTTTATTTGATCTTTGAGCATTACAAATGTCATTAGTTTCAACAGACAGACGAGGACTTCAATATTTTGCTTTTTTAATGACAGGGACGAATTCAGAACAATCTTGATATTTAAAAAAAAATACGGTCTACCTCTCAGAAAACACATAGATTTGTCTATAAAAATTGTTCCTAGAGCTGGATTGGTTGCGTATTTTGGTTTAGTCCAGTGTTATAATACAATAAAAAAAATAATTATTAATTATAATAATGTACGTCTTCAAATATACACAAATTCACTTATGTTGGAGATAGAAACTCAACCACGAAATTTCCGTTTCGATATAGAGAAAAACATACCAGTGAATTAAATACATAGTTCCAAATGTCGAAGATCTTGCAGATAATAATGTAGAGAACAACCTTCTCAGTCGCAATAACACAGCTGATGAAGGGATAATTCTCCGGGCGCATTGTTCAAAAGAAACGCTCAGATATCTTCAATATTTTAAGTAGAATACGCGAGACGCATGAAAAAAATCAGTCAATGCCGGCGCGGGAAAAGAAAAAAAATATGCCTGATTCTCCTACGAAATGTAAGAAACTTGGTAGTTGTGTTTCCAAATGTTCAGGAACTACAAGAGGGTTTTTCTTGGATCGTTGAATTGCTTACATACACACACACACACACACACACACACACATATATATATATATATATATATATATATATATATATATATATATATGATTATTTTTGTAGGCAAATGATATTTTAGAATGAAACCATAATTTATGTTTAAAGCAATTGTGCAAATCATAAGATTCGGTCAAGTTTAAACCACGATAGTAACGATGCAAAACTTACTATTACCTTTAAATTTACGTTTAATTCACGTTTGTCATGAAAACCCCTAAGGGGGAACTTGTTACGGATAACTTACAGTTGAATCTCCTCATATTTAAATGTTTTTGACGATCATTTTTTTTAGATTCATCTTGTTTTGCTGAACGCTGTTAGCTAAACGATTACAATCATGGGCAAATCAGATTAGTAAACCATGTTCAACTAATCTGCTGAATGAAGTTTAGGGAGAGATGAATCTATCTCTCCCAGTCATGTCAGATTAGAGATTTAGGTGGTTGCTATGGAAACCAATATTTGTTGCATAATATTTGAACTCAAATGCCATAACCGATTATATAGTTTGTGTCAAGATAAATTCTAAGAAGTACCTAACATTTGTGCATGGTTAAGTCATAGGTTATAGGGGAATTTGATTTCAAATGGAAATTGACTAGACTGTGATTTGAGAATATATGGATTTTTCCTTAAAACATCGATTGGTTTACCGTGAACTTGGAACTTCTTTGAAGATGTAGAAACGGATTTCATTGAAATTATGTTACATTAAAAGAAAATATCCTAAAAGTCTTTTGCGTGACTGATAACCAAGTACAAAATTATTCGTTATAAAGAAGATGCTTTGATCAGATTCGTGCCCTAAATCAAGGAATGTAAATACAATAAAAATATTACATTTCTTGGTAAATCATTAACTCTATTTTAACGGGAAATTTAAACTTGATATATAGAGAAGTTTTAATATATTTTTCAAAGTTGCTGATGTATTTTTTTTAAATGGATGGCATCCAAATTTATATTAAAAGACAAGCAACCACACCACTAAAAATTATAATACAGACAGAGATAAATTTGGCATATAAGGATGTCCTGTTACTCAAAAGCTAAATCATTTCGTTGTGAATGTTCTCATTTATAACTTTTCTAGATTGAGTCACTTACTATTACAGAATGTAATGTGTCTAATTGCAGTATATCTTAGAATATATATATATATATATATATATATATATATATATATATATATATATATATATTCTAATATATATATATATATATATATATATATATATATATATATATATTAGGTTATATATATATACATATATATATATTAGGTTATATATGTATGTATATATATATATATATTCTAATATATATGTATGTATATATTCTAATATATATATATATATGTATACATATAAATAGTCTAATATATATATAAATATTCTAATATATATATATACATATATGTATATATATATATTCTAATATATATATATATATATATATTCTAATACATATATGTATATATATATGCATATATATTCTAATATAAATATATATATTCTAATATATATATAGTCTAATATATATATATATATATATATATATATATCCTTAGACAGATCGTTTCGCTGTTTCAGAGTTCACCAGTGTGGCTATACAATCCGGGATCGAAACACGAACGTTTTGGCATCAGTTGGAGATTCTAAGGATAGTGGAAAAAGGCGAATTTTTGCGTGTGTATTTTGTTATATACCCGACAGTAACCTAGAGAAAGTCTTGGAAATTCTTGCATTATCAGCAGTAAGAGTGACTGTTTGCAAATTTGCCTTCTTCTTTACACAGTATTAGACTGAATTAATTATTTTTCGGGAGTTAATATCGTCATCCCCATAAAAAGTGTTTCGCAGTTTCACAGCTCATCAATGAGATTAGTCTTACGATCGCTTTAAACCGGGATCGAATCCGGACCGATTTGTTATCATTCGGAGTTTGAGGAGATAGAAACGCAAAATAATACGTCAGATGAGAAGAAAGATGAAGAAAATAATTTAAAAAAAAACAAAAAAAAACGATAAAATTATGTTATATAATATAATATAAAATGAGAAAGAGAAAGAAAATCTGAAATGAAACAGAAATAGATGATGATAGAGGAAGAGAATGGAAATCTGAAATGAAACAGAAATAGATGATGATAGAGGAAGAGAATGGAAATATGAAATGAAACAGAAATAGATGATGATAGATGAAGAGAATGGAAATCTGAAATGAAACAGAAATAGATGATGATAGATGAAGAGAATGGAAATCTGAAATGAAACAGAAATAGATGATGATAGAGGAAGAGAATGGAAATATGAAATGAAACAGAAATAGATGATGATAGATGAAGAGAAAGAAAATCTGAAATGAAACAGAAATAGATGATGATAGAGGAAGAGAATGGAAATCTGAAATGAAACAGAAATAGATGATGATAGAGGAAGAGAATGGAAATATGAAATGAAACAGAAATAGATGATGATAGAGGAAGAGAATGGAAATCTGAAATGAAACAGAAATAGATGATGATAGATGAAGAGAATGGAAATCTGAAATGAAACAGAAATAGATGATGATAGATGAAGAGAAAGAAAATCTGAAATGAAACAGAAATAGATGATGATAGAGGAAGAGAATGGAAATATGAAATGAAACAGAAATAGATGATGATAGAGGAAGAGAATGGAAATCTGAAATGAAACAGAAATAGATGATGATAGAGGAAGAGAATGGAAATCTGAAATGAAACAGAAATAGATGATGATAGAGGAAGAGAATGGAAATATGAAATGAAACAGAAATAGATGATGATAGAGGAAGAGAATGGAAATCTGAAATGAAACAGAAATAGATGATGATAGAGGAAGAGAATGGAAATCTGAAATGAAACAGAAATAGATGATGATAGAGGAAGAGAATGGAAATCTGAAATGAAACAGAAATAGATGATGATAGAGGAAGAGAATGGAAATCTGAAATGAAACAGAAATAGATGATGATAGAGGAAGAGAATGGAAATCTGAAATGAAACAGAAATAGATGATGATAGAGGAAGAGAATGGAAATCTGAAATGAAACAGAAATAGATGATGATAGAGGAAGAGAATGGAAATCTGAAATGAAACAGAAATAGATGATGATAGATGAAGAGAATGGAAATCTGAAATGAAACAGAAATAGATGATGATAGAGGAAGAGAATGGAAATATGAAATGAAACAGAAATAGATGATGATAGAGGAAGAGAATGGAAATCTGAAATGAAACAGAAATAGATGATGATAGAGGAAGAGAATGGAAATATGAAATGAAACAGAAATAGATGATGATAGAGGAAGAGAATGGAAATATGAAATGAAACAGAAATAGATGATGATAGAGGAAGAGAATGGAAATCTGAAATGAAACAGAAATAGATGATGATAGAGGAAGAGAATGGAAATATGAAATGAAACAGAAATAGATGATGATAGAGGAAGAGAATGGAAATCTGAAATGAAACAGAAATAGATGATGATAGAGGAAGAGAATGGAAATCTGAAATGAAACAGAAATAGATGATGATAGAGGAAGAGAATGGAAATCTGAAATGAAACAGAAATAGATGATGATAGAGGAAGAGAATGGAAATCTGAAATGAAACAGAAATAGATGATGATAGAGGAAGAGAATGGAAATATGAAATGAAACAGAAATAGATGATGATAGAGGAAGAGAATGGAAATCTGAAATGAAACAGAAATAGATGATGATAGAGGAAGAGAATGGAAATCTGAAATGAAACAGAAATAGATGATGATAGAGGAAGAGAATGGAAATCTGAAATGAAACAGAAATAGATGATGATAGAGGAAGAGAATGGAAATCTGAAATGAAACAGAAATAGATGATGATAGAGGAAGAGAATGGAAATCTGAAATGAAACAGAAATAGATGATGATAGATGAAGAGAATGGAAATCTGAAATGAAACAGAAATAGATGATGATAGAGGAAGAGAATGGAAATCTGAAATGAAACAGAAATAGATGATGATAGAGGAAGAGAATGGAAATATGAAATGAAACAGAAATAGATGATGATAGAGGAAGAGAATGGAAATCTGAAATGAAACAGAAATAGATGATGATAGAGGAAGAGAATGGAAATCTGAAATGAAACAGAAATAGATGATGATAGAGGAAGAGAAAGAAAATCTGAAATGAAACAGAAATAGATGATGATAGAGGAAGAGAATGGAAATCTGAAATGAAACAGAAATAGATGATGATAGATGAAGAGAATGGAAATATGAAATGAAACAGAAATAGATGATGATAGATGAAGAGAATGGAAATCTGAAATGAAACAGAAATAGATGATGATAGAGGAAGAGAATGGAAATATGAAATGAAACAGAAATAGATGATGATAGAGGAAGAGAATGGAAATATGAAATGAAACAGAAATAGATGATGATAGAGGAAGAGAATGGAAATCTGAAATGAAACAGAAATAGATGATGATAGAGGAAGAGAATGGAAATATGAAATGAAACAGAAATAGATGATGATAGAGGAAGAGAATGGAAATATGAAATGAAACAGAAATAGATGATGATAGAGGAAGAGAATGGAAATCTGAAATGAAACAGAAATAGATGATGATAGAGGAAGAGAATGGAAATCTGAAATGAAACAGAAATAGATGATGATAGAGGAAGAGAATGGAAATCTGAAATGAAACAGAAATAGATGATGATAGAGGAAGAGAATGGAAATCTGAAATGAAACAGAAATAGATGATGATAGAGGAAGAGAATGGAAATATGAAATGAAACAGAAATAGATGATGATAGAGGAAGAGAATGGAAATATGAAATGAAACAGAAATAGATGATGATAGAGGAAGAGAATGGAAATATGAAATGAAACAGAAATAGATGATGATAGAGGAAGAGAATGGAAATATGAAATGAAACAGAAATAGATGATGATAGAGGAAGAGAATGGAAATATGAAATGAAACAGAAATAGATGATGATAGAGGAAGAGAATGGAAATATGAAATGAAACAGAAATAGATGATGATAGAGGAAGAGAATGGAAATCTGAAATGAAACAGAAATAGATGATGATAGAGGAAGAGAATGGAAATCTGAAATGAAACAGAAATAGATGATGATAGAGGAAGAGAATGGAAATCTGAAATGAAACAGAAATAGATGATGATAGAGGAAGAGAATGGAAATATGAAATGAAACAGAAATAGATGATGATAGAGGAAGAGAATGGAAATCTGAAATGAAACAGAAATAGATGATGATAGAGGAAGAGAATGGAAATATGAAATGAAACAGAAATAGATGATGATAGAGGAAGAGAATGGAAATCTGAAATGAAACAGAAATAGATGATGATAGAGGAAGAGAATGGAAATCTGAAATGAAACAGAAATAGATGATGATAGAGGAAGAGAATGGAAATATGAAATGAAACAGAAATAGATGATGATAGATGAAGAGAATGGAAATCTGAAATGAAACAGAAATAGATGATGATAGAGGAAGAGAATGGAAATATGAAATGAAACAGAAATAGATGATGATAGAGGAAGAGAATGGAAATCTGAAATGAAACAGAAATAGATGATGATAGAGGAAGAGAATGGAAATCTGAAATGAAACAGAAATAGATGATGATAGAGGAAGAGAATGGAAATCTGAAATGAAACAGAAATAGATGATGATAGAGGAAGAGAATGGAAATCTGAAATGAAACAGAAATAGATGATGATAGAGGAAGAGAATGGAAATCTGAAATGAAACAGAAATAGATGATGATAGAGGAAGAGAATGGAAATCTGAAATGAAACAGAAATAGATGATGATAGATGAAGAGAATGGAAATCTGAAATGAAACAGAAATAGATGATGATAGAGGAAGAGAATGGAAATCTGAAATGAAACAGAAATAGATGATGATAGAGGAAGAGAATGGAAATCTGAAATGAAACAGAAATAGATGATGATAGAGGAAGAGAATGGAAATATGAAATGAAACAGAAATAGATGATGATAGATGAAGAGAATGGAAATCTGAAATGAAACAGAAATAGATGATGATAGAGGAAGAGAATGGAAATCTGAAATGAAACAGAAATAGATGATGATAGAGGAAGAGAATGGAAATCTGAAATGAAACAGAAATAGATGATGATAGAGGAAGAGAATGGAAATCTGAAATGAAACAGAAATAGATGATGATAGAGGAAGAGAATGGAAATATGAAATGAAACAGAAATAGATGATGATAGATGAAGAGAATGGAAATCTGAAATGAAACAGAAATAGATGATGATAGAGGAAGAGAATGGAAATCTGAAATGAAACAGAAATAGATGATGATAGAGGAAGAGAATGGAAATCTGAAATGAAACAGAAATAGATGATGATAGAGGAAGAGAATGGAAATATGAAATGAAACAGAAATAGATGATGATAGATGAAGAGAATGGAAATCTGAAACGTAAAAATAGAGAAAAAAAGAAACTGGCAACATAATGATAAGACAATTGGAGAAGCAAAAAAAGTAAAATGAATCTGAAATGAAAAATATACAAGAATAATTCAAACATCATTGCACTTTGAACGTAAGTTATCTGTGTCATGAGTACGGATAATTTTAGACTTTCCCTTGTATATATCATTTTTTTTTAATTTCATTTATCCTATAATTCCTCGTCCTGGCTATGACGATAAACTACACCCGGCAGCAAGGTCTCTGATCAGGAAGTTTTGAGGCGCATGGAACCACCTCTAAATTATATTTTTTCCCAGATCCACCCTTACGTTTGCACATGTTAGGGTCCCAGTCATGTGCAAATAGTTAACCCTCAAACTGGGGTTAAAACACTATGAAAGTGTAAAAATATATCTTTATAGTAAAAATACTAACAATACATTTTTTTAAAAGTATTACCAGCAATACATTTTTGGGGAAAATTATTACCAGTAATATATTTGACTCTGAAAACAAACCGTCTTTAAAAATACCTCTACGAAACCTGATCTACAAACTGATTTCTTACTAAGTATACATATTCTATTCATACGATCCTGTGCTAAAAATTGTGTTGGCATTAAATAACCCATTGAAGTTGATAACCCGTGAAACAAAATAATCTAAACTAAACCCTATAAATCCCTTGAAAATGTTTGCATTAAAACAAATTAGAAAAGAAGCCAATTATTCTTCGATGTGACATGTATAACCAGGACGTTTTTATACATTGTACTCTTAGTATGTTCTGCCGTACAGTTATCTTGTTAACCCTATTCGGCGACCCATTTATACAGGTTTGTTATGTAGATGATATACTATTTTCCTCTGTGCATTATGCCTTCAAAATATCCTGTGTGTGTCAAATTTTGCGTGCCATTTTTCCTCATTAAGCAATTTAATCTCTCGCCTGATATCAGGTATAAGTGTCCTTTTTGTTTGCATTGCCCTAAACCTTCGCCATTGCTCCCATCTTCAGTCCATAAAAAATAAAATTGAATATAAATGTTTGTTTTTAAATTCAAGTACTTGATTATTAATTCTGAAACTGTTTCGCTTTTGATCAAAACTGAACAGCAAAGGGATATTTTCTTCGGCCACTCGAGAAATTGAAGGTAAGAAGTTACTCTGGATTCTAGAATGATAATAATAATATGTTTAGAATTTTATTCTTTGGAAGTGCCTTGTTACTCTTATGTTTTGTTCAAAATTAATACTTCTATCTATAAAAGGCAGGATGTGTGTGCGTGCGCGCGTGTGTGTAACGAATGCACGGCCACAATTTTCGACGGATTTGCACCAAAATGTACATGCACATGCTCCAAGTTAGCGGGAAGGCCAAGACCGACTTTGCATTTCCAGTTACGAGTCCTTTTTTAAAGCTGATCATTTTGTGTTCTTTTCGTTTGGTTCTTTTTTCGTAACACATTAAATGTTTAGTATAGAGCTTAGAAAAAAATCGCAGTGTGAGATAGGCAAGAAGTAAGGCATGTAGCAACATCAGTACGGTCAAGTGATAGCGATTGCTGTACGAGCTGTACGATTTTCGAATCAAGCTCGGGCAACGGCGGGTCATGCTGCTAGTTTTTTTATAACCTCGGAATGAACTATTGGAACTGCTAGGTAACCTTGATATATGTGGGAATTAGAATAATGCAAAATCTATACTGTCAGAAAATTGCCTACATTCAGATAAGAACTGAGTTCTGGAAATATACAAAAAAAAAGTGGTTTAAGACAAGGATGTGTCTTATCGCTTCAATCTGTACAGTGAGGTCATTCTAAGAGAATTAGAAATTCTACCAGGATTCATTCTTAGCAGCCAGTCTTAACAACATAAATGTCCCCAAAAATGACACAGGGTTGATATTAGATGCAGAAAGGAAACTACAATAACTCCTAGAAGAGGTAGTTAAGGAAAGCTTGCAATTAACTAAGCATCAATTGCAAAAAGATTGAATGCATGTTTGTTAGCAGAAGGAACAGCCCAAAATGCAAAATTGGAGATACCAAAATCAAAGTGATGTAACTATTTAGATATATGGGAAACGTGAAAGGGCAACTCGGAAATCAGATATTGAAAGATGCCTTCCAAAAGCTAAACAAAATATTAAGAAACAAAGATACAACGAAAAGACTACCGAAATGCTGTGTAGTATTAGTTCTCCTATATGCCAGTGAAAGCTGGAAAATCTCCTCACAGATGAAATAGAGGCTTGAAGCAACTGAAATATGGTTCTACAGAAGATTGTTGAGGAGACTCTGACAACAAAAAGGACACTGAAATTAATATCAGGAAGAGACATTTGAAATTTTGGGGCCAGGTAATGAGAAAAGTGGGCTTGGAAAATTTGACACGCACAAGATAAATCGGTCAAATTAAAGCAACATACTACTACATGGCGAGCTTGCGCAAATGGTTGGCTGAGCAGGGTTTGGGATAGATGGCAAAAAGACAAATATTATTAAGAGTTACAAAATGCAGAAAATTGTTGAATTACCACCATCCTGAAGTGACCCGGCACATAGAAGAATAAGATATGCCCACCACACCGCAAACCTCCCAAACCAGCGTCAGACTTGAGGAGGGTGGGAAAATAACGCAGATTACAGAAAGACACGTAAATAGATATTTAGATATATTTTCTAGCTGGTAATAATTTTTGTTATATTATTAAATAATACACAGAAAATATCTATATAAAGTTCTTAATTATGTATTTCTGTGACGATAAATGGTCAGTTAGTGGTCATGGAAAGAATTTCGGTAAAAGCAAGTTTTCTTCTGCAATAACAGAATGTGAAAAACCAGGAATCCCAATTCCGAACTGACATGAGAGGCACGTACGCGTGACAATAGGTAATACAAACCAGGAATGGTTGAAATGAAAAGTAAGTAAATTAATTACATGGTAACTAGTTTATGAAATTGTACACCAAATTAATTTATAAGTATGTGTCAGTGCAGCAGTAATTCTTTGATGCATATTTGATTGAAGACTAAAATAACTCACTATTTACATTATTCGAACTATTGTCCTCATCTTTGTCACCTTATTTATTACAACATTACGGCAAGAGGACACATATGACAGGACAGTGACAGGGCCCAAAGAGTGTGAGTTCAATACCCGGCTAAGGGGGTTGAGAACTTGGAGAGAAGAATTAACAGGAGATAACTGATAACTGACATCCATGAAACATAACACGTGGAACTAGAACAGTCTACCCCAGTGAGCAAAATAAAGGGTTCAGTTCGACATTCCATCCACCTGAAGGCCGGAGCGTACAACGACCGAAACGTTGTAGTGACTATGGCGAGGAAAATGAGGACAATAATCCGAATAATGTAAATAGTGTACATAATACATCATTTCAGAAATATAGACAGATACTAAAATAAATGCTTAATTTTTATTCGGTTCCGATCATTTCTTTCTTGCTTAAGTGGATAATTGAACATAAGTTGGCTAAAGACATTTAAGCACTTTCGGCTTTCATAAGGCATAATCAAAAAATTTAGCATGATTTAACAGGTTTATGTCTACGTGAATGCTTCATGGTACTTTGGTTGTAGATTCGTGTCGAGTGCTTCAAGAACCGCTGACTGCCAGGTTTGACTTTTTCACGAGGTACTCCGTAGTGTAGTGCCGATTTTTTTTTCAGTCCAACTTTTCAACGAGAACTAGGAAATCTTTGCTTAACGAAGAAAATTAAACAATAAAATCATAAAGAAATAATTGCCATTGTTCATCATCTAAACCTTCTCAGACAGGTACAGGAAAACATTTAGCAAACCTGCTAAAAGTAAAAAAAAAAGGCGCCTCATGAAGTAGCAACAACTGAATTTATGGAATAGGAAGATGTATACTAGTCAGAAGACCAAAGGGATGCAATTAGATTTGTCACCAAACTGCAAAGACAACACGAGAGTAGGAAGTGATGCCAGAAAATGCGATGCTCGTAAAAGACAAAAATAGAAGCCACAGACGCATGAAGGAAGCGACACTTGGAAACTACCAACGAACCACAACGCATAGCTATTGACACAAACCTATCAAGCCACGATAAATTCGTAGATAATGAAAGCCGAAAGTGCTTGAGAGACCATGGTCAATTCCAATTATCCCCGGAAAAGAGAAAAAGGATCCAAAGCGAATAAAAATAAAAACAATTAAAGACTTTCTTCAGTCTTAAATCAAATGCCCATCAACGAAAGATTGCTGCACGAATACATTTAATATATCCCCAAAAATATACTCGTTCTTTCATTAGTAAGTTTGATGAGATTGATAAGGTCAAATTGAAAGCTGATTTAAAAGATGACCTAAAGTCTTTGCTAACTTGGGCAGACGAATTGGATGTTAAATTTAACAATTCCAAAACGAGACTGCACTCTGTCAATTATCTGAGAGATCATGGCAGATGCTAACCTCCGGGTTAGTAACGTGTTATGCTTTCCCGGTCTAACAGTCTCGGCTGTCATGGCGTGGAAAGACAATATTGAATCCATTGCTAGGTCTGCTTGTTAAGAAGGTTTGTTCGCTGTGACGGGCTTGACATTTTTACTCTCCAGAATCCTTCATATATATATACGTCTATCATTCTTCCATGCTTTGAATATTACTGCTGCATATGGCCCGGTGCCACTACTGTATATTTAGACATTCTTGATAAAATCCAAAGAAGAATCAGCAATAATATTGGTCCCGATATGGCATCTCGTCTTCACTCAATTTCCTGCCGCATTAAAGTATTAGGTTGGTGCAAAAATAATGACGTAATAACGTCGTTTTTTGACGTTAAAATACGTCAAAAAACGACATTATTATGTCATTATTTTTGCACCAACCTAACAGCTTCACTGTGCCATTTCTACAAACAATTTCGTGGCAAATATTCAGTTAAACCCTTCACTATTATACCATGACTTTATGAATTTAAGCACAATAATAGATTAGCCACAAAGTCTCATGACTTTACAGTTGAATTGGCTCGATGTATCAGCAAGTTCTATGCTAACGATTTGTTGCAATACTCGCTTGTGGGACTTTCTTTCAGCTCCGTGCTTTCTAGCCAAATTTGATTTTCAAAATTCTAAATGTAATGTCAAGTTTTATCTACTGTCTCCTGATTACTATTCTATTGTTCTTGTTCCTTAATAAAGTCTCCCTGCTTTCTTATTTTTTCACGCTTAGTAACCACTTTATTGCCATGCTCGAGGTGAAATAATTTTAAAAAATGACAATATATGCAGTTTTAATGAATTTAAAAACAAGATTTATGGTTAAAATTCAGAAATATCAATGTTCATTGAGTTACGAAGATTAAAAATGGTTCAATTAAATATTAAATGAAATGGAATACACATAAAGATTCAAACTTAGGACAAAGTAAAAAAAAAAGTGAGCACATTGTTTTCCTGTGTCGGGTACCCTGTAATTTTGGAGGACACCCTATATATTTCTTATTATTTTAAACGTTATACTTAATTGTGGTTTCGCATGCTTGAGTTGACGTCACTGTTTTTTGTTCTACCAGCGTGCACATTCGATTCTTCTAAATTGTGTGTGTGTGTCTGTGTGTGTGCCTGTGTGTGTGCAAAAATGAAATGTATAGTTTGAAAAAAAAATCACGACATCTATAAATTGATATTTTTGCTATATATAATAATTATTAGTCAATATCAAGACTCAGGAAGACATAGCACCCCACCCAGGCAGTACCTCGACTTAGGAAACGGGCCGGGTTTATTGTCCGGCACTTGCGACGTATCCAAAACGGAAAGTGCCTAGGGGACTTCGGCAATTTTTCCCCGGTATTCCCGTTAAACCCACCACTTTAAAACTCGACCTAGTGTCGCATTTGCTAACAACGTGGACGCCATGAATTTAGAAATATTTAGCCGATATATAGTGTTTTTCTAAGAGCAATTTAGATTTGACACAAAGCCAAAAACATGGGGTACCCAGTGAAGATTTTATTTATCAGATATGCAAGGAAACGGAAGGGAATTCCATATGCGGGAAGTACGAGAAAAGATACTGTTACTAAAGAAGTGACTGTTGCATTTACCTATTTTAAAAGTAAATTGGTTGAACCTAGATGCCAATCTACTAACACATTTGAATTCATATAGTCGGGTACCAGAGAAAAAAGGTCTAAGCAGACCAGTTGCCATGAAAATATGAGTAGAAAAGACTGAAAGATGCCACGCTTTGGGGGAAAGAGACGGAAGTCTAAATGCATGGTCCAGATCATTTCATTAAAGATTCTTCTTTGGATTTTGTCAAGAATCTTGAGATAAAAATCAGGAGCACCAGATAAGATATGGCTGCAGTATTCAATACCCTTTCGAATGGGATATTTGTAAATCTTAATCAAATTGCTTCCATTATTTCAATAATAAACTAATCATTTAATGTCACATTTTTCCAAACACTATGACACAAAATGGCGCTACGTGAATGGCAATATCTATATGCCTTCCTCTTCTACAAGCCTATAGAAATATAAGTAGAGAATCACTGAGGCGCTGGAGAATGTTACACAAGACATGCTACATCCTGTTGGACAGTAGCTGGACTACTGACTTGACGTGTTTCGTGTTACAGGTGGTTCGCATATTGGACTATTGAAGATTTGTGAAATCGCTTATAAACTCTACTTCTCTTAGAATATCTTGTCATATTTTTGATAAATAAATCTTTTATTACTATTTTTTATTATTATTCCCGGATTAGAGTTTTACAGTTTTCAGAAGATTAATCAACATCATATATTAGTGAAGGATAATTATAATATAACTTTTGAAATATTATAGTAAATTTACAAAAAAGATGAGGACACACGCACACACACACACACACACACACACACACATATATATATATATATATATATATAGATAGATAGATAGATAGATAGATAGATAAACCTATAACCTAAAGCGCTAGACAATCTACCTCAGTTTCACCTAAGTCTATCGTCAGGGATAACCCGTTATTCCTGACGATCCGCTTAAATGAGACCGTGGTAGGTTGTCTGGCTCTTTAGGTTTAACTTAGGTTTGCTGTACGTAGCGTATCGAGCACTTTTTTTAGTTAGTTAATTTTCTTACTCGTATCGGGTTTTTTTTCTTGGACTCTGAACTTGAATACTAGACGATTACTTTCGGCTAAAGTACATGTTCTCTGTTCCTTCTACCATTTTGTCCCTTTGGTATTAGTTTGTTTATTTACAAATCAAGGCACTTAACGTTTTCCGGACGAGTGTAATTTGTAATAATATATATATATATATATATATATATATATATATATATATATATATATATATATATATATATATATATATATACTCAACGTATTCGACGTATGAGGGTCAATCAGTTCAGTTCCTGGGAAACTGACAGCCCGACACCAGCACATAAGATTTGATTATAGTGGCGAAGGTTTCGTGCAGTAACATCCACACTATTTTTAAGGGTCGAATACAGAGACCTGGTGCACTACGTGGCACAAGGTCCCCAAACGACCCTCCACAGGTTTTGAATTCAGAGTTGTCCTTCTAGATGCCATCCAAGGCTATAGAACCAAGTCTGTCCTGCTATTTACCCATAGCTGGAGGAACAAGATGATTCATACCTTTCCCAAGGTTATTAGCACGTAAGTGAATGTAATGGATGCGACTGGAATTCGAACTCGGCTCTCCGATTCCTCAATCCAAGCCATTGCGCCACCGTGCCTCCTATATATTTCAATTTGTCATAATTCTTACCCTCTAAAACTGAAATATCTACTCTGGAGACAAATTCATTTTGTTTTACTTTCATTTAACCAGAATATTCCTTCCTTTATCTAATTCTTCGAGTGGCAAGAATTTCTGCAAAAATGATTGATTCTCATAGTTATGCACTAATCTTAGTTTAACCAGTTATTCTTAGAGTGAATGACAATTTAATATCGAAAAATATCTCCTGAGTAGAATCCATTTAATCACACAGAGAGAAACATTTTTTTTTAATTTTGTAAACATCGTCTTAGAAACGCAGACGTCAATTAATTACAGAATATATTAAATTACATTAACAAAGAAAAATAAATAAATAATATATATAAATTTTTAATAAAGCTGACACGTGACTTCTTTACGAGCTGAGGCACGAACAAATGTCAGTCAATGAAGTCTGCTCTATAACGTCTTTGGAACAGCTAGGAAAATCTTCCTATCAAGATTGCACCAAAAGTCGAAAATGTTATTTCTTTTTAAATTTATGATGAAATATTTGTAAAAGGAAAGAAAACACGACATTATTATAAATATATACACTAGTTCAAATATTATTATGTAACTGAAATGTTTCAAAATTATATTACGATTAAACTATCGAAGTTTGTAAAATATTATAGACTAGCTTAAATGCCGCCGTATCGGGCAGCATTCAAGCTAGCTCCTGCGGAGGGCCCTTGCTTAGGGCTTCATCACAATAGGTAGGGAGAATTAGATACAATACGAAATAATAAAATACAGAAGAAATCAAAATTAACTGCATTAATATTTAAACTTATCTTTTAAAAATCCATCCTCCGCTATTTAATTTAAAGAAAATTTGATGTACGTGGGTCCTTACTTTCCGTACAAACAATTATTTTTTTTTTTTTTTTATGGGATGCTTTCGTTGGATTATTCCCAAATTTATTTCCAAGTTATAAAAAAAAATTATCGTACAAAAATATTCGTGGCAGAAAATCACAGTAATGAAAACTTTGGAATCCAAAATTTCAATATTGCGGGTCCAAATCCTGCCTGGAATGTTTTTGATTTGCTCACATAGTCGACCTTATTCCAAAATGGTATGATATGTTGCGCCACGACTTCTAGAAGTAAAGTTGAAAAAGTGTGACACACTGACATTCGCATTTATAAATGTATAAAGACGGTGGACTAAATAGATAGTCTATTAATAGACAGCACCTCGGACTGAGTAACCGGAGGGCCGAGTTCGAATTTCATTCGTGTTCATTGTATACCATTGGATGAATCAATTTCTCCCAAAGTATGCGTAAATAGCACGAGAGACTGGAGGTGGGGGGCTTTATGCCTTAGGTGTCAACTGGTCTAGAAAAACTGATAGCCTCGTGTACAAACCAGCTGTCGGTGAAGAGCTTGGAGAAGAGATGTGGGCCGCCAACCCGCTGAAACAACCACGAGGAAGAAGAATCAAAGTCTGTTCCTTCTGCCCACACACTTCCCCAGACGATTGAATCTAAAGCGGGACTGATGATGATCATACTCAACATTCTTTAGCTCTATATGTAGGGTAAAAAATGTGTATTTTAGAAGTGTCAATTCTTTTAAACTACAAGAGTTTACTGATAGTAAAACAAATAATAAAAGAAGAGGCTTTAAGTAGAGAAAACAACTCTTGTGATTACACTTAAAAAAAAAGAAGAGAACCGGAAGGAAAATCCACAAGCCGGAAGTATGCAAGAAGAAACTATTTACATAGAATTTACGATTAACACCAACAATTTCAAAAGTAACATTATGAGATCTAACTACCAATCTAGTAAGGGGTTGAATTCGTGGAGTCGAGGTATGAAAGAGGAAAGCTTATCCGAAGATTTACCGTAAGAATATCTTCAGAAAATTCACAGGGTATATATGCCAAGGAAAGCAACTGAAGTCACCGATATCATTGCAGATTATTTGGATTTTGCCAAGAATCTCTATATAAATAGCAGAAGCACCACACCACATATGGCAGCAATATTGATTTATGGACGAATGGTTGACTTATAAACGTATAAATTCTGGTGGGGGAAAAATTATCACACGCCGATTTTCTTAACCGCAAAGCTAGCAACTTATTCAGTATCACCATTTTACTTGATGAAAGGTGAAAAGGTGCGACGGAAAAAACAAGTTGCTCCCCTGGAGTTTAGCATCGGTCATTCTAAATGGAAAAAATTAATTAAGGTGGTTAAAAAGAGCAGTTGCATTTTGGAGGCGTTAAAATTTCAAAGCCATTTCCTACCCTATTTAAAAAAAAAAATCAGGGAGAATATCATTTTTAAAATAAGCTACCAATTGGTTTTATGGAACCTAACAGATACACCATATTTCCTAGTGTATAATACGACATTAGTGGAATAAGGCTCCGTGTTTCGGAAGCTAAAAGCAGGAAATAAATTACATACTTGAGTATAACACGATCCCGTAGTGCAGCCATCTCTATGCATCTTTTTTTCTAATTACCGTTTCAAAACAGATTTTCAAATTTTCGAGGAAAAAGTGCTAACTCTTCATACCAGTAATGCATTTTAAGTTGTTAATTAGTCTATCATACTTTTCAGTTTGATATGACATTATATTTCTCTGTATTAATAAACTATGAAAATAAAATAATATTTTTTTTTTATTAAAAATTGCCGACATATCACGTTTCTTCTGTAAAACCTTTATTAACGTCTACGTATTTTCTTCTTCTTTTTTTTTTCTTTGTTTAACTATTGTGCTGAGTGCATTTGTAATTTTGGTCTATCAAATAAATTATTTTTTTTTTAACTTGAGTTAAAATGTCTAGAAACGTGTACTTGTGTATAATACAAACCCGTTCCATTTTTGCCTTTCATTTTCGTTCAAAATTTCTCTTATTATACCGCCTTACGGCCGTATCACGTTGAAATATCAGTTCTTGAAAGTTATGAAAGCTCGAGCCTGTTTAGTAACTTGATCCAATTAATTGATTTGGTTGAGTTTGTTTAGCGGCACATCAACACTTCTATCGATTATTTAATGCTGAATTCTAAATGTTTTGAACGCATTTTTATTACTTCAACTAAATATATTTTGAACTCAAGTGTGTGTCTTCAACTACACATAAAATATATTTTTTGGTCATTTTGCTATAAAATACATTACTGGTCATTTTGATATACATATGGATTGTTGGTATCGTTACTGTAGAAAGGTATCTTTAAACATTCAGTCTTTTGCTTTTGTTTGGGGGTTCACTATTTGCCCACAGCTGAGACCGTAACGGGTGCTGCCACCCCGGGTCAGAATGGACCTGGGAACAACGGCAATTAAGAACTAATTCCACGCTCCTCAAAACCTCCAATCTCCCGAGTAGAGGCCTTGTTGGCGGATGTAGTTCAATGACACACCCGGGGCTAACAAAATATGAGCGCTTGGAAATACCAATACTTTGAGCTTGAATGTACGGGTGGTCTTGTGGATAAAGCTGCAGAATGAGTTCCCGTCGAGTTCGGTATATTCAATTACGCGCAGATACCCTTTGTGGAAGTTATATATTCACATCTTCCACCCATCCACGAAATAAAAAATGTAATCTGTTTATATTTCTGAGATAATTGTCATCATCTCGCCACAAAAAATCTCCTGAGCCTACGATGCATATAAATTAATACAATATGAGAATCAGTAATAAGGAGTGCCAGAGAAAAGTGATCATAGCAACAAAAATGCAATATGAGCACTGTTAAAAAAACTGAATGATAACAGCAAAAACTGCAATATGAGTACTGGTAAAAAATATTTTCTGAAGACATTAGTTTTATAATACCCAGAAACCATAGAAAGATGTCCTCAAGGATACATGGCACAGTGGATAAAGGCGTTGGTTAGATCCAGTGACAGGACCCAAAGAGTGTGAGTTCTGGAGAACTTTCAGAGGGAAAATTAACAGGAGATAACTGATAATTGACATCCATTAAAAACATGGCACGTGGAACTAGAACAGTGAGCGACATTCCCACCACCAGAAGAAAGCTGAAACGTAATAAATATGGCGACAAAGATGGATATTGTAAATAGTGTAAAAAATGTAATATTAAATACAATAGTAAATATTTGTCTGCATAGATATGCAACAATAATTGCTAATGTCCAGAGGGAAACAGGCGTATGAGATCAATTATTCCTAATACTCTGAATGAATTATTCTTTCATCTTTTAAACATTATCATGCGTATTCTTGTAATCTATTAGGTTCCTGGATTTTTCTTTCACTGATTTTCTTAACGACACTCTTGCTTTGAATTTCACTTGCCGTTGATTCCGACATACTTTCTTTCCTTGAATACAGTTTTTCTTCATTTATTTCCCTCTTTCAATTATGTACAAGAGGTTTTCTGTTGGATTAATATCTAGAGATCCTGGGTGGCCTGCTATTAATTTAATATCTTTGAAATCGATTTTTACGATTGTAAAAAGTCAGCTTTGCCGAAGTTGAAATTGGAATCTCTTATATGAATATGTTGTTGACCTTTCACGTATTTGTGGCATGTACCACTAAGAATTTTTACTGTGACATCATCCTATTTACAAAAGAACTGTGTATGTTTACAACTATTTGCGTTGCAAAGTTGACGGTTATTTATACATTATTAGGTTGTCGTCTTATTGACGTAAGATATACGCTAGTTTTGGCGTCTGTAAATGGGCAGTTTTCTTTCATTTTTGAAAGTTTGTCAATGAATACATAGTAAATAATTGTGTCTTTGAATATTAAATACAGGAAATATTTGCTTACAGACACACTTGGTTTTTCAGAATTTCTTTTTTTTAACTAGGAACCTGCCGGATTTTTCAAACTACTGGACTAACAGAAAAAAAAACGTCAGAATAATCAGTTAATGCATTATTCAGTCAATTATGTTCCCTACATGATACACGATTAGGCAATCACGTCTCTTTCAATGCATGGCTGACTACACAGAAGATTTTCCCGAGGAAGCTAGCCGTTTCTATCTGCGGTAGACTGGTTTCCAGCTAAGGCTATATGACCAAGTCTTCTCTGCTATTTACCACAAAGCTGGGAGGAAAAGAGATGGATTCGTACCTACCCAAGGCTTTATGGGCGTATGAAACCATGAAGGGCCATGATCCTTCAATCTCTTTTGGTAGCAGACCCGTCTTTAACTTAGGTTTCGCAGATGACATTGACCTCATAGAAGGTAGTAACAGTGAGCTCCAGGACTTGATCAAGAAATTTTTGAAAAAGAAGGAAGATATGGAATAGAGGTCAGCTCTGAGAATTCCAAATCAATTGTGAATAGCACAAATAATAACACCAGTGTCAACATTACCATGAATGGAAATTCACTGGGAGAAATAAATGCATAGGAGCCATCTTGTCTAAAGATGTTACCTGCATCTCAAAAATCCGCAGACGGATTGCCGATGCCATGGCAGCGATGACCAAATTGACAAAAATATGAAGGAGCAAAATCAGCTTTCAAACAAAGTAATGCAAATCGCTGGTAGTCTCCATTCTCCTATATGGATGTGAAACGTGGACACTGTTGGCAGATACAGGGAGAAGGATCCAAGCGTTTCAGAATAAATGCATGAGAAAATTAGTTAGCATTTTCTATCGGGAACAAAACATAATGAGTTTGTGAGAAAAAGTGTTGAAATTTTTGTGGGACATCAGCAACCTCTTCACGACACCGTCAAACAGAAAAAATGACGTGGTTTGGACATTAAAAAGCACGGCAGCCAGTGCAAGACCATTAGGCATGGCACCATGGAAGATGGACGTAGGATAGGACACCAACGCAAAAACTGTTTAGACAATGACAGGTATGACTGTAGCAGAATTTCTGATGGCTGCCGTTAATAGACAGGAAAAAGACTTAGTGTGGATTCTGCATTCGGATCCGCGATAAGATTTTTAAAAAATTTAAGGGTATGATTATGTTGAATGTAACAAATTGGAATTCGAATTCGACTTTGCGAATTCTTATTCCGAGCAATTATCCATTACACATCAACATCGAATTAATTGCTCAAGTTTCATATATTTTTCTTTGCAATGTTTACATAAGTGTTAGATTTCTTGCTTTCCTGCCGTTAACATGAAAGTTTAGATTTCTTTTGTTTAAGAGCATATCAACACCGTATGATAAAGGGTTTAGTTCGCACATTTACCCTTGAACAAATATAGATTTATTCCCAACCCCCGCAAGCTTTGGGTTAATAGCAGGGAAGTGAAAACTTTCTAGCCTTGGTTATCAACTAGTCTAAAAGAAAAAAAAAAGAATTTTAAACAAGTCTGAAGAGCGATGGTATTACTCAGGATAACTTGGCCTCGGCCTACCAAATGCCCCTCTAAATACATATGGTGCTTTAACAACAATAATTGTTTGTGGGATGATTGATATGGTTTCTGCTCTCTCGTTCCCCGCCCCAGCTATTCTAATACGCCCCTGTATCGAAAGAGAGTGTTCTTTCTCTCACTCCAGCCTCTTATTAAACATTTTATTTTCTTCAAGTATTTCGTTTCATTAAAACAAGCGAGAAAGTTTTAAAAAAACACAAAAAATAATGCATACATATTTATTATTTGAAAATTAATTTCTCACTACAAAATGATTAAACATAAGATGTTGATTAATTCCATTGTTATATTTAAATGTATTTAAAGTGCTAACAATATTACGAAAAATATTTGGAAGTCTTGTAATTTTTCAACACGACTTTCTCTATTCCTTTTCTTTTTATATTCATAGAACGATATATATATATATATATATATATATATATATATATATATATATATATATATATATAAGCTCTCGAAATAATTCCATTGAGTTCTCGTAGAGGGAGGGGTAATTTTTAAAAACAGTGGTCGCTGCTGCTAATTCAATACTCTTCTACTCGAATCGAGCTCTCCCAGCTACTGACATATTTCGCATAGCAAACACTTTAAAATTTCACATCCACTCTACCGTGTGACAATAGCTTGACGGTAGGATCTCTGACTGATGCCAAATCAGTCAGAAGCAATCGGATGTCCACATTGATGACTATATATATATATATATATATATATATATATATATATATGTATACATATATATATATATATATATTTATATGTCTGTGTGTGTGTCTGTATGTGTGTGCCTGTGTGTGTCTGTGTGTGTGTAAAATATTTTCAGATAGAGTGTATCTGTAAATGAATGAAAAGAGATACGGGGAAACAACGTTCTTAGACCACTCGTTTTGTCCTCGGAGGGGCTTTATCATTTTGTTGCATATAAAAAATTTTCCACAATATTATTCGATTACTTTTTGCCAGTCATGGAATTGTGATAATTTGTGTCCTCCACATCTGGTGACTGACGTTACAAACACCCGATGAACATTCATTAGCGGTCATAAATTTAAAAGCCTGCACACCCCAATGATATCTTCGCCTTTGTATATAAAACGTGCCATAAAATAAGTCCTCTATTACGCCTGCGATAAATATTTTTCCTCTTGCTTCTTTATATATATATATATATACTTTTACTTTCTCGAACAGCACATACATATGGTTTATATTATAATATTTTATTCTTGAGAGAGCTAGATCTGAGCACCCAGATAATATATTTTTAATAGTATATGCCGTTTACACGCTTGGCATGCTGGTTGTTCTTCTTTCTTTAGAAAGTACGAGTGGATTATTCTCGTATTGCCAAAGCGTACTTTGGCCAGTACCATTTCTTCCTTACGAGATTTTATGGGAGCTTACTTCCATTTTCTTAGTTTCGGGCTGAATTAAGTAGAATTTATTGTGTGAATTACCGTCCCTGTATCGTCGCCATTCCTTTTGAATATATTTACTAATAACCTCCTTAAAATCTGTGTATAGAATTTTGGTTCTTGTATCCACATTCACACCTAAAGTCGACTTGGCTGCTAAGTCTGCCTTATTATTACATTTAACTCCGATGTGTATGTGAATTCAGCATGGTTTGAATTCTTTGTGATTGTTAAAATTAATTATTTTACATTATATGTATTTTACATTATATTTTCATGATAAGCGTGTTGTTGCTTTTTTCTACAACGCCAATATGGCGTAGGGTAAGTTTGAAAAAAATTAGAAAATTTTTGTTTTCACTCTGAGATAACGTTACGAACATGATCGATTGTATAAGACGCTGCAGGGAGGCGTCTTTTTTTGATAATATTTTGGCATACTGCTGCACATCCTATCTTGTCTTCACATTTTGACCCGTCTGTATAGATGGATATATGGTTAGGGACGTTGTGCTGAAACATATATTGGAATGTGAATGCTTTCTGTTTTGGGAGATAATGTAATTTTAGTTGCTTGATAGTCCATGGTGGAATACTGACTGCAGTCGATTTTTGCATATTATAGAGTGTGGAGCCTAATTATTCAGCAAAGGATTTAATCCTCAGCCTGTAGGGTTGTATAGCATTATCTTTTATCGGAACAGAACGCAGTAATTATGTTTAAATTTACTGCTGCAAGCTGGGCTATAAGGGCATGATTTTATTTTTACATAGTACAGTAGTTCTAGTTTAGTCCGCTGTAAAGGTGAAAGTGTTTCATTAGTTTAGCTGTATAAGCTCTCCACTGGGAATGTTCTGAAAGCGCCGAAGACTAATCTGAGATTTTGATGATAGGTCACATAGAGAATTTTTACGTATGACTTCCTTGTCGACCAATATATTTAATGAATTTCCTTTTACTTTATTTCTTTCATTACGTGGCTATATATACCAAGCAAATGTTTATTGACCTATGTAAGGTCACCTGTAAAATAGATGACAAATTTATTTTACTTTGGTGTACATTATTCCTAACAAGGATACATGTACCACAGGTGCCCGAAGCCCAGTGTCCTGTATATGGTTGCATAGCTGGCATACTTTTATATTCAATTTTTCACTTTGCTTAAGGCAAACAGCTGTCGCTGGTAGGTTGTTTATTAACAGAAGCTGTTCATTTATTCTACGGCAGTTCCATTGAATTATCTTATGCATGGCTGTCTAAACATTTTCCGGCTTTAGCTTATGTGGTTTTGATTTCTTTTTCCTAGGTTTTAATTTTGAAGGTTTTAGCCATTTAAGGGTTCTGGCTTTCCATTTCTATCTTTTCTAGTTCGTCAAATCGGTTTTACCTAGGAATTTGGTCGTTTTGGATTTCCGGATTTTGTTTAGCTGATTCTGTTCTTTTGGGAGATAAGCTTTTCTGTCTGTCGTTCCTCGGTTTTGATGGCAGGATAAGAGATCACCGTGACCTCTGTTTATTAGGAGATTTGGTATTTTTGTTAGGAGAGGTTTGTGTTTGCGCTGTCGTTTTGCTATTTTTTTTGTTTGTTTTTTGTTTATTTATTATTTCAATTTTTTTCATTTTTCTTCTTTTGCGGTTGAGCCTGCACCATTTCCTTCAAATATAGACTTTTTAGGTAAGTTTAAATTTTGGGTGAATCATTTGGTCCCAAATGCAGGAGATTCTCAGTGAGGGTTCTATATTTGTCAAAGTGACCGGCATTTTTTGTAGCCTTTCATGTAATTTTCTACTACATACCTTACTTTTGAAAATGAGATGCTATTTTTATAATTTACTTCGACAATTTCCCATTCTTTTCCAGAAATCGCATGATCTTCAGTGTAATGGAAGGCTTTGTTGGCAGATCAACATATTGGGCGATTCCTGCAGCTATCCCTATGATATCCGAATTTTGGGAATCTAAAACATCTTAGTGGAGCAGGAATATATTATTCTGCAGGCTTTTTTTTATTTTTTTTGGTAATTTCAGTTGGTTCAAAAGTAAGGCTATATCAGTCAGTTTTTATTGTTTCCGCTTTCCTTTTAATTGAGATTCTATGGTAATCGCTGATCCCGTGGATTCCTAAGGCAGATGTAAATTCCTCAGCCATCGTCAGAGACAACTCTTTACTTCTTTTGTCTTCTTCAGTCTTGCATAAGGTAAGACTTTAATTTTGATATTATGAAAGGTTTGATCTTTATTATATTTTCTGTATGTTGCCTATTTTCACCTCAACTGACAGCTCTCAATAATATAACTGTTTTAGAATTAATCCTACTGGATAGTACCTTTTCAATGAAGAAAGAGTAACATTTTGCCAGCGGAGTTTCTTCACCGGACGTGATGACGAAGAATCTTGGAAATTCCATGTTAATTTCTTTTTTCCGAATCACTGTCTAAAAGAGATCTCTTGGACTTCATATTTCGATTATTCTTAATTGTTGTGTTTTAGGATTCACTGACTTGTCGTGTCAAGGGAAAACCCCAGTCGCCTTGACTGGTCAGAGCTACACAAACCAGTATACTCGAATTTGAGATAGACACTGATCACCAGTTAAACGATTTTTTGCACTTCCCAAATAAATATACAAACTGGCGTGTTCACAGCGATGTCTAAGTTTATATACCTTGAAACTGATTGATTCTCAGCCATCACTTTCTAACGTATATAAATTGGATAGTGATGGTATTTTATCTCGGTATATATTTTGGGTGTAATATTTAAATACTCCATAATTTGATAAGGAAATCGGCTAGGACTTGTCATGACCAGCACATTGATCAGATCGGGCCAAAGTATTATGTTGTGAATAAAATGTAAATAAACTTGACTCCTGAAGCCCTCAGATACTAAGATACAGTTCCCAGACATTACAGGTCGCTAACCACGGCATAAAAGTAGCCTAATTGGGGGGGTTTTCTTACCTCTCTGCAGAGGCGAAGTGGGCGTATTCTGAAGCCCTAGCAGAGAAAGCCTATACACACACACACACACACACACACACATATATATATATATATATATATATATATATATATATTGTTATCCACAGACAGGCTGTATCATAGCTCATCAGTGTGCTTAGAAGTTGCCTCTAGCTAGGATTGAAACCCAGCTGAATTGGCGCCAGTCGGAGATTCTGCCCCTAAGCCGTTGAAGAGATAAAGGAACGTCAAAAGAAACCAAAACCTCCTTGAAAATAGCTAAAGGAGAGGTCGAGAAGTCTTCGGCCAGATGATGGCATCAACAGATTTTGTACACCATCACTCCCACCAAATGAAAAAATGTAGGAACACTGGAAAAGCTAAATAAAAGATTAATAAAATTGTCCTTGTGTATCATATTCAAAGAAAGATGTTTAACACAAACATGGCTGCTGAAATATATATATATATATATATATATATATATATATATATATATATATATGTGTGTGTGTGTGTGTGTGTGTGTGTGTGTGTGTGTGCGTGTCGGGCATTTAGGCAGCAAACTTTCGTTTATGCATGTTTCATTAAAAACGATAGACAAGATACTGCAATTAGCTTTTTATTAAATTTTTCTCGTGTTCGGAGTTCGAAGTCCAACATGTTGACTTTTTCTTTTTCTTTACTTAATAATATTAAACACGAATACGGCCACAATATTCTAACTGTTCCGAGAAAATAAAACATCTCTTTAACAGTAAAACATACACACAAAACACCCCCAATTAAATTGAAAAAATAATATCATCCTTGATAATAGCTAAAAGTATAGCAATTATAGGACAGTTTATACATACGCAGTGTCCAAAAAAGAAAAAAAATCTTGTTGGAACACAAGAAAAGTTAAATAAAATGCTTAGTCATTGTACGTTGTCTGTCGTTTTTAATGAAACATCCATATATATATATATATATATATATATATATATATATATATATATATATATATATATATATATATATATATATGTATCACATTTCTTGCACCAATATGACAACGGAAGAACAGTTTTAATCGATCCTTGTTACAGGACATTAACCACAGTGTATTAGAATAATTATACGGTGATTTTCGTTGATCATAAAATATCTAAGCACTTAACTCAAAAAACACGCGCGTTGGGACAATTCTTTCTGGAGTTTAGAAATCAACGTACCATGATTTACCTGTGTATCATGTTTCGGTTAAATCAAGCTGAAAGCACCGTCTTTTGTTCAGTCACTGAAAATAAGTACTTTGAATAATTGGTACATTTAGTAGTATTTGTTAGGTTTAACTATGCTCATTGTTTTGGAAAGCAATTGAAAATTTTGGTTCCTGAATATAACCATTCAACAATGGTTGTTATATGAAGATTTGAAGAATTATTTATATTTTGTTACTCAGCATAATTCATTTTTATTTACTAAGAAAGTCAATAGGAAAGAATAACACAAAGCACTTATTTTATTGCTTGTATCATCAGAAATATTTGAGCATTATCTTGACTTGAAGACCAACCTCTACCTCCATCGATAGTTATATAATTATTCGATGACTAAAAATTCGGTCTCAGAATAGGAATTATATATACATATATATATATATATATATATATATATATATATATACTAGCACTATAACCCGTCTTTGACCGGGTCTTTCATTACTAAGTATTTTTACCGTTCAGTTGGAGAAGTTTCAGTTTAAAGTCAGTGCACTTGAAAATCAGTAGTAGTAACTATAATTGGGTGCAACTTAGGCACATCACCAAATTGGGGGTTAACAATTTGAACGGCAGGATGGCCCTAACAAGAGCCGTTTTTGCATTCTCACGAACAGCAGCAGTTGAAGAGGGGTTTCTCTTTTGATCATCATTTTCAGACTCGCGTGCAGAAGCGGCCATCTATGCTTTTCTGGAAAGCCGATGGCTACGTTGATCTTCGAACTCAGTGGCTCTGATTGAAGCATTCCGAGAGGCATTTCTAGATAGGCAAACTGAACGTTCTAAAGACGATTCGTTATCTCTTATTCGCATGGCAGACTTTGGCGCCGGCGGTTTTACGACCTAGGCAAGATCTTTTCTGGTGGCATGTCTTTGGCAAGTATGAATTGTCAAATGGAATGCGTGGGCGAATACCAGCAGAGAACACTGTAAAGCTATAGGAATCACTAAGCTCGGATAACTTTAGGAAAGGTTGGGAAAATAAATGTTGAGTAATAAAAAAGCAAGCTTACTTATTACTACGGTGAATGCAATGCAAAAGCTGGCAGGACAATAAAAATTTTAAATTCGGAACGGCTATAAACGACAATGAAAGCAACGCCTTAAAACTGTAGTAGTAGGCTTTATGCAATGGAAAAGGTAACCTCACTTGAGAGAGATTGAAAGCTTGGACAAGAGAAGAAGAATGTGTTATTTGGACACAAAACCGGCACTGAAGAATTATCTATCGAACAATAATTTCATCGAATTCGGATGAAAACTGTGGAAACGCATAAACAACATCCAATCACACACACACATACGTACACACATCTTGAGAATTATAGATATAGATAAAATTATTGTATTTATTTTTATTAAAGTTTTTATGAAAGATATATATCCATGAACAGATAGTAAAACGTTTCTGAGAGTTATAATGGATAGGAAGTAGTGGAAAGCTATTGTCGCCAAAATTTTGGACACAAAACCGGCACTGAAGAATTATCTATCAAACAAAAAAAAAGTAATCGAAATCGGATAAAAACTGTGGAAACGCATAAACAACATCCGATCACACACACACACACACACACACACACACACACACACACACACACACACACATAGATGCATCTGTTGTCCTTCGAATCCGAAGATGACGTATCGTTTCTGCATCTCATCTGTGAACTCTGAAGTGGTTACGCAACCCCAGGCCGGAGTCGCAGAGTCTGGACCAGTGGGGAGACTGAAAGTCCGATTTCGCAATCTTTGCTAACGATGCCCTGTGGCGTTGTTCTCTGGCAGTGTTAAGCATCCGGCGTCGAGCTTCCTCGAAGGCGACAGCGGCATCATGGATCGTGATTCGCCAACGTGGTCGATCAATAGCGCGCTCCTCCAGTTCCTTGTGTTTGAGCTTGCAGCCCTGGAGATTTGCTTTCACAGTGGCTTTGTACCGCCTTTTTGGACGGACTTGGTTTCGTACAGCACACGTCTTGGCAAGCGGTGCTCCTCCATGCGGATGAAATATATAAGAGGAAATCGCAAGTAACTCGTAATATCTTCTTGAAAAGGGACAGAATTTGCCATCATGGTTTTTTCAAGTATGTGTAGAAGCACATTCATACTGACAGAGTTGCCACATTAGGGGACGATTCTCCATATTTATCAACAGGGCTTTTTGCAGAAATGCAGAATTTAGGTGTGAGGGAAAGAAAGTCTTGAAGACAGAAGTTATGGTTTTCTTGAAACTGCCACCACTGTGGAGAATATTGATCCTGTTCACCATATTGTAATGGATGACAAGGTAATTGACTATGAATCACATAGCCATCTCTATTAGCAAATTCCGTGAGAGAGTTGAAAATATGCTGCACAATGAACTTGGCTTAACGAATATTAGTGCTCAATGGACGCCATGTCTTCTGCAACCTGGTCAAAAGCCTGCACATCATTGAAAATTTGAGGCAGACACAAGCAGCTAGTTTCCTTTAAGGTTTCTTAATCCAGGATTAGGGTTGAGCCCAACAAATTAATCCAAAGAGACAATTCAGGATGTGGAATCACGCCTCCTCACCTGCCCAAAGAAAGCCAAGGTCGTTTGATCTAGAGGGAAGGAGATGGCTTCAGTTTGTTTTGTTTTTGTTTTTTTGTTGTTTTTTTTTTGCTATTCAAAAGGTATTATGTTTAATGACTGTCTTCAAAACAGCCACAATATTAATGAAGAGAAATATACCAACTTCCTCAGCCATTTGCGAAAGTTTGTCAAGAACAAATGCCCAGAAAAACTGACGAAAACGGTCTTGTTTGATCAGGACAATACTTCAGAGCACGTCCTTGGTTTTAAAGGATACTGTAAATGACTGTATCTTTGAAATGGTTGATAATCTTCCTTAATCTCCGGATTTGGCCCCATCTGATTTTCATCTATTCCCCAACAAGAAAAATATATTGCTCTGAAGCCAGTATCGCAATGATGATAACGTCATATCTGCTGTTGATGAATATTTTTGACCAACGAGATGAAAGCTTCTTCAAAAATGTTTCCGGTCACTAAAAAACCGATGAAAGAAATGTGTGGACCGTAAGGGGGACTATGTTAAAATTAAGCCAGGTTACTTGAGTTGTTTCTTGTTCAGTCTATGAACTTTTCATCCGGCCTTGTATATCCGCATTTTAGGTTTGAATGATGTCAGATTTTAGAATCACGTTTTATTCCTCAATTAATGCATTTAAACAGTTTCTAAATCAGTCAAAATATGAACACTGTACGACTTAAATTCCTGTATGTATAACTTTGGGATATAACTCAAAAGCTTTAACGACCGAGAAAACTTTCAATACTGTTTCGCCCTCTTTTCAGCGAAAGGACTTCTAATTTGAAATGGTAAAGATTTTTGAAAAAGTGGAATTCATTGGGCAGATAGTGGCTTTGGCAAATTCTCATTTCCCAAGTTGATGATTAAATGTTTCGAGCATTGACATTAATCAGAATTAGACTTCGTCGATTAGCCAGTCGTATTTTGCTTAACAGAATACGTATCTCATTCTTTTACTAGAAGCTAACTTCAGCAGTGTTGGCGGACCACTAGAGAGTCAGCATAATCTCTTGTCGGTCCAATTTCGGTTTTCGATAGTGTTTGGGTCCTTCGTCATGATCAAAGCATTGAGCCGATCGCTTGAAATTATCATAGAGGATCCTCATTGACTTTTAATGAGTTCAGTAATTCATCGAGCTTTTTTGTTTGCCAACGTTGTAAATTTTCTTGGAATGGTCCGATATTGTTGAAATGATCTCATCCATTATGTGAGTCATTTCTGCCACACTTTGTTCGGCTCGTGTTTTCAGATTTCAGTCAATTGCAGATGAACGCCCTCTACTGCCTTGATCTTCAAATACACACACTACAGAAACCAGCGCTGTACTTTCCGATGGGGTGAGACAAGTGTATTCTTGATCTTACCCCACGGTCTGGTAATGCTACGGCCAGTTTTACAAGCATTATGGGCATGCTTTAACATACAAAAACGTAATTATTTCTTCGTTTGGCATGCTGAAGATGAGGTGTATATAATTATTGATATAAAATTCACAAATAGTGTTGGAATTTTTGGGTACTTCAGTGTACTAGTGAGCTAGCCAAAATGAGCTGACTCATTTTATAGTTCACCGATAGAACGGTTAACCAATCAGAAGGCTCAAAATATTCAATGCGACGTGTACAAAGGCGGCCATGTTTTTTTTTAACGAATATTCACTGGCAGCCTTTTATATCGAAGACTGAAGAATTACAGAACAGCTGCTGGTGGTATTGGCGATATAGGCAGATTGAGTAGAGTGTCTGACTCGTGAGTATTAATCTTTAAAGTTGTTTCATTGAAGAGATTACGTACTGCGCTGTATTCTATATTCATAGACTATGGTTAAAATGGTTAACAAATAGGACAATTTCTTCATTGGGAAGGGGTAATATTTTTGTGCAACTGTTATTATAATATATTAGAACACAATTAAAATGTTATATTTGAAAATCGGGCATTATTTTCCGAACAACCTAATATGTCAACCACCCAAGAAATAGATACTTAAAGGAAAAATGAAAAAATTTTATACCTAACAGCATATTCTTCAATTTCTTGTGTTTACGTCAATTTTTCATATTTCTCGTTTTATTTCCACTACCACCTTACTTGTTATCTTTTTGCCAGAGAAAGAAGAAAAATGAAAGAAAAAAAACATAATGGCAATTTATGAAAATATTTTCGTGTTATTTTTCCTCATATTCTATTGCAAACTTTTCAAAAGAAAGCCATATTCCGACTCCGGGTTTCAAATTCCATTTACAAATATATTTTTCTTATTTCTTTTTTTATGATTACAAATGTAAAATAATGTTTATTGATGTACAGGTGAAATTGCAAGTAACCTTGATGAAAATGAGGAAACCCTTTCAGGGAAAAGTAATATTTCCCAACGTAAAATCTATACTCGACAAGCTTCTCGGCATGGGTTTATAATAAATTAGCAATGCATATTTACATATATAACCGAACGTATTTCCTTGCGGAAGCAGCAGCCGAGTATAAAAAACTTAAAACGCAAAAATCAAACCGATGCTATTGGTAGAAGAAAGAAACATTTCAAATAGATTGAATCAGACGTTTGGATACGTAAATAATGCAAATCGTCATTAAAGCCCCACCCCGTATAATAACCATGTTCTACTTCAAAATATATTTCCCTTGTCTCTATATCCTTTTTTTTTCCAAATTTTCGAATTTAGCCTGTAAGATATTTGTGACGGAGACGTCGACTAATTCAGAACTGTTTTGGTGCGAAGCCATACAGAAACTTTCATTTTCAACATGAATACTTTTTTCCAGGCGTGACCATTTCTTCAGGTTTCCATGATGTGACTCTTCAACACCTACGGAGACAAAGTGAGCTCCGCTGAAAAACCTTAGTTATAGTTATATGTATGCGTACAACTAGTTGCCCTTCTCCTATACTGGTTGACAATCACAGCTGGATAATCCAGTTTACCCTGCTATTTATCTCAAAGTAGGTGCTGGAAGAAATGGATCCATACGTCTCTGAAATATCGTGTTTTGTTTTTAATTTTCCTTCCCACCAAGCCGATAAAAGCCAGTAAGACGCAAAAGGTCACTGAATAAAATAAACAGAAGATGACGAATGATGTTGTTTTTTGAATATGGTAATTGATATAAAATCATGAAAACAGAATGGAATTCAATAGGCAATATGTGCATGAGAAGAAACTATTAGCATAGAATTATTTTGGGAAATTTCAGCTTTGAAATTAGGAGACCTAACTGCCAAACTAGTGCTGCGCATATGTTTGTTAATTCGCCGTACCAAAGAAGAAAGCTCATCTGAACAAATGCCATGAAATCTCTTATGAAAAAGCGCACGGAATCTAGTAAAAACCTGTGTTATTTTTATTGAGTGCAAGGCCACTACCAATGCCATTACAGATTCTTCTCTGTATTTATCAAGAATAGCTAAATACACGCAGTACAAGAACCACACGACGTAGAGTGTTATTGAGTAAGAGGAACAATTTATAGGGATATGTGATAATTATAAAGGTTCACCATAAACTGGAACAGGTTATGATTGCAGTAATCGGGGAAGCAGGTTCTTGGTGCTCGGTTCCACACCTCAGCGGTTCTCGGGAAGATGATTCTCGAGTGGTACATCTCACCAATGAAATACGAAGGAAATGAATGTGGTTCGCTACAATGGTATGGCGGGTATTAACCGTAAAGTTGAGAACTATCGGAACTAAGGAATGTCGTTCATATAAACACTTTCCACGGAAATAAGGATAGAGCAGTCAGAGGCCTACAGGATGGAAAATAATTCGACGCCCCCAAAGAGGGGGATACGCTTTTTTATCGACACAGGAAAGTGAATACTGGGCAGATCCTGTCCATAGGTAATAGCTATATTCAATGCTAGCCTTATACATGTGCAAGTCGTCTAGCACGAGATCATAACTACAACCTCTCCTTAGACGCAGATATTGACAAGAGAATCGGGAAAGTAGCCACAACACTTGCGCGCCTCACAAAACTTATTTGGACCAATCCCAAACTGTCGGTAAAGACCAAGATGACAGTGTACAACGCCTGCGTTATCAGTACACTGATATATGGCAGCGAGGCTTGGACACGTAAGCCAGGCAAGAAAGACACCTTTCACATGAGAAGCACCCGCCGCATATTGGGAATAGTGTGGCAAGGTAAGCTGCCCAACACTGAGGCCGTGTCGATCTGCTTTACTCAGCATGTTCACACTGCTGAGACAGCGCAGACTCATTTTGTTTGGCTACGTTCATCGTATGCCAGATGGACGCATCTCTAAAGACCTCTTTTATGGAGAGCTGGCCACTGGAAGGAGACCCGCCGGACCGCCACAGCTGCGGTACTGCAATTTCGTGAGACGCGACATGAAAGCTGTCGACATCAATACAGAGTCCTGAGTGAAACTGGCAGCCATACGATCCGAATGGAGAGGAATCCTGATCAAACACCTCAAGTCAGAGGAGCGGAAGGTGACACAAGTCGCCACGGAAAGGCGGGCTCGCAGAAAGCAAAGTGACAGCTTCAACAGACCAGATACAGAAAATACATGCGATCTCTGCAACAGATTGTCACTCCCGCATCGTCCTCTACAATCACAGACGTTGATGCTCCAGCCAAGCAGACAACTTGGATGCTACTTATGGTCAACCCTGACTGGACGGAGGCCTACACAATGGTATGGTGGGTATTAACTGTGAAATTTAGAACTATTGGAACTAACTAATGACGTTCATCTGAACACTTTCAGAGGCTTACAGGATGGAAAATAATTCGTCGCCCACAAGGAGCGGGAGACGCATTTTTATCGGCATAGGAAAGTGAAGACTGGCTATATCTTGCTCATAGGTGATGGCAATATTTAATGGTAGCCTTATAAATGTGTAAATCGTCTAACATGAGATAGTAAATAAACTTTCCTTACCAGCAGGCTTATCTAGTGATTCATTATTGCGCAAAATGAATGCAAGAATCTGAACATTAATATAAGCTCATCTAACAAACAGGACATCTATTCGAATATCTGACTGGTATTATTATTTTTTTGTTAATTACTATTTGATCTGATTTTTTAAAACCAGAATCGATTGATCCTTTTCTATTTAAAAGTCTTATATAATGTTTTCTTTATTTGGGACTTTGTGCTTATATCTAAATTAGCTGTATAGAATATCGAAATTATTAAGTTGGTGCAAAAATAATGTCGTTTTCTCACATATGTTACTTTTATATATGATTTCTGAATTAATTCATTGATATATATATATAGCCATGTTATATATCATTTTGAAGCGCGTTTTTCGTTCTATCGAATCGTGTTATTCGTCACCGTTCTCAATCTCTTCATTCATTTTTTTGCAGGCTTTTCGACAGCATGGACAAAATTCAAATCCGCACGATTTTCTTGTTCCAGTTCAAACTAGGCCGAAAAGCTGCCGAGACAGCTCATGATATCAATGATGCGTTTGGCCCAGGAACCACTAACGAACGTGTGGAACAACGGTGGTTCAAGAAATTTCGCAATGGTGACGAGAGCCTCGAAGATGAAGACGGTCGCGGCCGGCCGACTGTGATTGATAACGAACATTTGAAAGCCTTAATTGAAGCCGATCCTCGCAAAACCACACGAGAACTTGCTGTTGAACTCGAGGTCGACCACTCAACAGTAGTTCGCCATTTAAAGCAAATAGGGAAGTCAAAAAGTTGGATAAATGGGTGAACGATAATCAAAAAAAATCATCAAAAAACGACATTATTTTGGCACCAACCTAATACAATTGTTTGCATAACTCTCATTTGCTCAATTTTTCCTAACCAATCATATCTATATCTCTCCTCCTTACAATGTAGAATTAGATTAATATGGTTACCGGTCGCATCGCTGTTTCTTCTTGAGTCATATCGTAGTCTGAATGTAGCTGATTCAGATCGAATTCTTATGTGCTTGCAATATTATGGATTATGTAGCTGTTGTTATTTCGAAACGATGAATGGCATCTTAGTTCTAATCTCATGTGAAATTTGATGGGAAAAATATGTCAAATAAATCGCCTTTTCAACGTCTTATTAAGCCTGTCACGGGAGGGCGAGGAAAGACTGAGTCATTGTAAAGTGACTGAACGATTGATTCCGTTTCATTTTTATCTCTGGAAGTAAAAAAAAAAAAAAAGATTTCTTGAAGAATTTCGGAGATTACAATCGGTTCTTCAAACTGCTAAGATAAGAACGTCATTGAGATTTCGGCTTAAGTTGTGTGTCAAATGTGATTAATTTTTTTTCTATCTTCCTTTATTGTTTGAAATGAATAATTTTTGAAGGATTTACGACTGATTCCCGCCTAAATTAAAAACACACACAAAAATGAAGGCAAGCTGTGCATAAACAGTAGAACTTAATTGAAAAATCCATTTCAGAGCGATGAAATCGTTCAAAATTTATTTTATTTGAAAATAAAGCTGCTAGATTTTGACGGTGTAGTTCTTTGCAAGCTTTCTCGTGAGATCAATTGCGACTGCAGAGTTAATACGATCCCCACAGCGTGCTCACTATTTCCGGCTACGCTTAAAAAATTCATATTTGAAACGAAAGCTGTTATAACACTGTGGACCATAGTTTTAGGCAATACTGTTACATGCCATCTCCCTTGAGCACGGGGATGCTGGAAGTGACGTATATCCCCTTAGCATCCCCCCCATTTCTGTCCTGCCGTGTCTTCGAACTTATTAAGTAGGTAATTCATTGTCTCTCGTTTGATTGTTTTTTTCTGTGAGTGATACATTCTCGAAGCCCACTTTCCTCATTATGTGTCCCAGATATTTATTGTTTCTTTCTGATTGTACGTATAAATACCCTTCCTCTTATAATGCTAGTATAAGCTCGTGGCTTCTGGTTATTGATGTAAGGAAAATACTGAAACAAAAATGAATGAAGAAAATGTTTACTCACAAGAGTGACATGGATTAGTAATACAATAAAATTGAATACCGTAGTCCATTGCGGCAATTTTTGCGACTCAATTTGCGGCCCACATTGCGATCCCTGTTCCTATACGCAGAAGTCGTACCTATAATAAATGGAAGAGTCTGTGTTCAACAATTACTAAAGAGAAGATCGGTCATCTTTCTGCACAATAGTTCTCGTTTCCATTTTCTCTCCTTTGTCAAAACGCTACCCCAACATTGAATCCTGTATACATGTTTGAGTCTGATCTTTCCAATTCGTAGATATCTTGAGTTGTCCGTTTTGGGAACGACCATGTTACAGGTAACAGCTTTTTTCCCGCTTTTCGGCAGTAGTTCTAGCATTTTCTATACAACTCTACCTAACTATCAGTTTTAGCAATTTAATTCCTTGTATGACCACAGACTTTTGCTGGAGTAATGATCCAGGTAAATGCGTATTCGAACACTTCAGAAAAGATTCCAATATCCACTTTCTTGAGATGCAAGGCAGATGTGTCATTTGTTGCAAAACAGTAAAAGAGATGAGAAGTGGTTCTTTTAGCAGAATATGAATTAGCGCGTTGAATGGCAGAGGTCAACTACAAAACCTGATTTCAAACGCCAACTTTATAATAGGCAAATTAGGCAATAACATTTTTTAGTTTCGATTTAATTCTTAACATTGTTTTCATACTAAAAGCATCAGTGCGAATAAACCTGTTGACTTCATTTTTTGGATACAAAAAGTATTGCGTTCACTTCAAAAGGGCCGCATCATCAATGTGGACCACAACCTGCTAAAGCAGTTACAAAAAACGATCAAGACCAAACGACCACGAAAACCGACGAAATATATCTTGTTTCGTCAACAGAATATTCCAGCACACAATTCTTCGTACTTGGCAATTTCTATTATGAAACCGACTATGACATAATCTTATGCAAATATGTCAAAGAAAACTGGCCGGTGGATTAATGTTAGATTGTGAGCGATGTTTGGGAAATGCGCTAGTGAAGAGATAGCCGTAGTAAAATGGCTTTTAGCAAATATTACTTGACGATATCTAATGCTCATGATCGTTCATGGTAATACAGGCAACTGTACACGATTAGGTCACGTTTACGACAGCAAATGAACAAAGAACGCATGTACATTGGAAGAGAATGCGAACTTTAAATGAATAATTATGTTTGTAAACGATAGTAGAAAACCATAATAGAAAAAAAGAATACAGTAGGTTCTAACGTAGATTTTGAGAATGAGAGAAATAAGACATTAGGTGTTTACTGTTTCCTGAATAAAAAAAATTATTATAAAAACAAAACATTCGCCATTTTAAACCGATTAGGTGTCAAAGGACAAAAACATGCTGACATTCAGCAATACAGAACGATGTTGCTGAAAGTTATTACTCAAGACTAGATTGTATCCAGTGATGACCCTATCGTCTCATTAAGTACATAGTTTCCGAAGGGGCAAACTTTGAGGGTAAAGCAGCCAACAGCGTTCAAATAATCAAAGTTTGCTTTCAAATAGTAATTTCGGGAATTACATTCGTATATGTTACATAGCTCTTTATGTAACGAACAACAATATATTGAAGCAATTTGTAATAAGACAAATTCGGAATTACGGGAAATACATTTTTCCGGTGGAAAGCTCTGAGCAGATGGTTAACTGAAAAAAAGTAACATCATTTATTCTTGGCTTCCTACGTTAGTCTCTGCCTAGCCAAGGATAATATATAATGCATTTTGTGGGTGTGGGGACTGAGAAACAAGCTCTGAAGTGAATCGCTTGCTTGTCCTCATATTAGCATCATTAATTTCTCCTTAGCGTCAACGCCTGAACGCTGGCATTTTCTGCCCTTTCAGGCGAGGGGCTAAACTCGAGCAAGGCAAGTGGCCCCATGCGAGATCATTAGTAAATCGATTACTGCACACTCTGCTTTGCAATGGATGAGAGGTTGGCCGGCATCTCGAGGCCAGAAACCAAATCACAATGATTGATGAGTCTATCAATAGCATTCCACAGATCCATAAGTAAGTCATACTTGGCAAACATTACATTCATTAACAGCGTTGCTATTGCGCATGCGCACACACTGTATTTCGGGCAGATATAGTAAAAGTTGATTGTTGTTTTTATACCGAGCGTAAATCATATGGGGATATGTAATGTAAACAAAAACTGATTCAGTTGTATAAATCTCGTCTGTGTACCGTGCCCCTTCAAATTAACCACTATGGCTCTCCACAGCTTCACAGCTCTTATTTGTTTTACTATCCCTTCCTCTATCTCTTTGGCGATCCATTTACACAAACTAATTGTATAGATTACCCGATTTCTTTATCTGCCTGTATTGCTTTCTATATGTCCTGTGTATCAAGATTGTTATTGTATCCCATAATTTTTTTTTCTGGTTTTTGTATAATTGCCATTGTGTTTACATTTTAATTAACACTTACTCGTTATTCACATGTTCCGTTTCTGGTATTGTCGACATCTCATGTAGAATTACATCTGTTGCCAAACGCTTCCTCTGCATCTGTGAGGATCCAACATTCACTACCATATACGATCTTTGATATAACATACAGTGTGCGATGGATAAATTGTCGTCTAAATTATGCAAAAATGAAAATAATACTTACATATAATTTTAACAAATATATTTTGCAATTTTAGACAAAACTATTGCGAAATACTAAAGAGTAAATTTATTCAACGAAATCTCCATTGACATCAACCACGACAACTTCTGAATCTCCTGCACCTCTTCTGAACGGTTTCCTTCTTTAAGTTGGTGAATGTTGCCATAATCCTTGTATTCATTTCATCTTTGGCGTTACACGGAGTTTTTTGGTCTCTCGCTCAACCGCGCCCCAGAATAATAATCAAGTCTGGTGCTGTCTGGGGAGTTATGCTGCCAGATGTGAAATCGTCTGACAGTCATGACTGTGTTCTCTTGCATGTGTGGCATGGTGCAGAGTCCTGTTGCCAGACATAGATTCTTCCCTCTTAACTCAGGGCAGCACTACCCTCTCAAGGCACTTGATGTAGGCTTCCGTGTTATGTCTGAGGCGCTCATCCACAAACTCGGGAATTCGTTTCTTATCAGAATGATCAGAGTGTGTTTTTTCGAGGTTCCGTACTTTCGCAATCATCATTAGACTCCTACAACTCTTTTCGCGTCGTATTATTGGTACTTTTGGTGCTACTGTTACTTATTTGACATCTCTATTTAACGGATTATCAAATCCTTATAGGTTATTTAATGCCAAAGTTTAATTTCCTTGGGAGCTTGGAATTAATATAAATGTCATTATTCTTTCACAGTTCAATACATGGTAGATGATAATCAACTTTTGTGCATATATATGTTGTTGTGCATATATTTGCTAGAGGCAGTGATGTGCGTTTTATAGTGTAATATAATTGAATATATATTATGGAATGCAGATAGACTTAAGATAGTGTTGGATATTATATAGCTTGATGTGATGAAAGTTATTTCATGTTGGTTGTTCGGTAATATCTTACACAGATACAGTCACCACAAGTTTTTATTATATGCATGTTGTTGATAATTTGACTATAAATATGTATTGTTGATAATATTATATAAAAAGTCATTACCCGTATTTTTAATATTAAAATATATTTTATACTTTCATAGTTTTCTAATGGTTCACTATTTGCCCATAGCTTCGACCGTAATAGGTTCTACTACTCCCGATCAGGATGGATCTTAGAACAACAGCAATTAAAAAGTACCTGAAACATTTAATCTCCTGATGAGAGGCCTTGCTACCGGATGTAGTTAATCGTCATACCCAGGACTAACCTATTGTCATCCTACAGTTTTTTAATATAGGAATAAAGCGTCGCTGCTGACACTTGCTTCTGAATATCGGTCGCCAGTGAGCAAACACAGGCCATCCCATTATTGAATTAAGCAGACCACGTGACCATAGAGAAAACCCACATATGGGAGGTAGCGTGTGATTAATTGATCTCTATTCTATTCTACCGTCTCTTACTATTCGGATTACCATTCTTAGTCTATTTCTATTCGGATCTGCATTTCTACTCTATCCTCTATTACTTTACGGACCGCAATTACTCTTTTCTTGTTACAATACAGATTCCTATTCAAGCGAATATTATCGAGCAAGTACTATTAGTGCGAATGATATTCGAAGGCGTCTGACACCAGCATTGTTCAACGGCGTATGATAGTTGTAATCTGAAAATTTAAATTCTCTACGTCAACGAACATTAAAAAAGTGGCAACAAGTGTTCATTGGCATCACAAGAAATTTATGGTTAGTCATTTCCACACACGTTCATATACTACTTTGTCTAGGAGATGCCTGCCATTTCCGTATCGTATATATTTAAGATTGATACTCGCCGATAAGTAATCCCGATTGAATCTGCAAATCCTTGCTTTAAAGCTTGCACTACATACATTTTTAGTGTGGTTATTTATTCAATTCATTTTCTATTTGCATACATGCGCCCCTTCTATAAGTTCGTGATTAACGTGAGGGTCCTTCATATACGGGCCTAATTTTTCTCGCACTTCAAACCTTGTACTGTGCCTTGATATTGCCTAATCCACGAAACTTTGTATGAAAAGATTCTTAAATATCTTCGATGATTCTTTTTAAGTTTCATTATACCAAGACTACATATACAATTTTATGAATTATAAATCTGCCTTTAATCAGTTATTCGTCATTAGACCTATTTAAATAATTTAACTATTCAAATCTAGATTTAATTATTCACTCATTTATATTTTCCCGGATACTCATGTCTGAGTTGGAATCCAGGTTATTTTAAATAGTGAAAGTAATGAAAAAAAAAGTGTAGAACTCGGGAAGTCACTATTAATGAGAACTGTCTCATTTTGCAAAACCAAATTTACCTATTTTCCTTCATGAAGAAGAAAAATTATTTAGCCAGAGTGTGTCCTACCAATAAAGCCACGGTAAAACGTGATGGAGCATTGTTCAAGTACCCAATAAAGAATATCTCTCATTGGCACCTTTTCAAAGATATTTTCTACCTTTATTTTCGATTTCGAAACGTGCATATAATATATTGATATGTCCCGGAAAGGGATATATTTGTTCGAAGAAGCAAAGTGGTTGCTGACTACTGTAACCGAGTAGGACAATCTAGCAGGTAACCGTAATGGACTGGTCCTCGTTGTAGTGGTAAGCAATAGGCGCAGGGTATAGGCGTAGACAATAGTTCTCCTTCTGTACCTCCACACCAGTCTGTATTTATGGCTGATACCATCCAATCATATTACTGTGAGGGGGAACCCAGGTGTATGCATATTCATTACATCATATATAATGTTAAAATTTTCCTTGGAAACAAGAATAATTTGTTGTGCAAAAAAAATAGAAAAACTTAAATAAATTTCGTTGGGATTCAGTGGAAATTGTTAAGTGCCTAAGTGCTGGGCTAAGGGGTTGTTAGTGCTGATGCTCACCATGGCTCACATCAGATATTCAACATTAAATAAACCAACTAGAATGTGGTAAAAAAAAATCAAACAACTCTATATGAGAAAGAGAAAAGAAAGAAGACCGCGTGAAGGGAAATAATGTCTATTCATGCGTGAAAGGAAAAGAAATAGAAATGAAAGTGGAAACGGAAGCGAAAAAGAAGAAAAGGAAACGAAAAGAGGAAAAGGAAGCAGAAAAAAAAAACTAAAGAGGAAAAGGAAACGAAAAAGGAAGCAAACAAAGAACAGAAAGTGAAGGAAACGAAAAAGAAAAAGAAAAGGAAACGGAAAAAGAACGAAAGAAGAAAAGAAGAAACGAAAAAGAAAACGAACAAAGAATAGAACGAAAAGAAAAAGAAATGAAAAAGAAAACAGGAAACGAAAGATGAAATGAACAAAAAACAGAAAGGAAATGAAAAGAAACAACAATGAAAAAAGGAAACGAAAAATGAAACGAAAAAAGAACAAAAAGGAAAGGAAAAGAAACAACAATGAAAAAAGGAAACGAAAAAGAAAAACAGTACGAAAGAATAAAAAGGAAACCAGAAAAAACAGAAATGAAAGGAAAAAGAAAGGAAAAGAAAATGATACGAAAAATGAAAAGGAAAGAAAAAAAAGAAAATAAAGGAAAGAAAAAAGGAGAATATAGTGTCTTAAAGTCAATTTTGTGGAATTAAAAGTTATACTATTACAGATTATATTTACATCTGTAACGATGGATGATTCAGCTGTTTCTTACGAAGACAATTAAGAAAATTGATTTGACATTTTATCTGCGTCTAGCCAAACATTTCCTTACTTAACTTAAAATATATATTACATAGAATTATATATATATATATATATATATATATATATATATATATATATATATATATAAAAATTAAACGCGCATTCAAACTTGCTACTAAAAGGAAATTTAAATAAAACGCCTTCAATTTAGACGAAAAGAATCACTCGTTTTTAGAAAATGAACGACTCAAATTTGTCCGAGCCCCTGTTAATGTCGGTAATTCTCGCCAAAACAATTTCCTTTGGTTAAGAACTCGTCAGGGAAACTGAAGAGCTCAACTATTAGTACATTTCTATTATGGCAAAAGACAATTGATGGAAAACAGAAGAATCAAATGGAAATCTATATCTATAATTCTCAAAATGTGTGTGTGTTTGTGTTTGTGTGTTTGTGTGTGTGTGTGTGTGTGTGTGCGATCGAATGTTGTTTATGCGTTTCATCCGATTTCGATGTTTTTTTTTTTGTTTGATAGATAATTCTTCACTTCCGGTTTTGAGTCTAAATTTTTTGGAAAAATGAACAACCTTAAAGGTGAAAAATCGGAAGATGAAAAAAAAAATTTTTTACACCTTGCACAAAAATCAAAGGCAAAATTTAAAACACAACCTACAATCACTTTCGAGTGTTGAAATCAAACGCAAAAGATTATTAGAATTCTAAGAAAAATTATATTATAAATAAAAATTATCGTATATTATTATTATGACGCTCCATGAAAGAGTTTCGTTCCTTGCAAGATTAAGAACGCAAAAACGGCCCTTTTCAGGGTCAGCCCCTACCCCCATTCAAATTGTTACCCCCCGCCCCATTTGGGGATGTGTCTCATTACACACAAGTGTTATTAGTACTATTGATTTTTAGCTTGGCTGACTTTAAACTTAAACTGTTCAAAGTGAACAGCAAAATTTCCAAATAATGAAACACCCGGTCAAAGACGGGTTATGCTGCTAGTGTGGTTATAAAACTTAATAGGGTGTATTTTATAAAGTTAAAGAAATACAGTGTAACCCGGATATAAGAGAAACCCGAATATAAGAGAGATTTTATCTGGTCCCAAATTAGAGCCATACTTACCTAAACAAAATACACCAAACCCGGATATAAGAGAAACCCGGATATAAGATACTTCTTCTCCGATCCTGACAACTCTCTTATATCCGGGTTACACTGTATAATTATTTAATGAATCAAAGTTGTCAAGACTGAAGTATTCCGGGAAGCAACCACACTGGAGTTCTTAGGGGAAAATTCAGTGGAATACGGAGTATTTGAGAGTGCTGTAGGAGTAGCGTGCTTATCTAGACACAGAAATAACGGCAAACCTGCAATGTTACGTTTGTGGAGAAAGACGTTTTAGGGTGGAAAGGAAATTATAACACAAGATCATGGAAATAATTCTGAATTCTGTCAAGGCTGGAAAGTGAGATGTGAACGGATGCAGCAAATTTACAATTTGTGCTTTTCTCTATTGAATAGGCTAAGCGGTAAAAGATAAATTACATTGGAATCATTGTCTAGAGAACGTAAATCGGAACATCAGAAAGTGCCACAGAAAGTTCAGAAAACGGTACTGGATTGAGAGAGATAAGGGGAGAGGGAAAGAAACAAAGAAACTGAGAAAGAAAAAGAAAGGGTGAAAGAATTAAAGAAGGTGAGAAAAAGTGTGAAAAAAGAAATGAGAGGGGCAAAGAAAGAAAGAAAGAAAGAAAGAAAGAAAGAAAGAAAGACAAAGAGAGTAAGAGGGAAAAAATAAGAAAGAAACAAAGAAAAATTGAGAGAAACAAAGAAAAAAAGAGTGAAGTAAAGAAAAAAGAAAGCGAGAAAGAAATAAAAGAGAGAGAGAGGGGGGACAAATAAACAAAGAATGAAAGAGAGAGAAAGAAAGGGAGAAAGAAAGAAAGAGAGAAAGATGGAAACAAAGGAACAATGAATGAAAGAAAGAAAGAAAGAAAGAAAGAAAGAGTAAGAGAAACAAAGAAAGAAAGAAAGAGTCAGTGAAAAGAAAGAAAGAAATTTTTTACACATACTTCCCCCTCATACATATGAACATTCATCAAGTAGTAATAGGACAAGGTCAGTGTTGCCTTGCAGACAAGAAAAATAAGAATATGACAAGGCGTCTACTGATTCAATAAAATTTCCATGACTTTTAATAAAGAAAACAAGAACAAATAGAAACTTGCTGTAGGATAATCAGCTGTTGGCATATGTAACCTCACACACACATACATAACACACATACACGTGTGTGTGTAAGCTTAGCAGTTAACACTGTTCGTGCAATGTTCGTTGGTGCCAATTTTGGTTGGTATTTAGAATTACAAAAAAAAACAGACTTACTAAAATATCTGTAACACGGGTGAGGCATGTACGGTAGGTGAAAGTGTGATCCTCTAATTAGGGAAAGTCTATACATTTGTCCAATGATAGCGAGCGAGTGCCTTCACTAATTTTTGTCCAAAATAGAAATTAAGACAATCAGTAGCGTTTCTAGCAATCAGAGTGCTGGAACCCGAAATTACACACACATATTTATGTGATTGTCTACAATTCTTAGCAGATTAAGTTTTCGAATTTTTTCTCTAATTGGTCAGTGATAACCTTTTTTCTGGTTAATTTAGAATTATTTTATCGAGGTGTTTTAAAGCTTTTCTCTGGTACTTGCCAGCCATTTTCTTTATCATATTCCATAGAAATTTTAGTTTTGTAGTAGAATTGAGTTTGCAGACCTAGTTTTCCAGCTTTCTTTTTTGGTTCCTTAAATCATTTTCCGTGCTTTTGCTCGGATTTGCTTAAATTGCAGCAAATTAGAAGTAGATTGTTGAATTCTGTCAGAGCTGCTCTTCTTAGCCTTCACTAATTTCTGTCCAAAATAGAAATGAAGACAATCCTAGCGTTTCCTAATCCATTACTCTAACAGTAATGGATTAGGAAATTTATTTTCTTATTATAATTACAATCTGTAAACGAAGTAAAAATAAGTATATGCAGTACAAATCCTCTAAACTGAACATCCGAGTTGTTTGATATTGAGAGTACTTTTCTGATTCGAGGAAGAAGAGTCTTCATATTTATGTCAATACAAGAGTTCTGATTTGAAGATGAGTCTTTATTCGAGGAAGTCTAATTTGAGTAAGTCTAGATTATACTATGTTTGGATTTGTGGAGTTCTACTGTATTTCACTAAATAGACTCTCAAGATCCCAGCAAATTAAACTTCTAATGCCCCAATCTGGATTTCCCTTTGGTAAGAGGGGAAATTGTACGATTTTATGTGATCAAACACATCAATGACATTGCATACTTATTGAGTAGAAAGTTTATACTCGCTATATTGATCTCGCAACTCCATATTACCACATCAATACTGACATTATTTTTATCATTCATCAGAAACCATCTTTGAAGCGCTGACTCAACATAATGCTTTGAACTGACGGATGAATTCTATCGATATACACACACTCAAAAATCAAATCTTTTCAAACCCTACCATGAGTACAAAGAGGAAATGTGAGCCATATTCTTTTAATGTCGGCGAGTAAAAGCACAAATTTTAACAAGTTACCCATGACCATTTCAAATTCCTGCATCATATTCTAAAAAAGCTACTAATAGAAAACAGCGTTACTGTTTTCAATCAGGAGACCAGTGTAGAACTGATCAGCTTGAAATGCTTCAAATACTTTGGGTATGGATCAATTATAACAAATGTAGTGTAGAAAGAGTAAAGAAATTAAACCTAGAAATTTGTAGTTTTTGTACAATACCGCGAAATGCTACAAAACCAAAATATTAACCTAAGAATTTGAATCATGTATTTAAATAGCCACAAATCTAGAATCATATGGATAACTTATGACATTCAACTTGTTCAGAAATGCCTAGACTATCGGAAATATACAAACGTTTTCGCAGATCAACAATTAAAAGTGACTTCAAGCAAATTAACCCTCTAGGTCTTAAAGACAAATCATCAAACCTCTATAGGCTTGTCCTACATAATTACAAGTAAAGAATTTAACAAATAACCAAAATCACATGACTTGAAGACTTGCAACAGCAACAACTATAATAGTTAGCACATATTTAAACAAAATAATGAAATGTTGATTTTCCAAACTACCTTCAACAAAATATTAGGAAAGAACCTGCCATTATTATTAGACAGAGCTATAAAAGTTAGTGAACTTGAGAATCGTTTATTTTTCTTATGAAGAACTGTTTGAAGAGATTAGATTTTATGAATTTCAACCGAGAGCAGCTCTAAGCGTTCGGACAAAGTATGACGAATGTTTATTGTATGGAAACTGTTGTTCTCACCAATAGTTTAACGGTATAGATCAAAATCTTTAAATTGTCAAATCCATGCAAAGTAAAATTAAATCAGTCAAAAGAAGAAAGAATGTAAACACTGTACGCGAAAAGAGTACCTAATTTGAACTATTGAATAGATAAGACTTACTTCACAGTGTAGGAAAAGAATTATAGGGAATTCTGTATTTATTTAATAAAATATAACATATGTACCTGGACTGAATATATCCGATTCGAAAAAGAAGCAAAAAAGAAGAGAAAACAGCAAAAATCAAATGTAACTGATTTTGCTATGGCATTAGTTTAATCATGAATATTTTAAGAAACAAACGTTTGCTTTGGACGTAGCCGGTTTTTCTAATATGCTGATTTATTGACAATGATATGCGAGTTGAAACGATTAGGAGAATTTTTAAAATAATCAATATTGGAATAATTTTCGTTATTTGAACAAACAAGATTCATTCAATGATTCTGAATATTAATTAGCATAATAACATTAATCAATACTTTCATTTTTTGCTTATTTGATTTATTGATACACTGCATAGTTTTAGTAAACTATTGACAGGAAAGAGTAACACAAGAGGGGGATATAATAAGAAACTCCTCGTAATAAACTGGAACGACTTATTAAGTCCATTTTATGTGCCTATTAATCCATTTTCAAATGTCTCCCTGAAGATTGACTAAGCTGTGGACTGTTTCGAGGTTTACTAACATAACCCAGGTTATTCAGGGAACTCGAATTCACGTTTAGGCCCCACCATGCCACTTACATTCTAGCAAACTACCCACATTTCGCCAGTTTTCAATTGTTATTAAGTCTGTTCCACTCGAGCAGCTTCTTCTCGCGAACCCCTACTCTGTGTAACCGATTCCCTAGAAGATGTCTCTCCGATCACTACACCCTTTATGTCTAGGGTTAATCGTTAGCTCAACACTCATATACGTATAAAATGCAACTATCTATCTCAACTGTCCCCCGGGCATTGTACAGGGTCAAGCTGACACTAAAAATTAAAAAAAAATTAAAAGATGTCGGCACAACAGCCGATAGTATACCAGGGTTTATTATAGACTAGGCTATTTCTAACGTCGTGTATACAATATGCTAGGACAGATCATTCAAAACTAGGCTGGACTATACCCTCTATTTATCCCGCCTCAATATCATGTATATGATTGTTGCAAAGTTGATAATCGGGGATACTAATTATGATAACGTGTAATACGTCAGAGATTTTTGAAACCTTTAAAACTTTATTCAGATCCCTTCCACAGTATTAGGTAAGAGTTATGCACACCTCTTGATTTGGGTCGACTAATAACTGTTGAATGTCCTCTTAGTTTTAATGATAAACTAGACAATGCAGCAAGGTCTCTGATCCGGAGATTTTCAGGAGTATGGAACCACTAATTAATTGCCGCTGTTACCAGGTCCGCCCTTACCAGACAACAGCCTGAACAGCCGAGGGTGGTAAAACCTGTTAGCGCCGCAACTCTGCGCAAATAGTGAACACCTAAACTGGGATCAAAACATTAAAATATTAAAAAAAAAAACATTAGAAAAAATTACCACCAATACATTTTCATAGTAAAAATTTAAAACAATACCAGTAATTCATTATTGGAAAAAAAAATTCCGAAGCTCACAAGAGAATAAAATTTTGCCATTAAATTACTCATAAGTCGTTGATATGTCGTTAAAGAAACAAACTAAACCTGTTGAATGAGTTCATAGCAGCCATTATTATCTGTGTGTAGACTGGAGCTATTATAACATTGTAAGAAAAACTGCTTTTGAGAATAATTTGTAAAAAAATTAACATATTCTGTTTTACAAGTTATACTGTTATTTTACTTCTCAAGCTATGAGGTCATCTAACCCAATTATACCCGGAGAGTTATGCTAGAATTCTCTATACTATACCCGGGTTAAATCTGAGAAGGGATTATTCTGGGCGTTTACAGCGATACTGGCTGAACGTCAAAGTTAAATGAAATTGAATCTTCCCGCCATTATTAGTCTTTTAACGTTTTTAAATTATTGCTTCCTCATGGTTATTTATATAAAAAAAATATTCTTTAAATAAAAAAGGAATTGCCTTGGCCTGGAGTAAAGTTTAGTGAGTTTGTATTGGTGAACATTAATACTGAATATAAGTTAGCTCAGCAAAGAGTGCACCATAAACTAACTTAAGCCTAATAATTAATAACTTATGGCCCACAATAATTAACTGGGTAGCTTTAATGTGATTATTCCTTGTTTCTAAATGTAATGTAAGATAACAAAAGTATATATTTCAAGTAGAAATACCAGGTTTCCTGATGATATTTATATATCGAACTGGTGTTCATGGCCAAATGGAGAAACACTTTTAAAACCAAAAGAGAGGGTCTGTAATAAATGGTAAAACCTCGTTGATCTCTTCTGATGTGTATAGGCTTAGGATTCTAAAGCAAATTATTGAAGACAAGAAAACAATGTTGCCAGCTAAATACACAAAAGTAGGCAATGAAAAAGACAAAGTAATTTTAGGAATAGGAAAACAACTCCATTAACTTCTGCCAAACATTTACAATTATCTACACTAGGTATGTAGACAATTTTTATACATATACTTGTGTATATAGGTGTTTGAGAACATTGGGAGAGCTGGATTTTAGTCCAGATATTAAACCCAAATCCAACTTAGGTATTATTAATACTGATAACTGTCACATGAAGATGTGTTCTATAACATAAATAATATTGATAATTTGTATGTATTTCTGGTTCCATTAGGGACTACTGGCAGCAGTGGTTTGAATAAACGTAGTTGGTCCTGATATGGTATCCCGTCTGCAGTTGCTATCTCACGGATGTGCCATGGCTACCCTCTGGCCTTTCTACAAGTACTTTCATGGCAACTGCTCTAACGAGTTACTTTCACTGGTTCCCAAACTGCGTGAATTTAAGCGTGCTACTAGGTTGGCATCTCGGTCCCACACTTTTACTGTCGAAACGAATAAATGTAGCCATTTGTTCTACTCCAACAGCTTCTTATCTCGCACCTCCCGTTAGTGGAACCCTCTTCTTGTGTCTTAATTCCCTGATGGCTCTATTCTTCAAATATTCAATTGTAACGTCAATCGACATCTTCTGATGTCTTGAAATTGATCCCTGTCCTTCTTTTAATTCTTTTTTCCAAAGTCTTCTCTTTATTTTTAGTCTCACTCTTTGTAACCCCTTGTGTGCTAGCGCCACTCCTGCCTTGCTTGGGGCAATTTGCTTAAAAAAAGCAGTTTTAGTATTTAGCATGTCTCGTGTGGTTTTTGTATTACTTCAGCGTTTTTATTAGCCAGTTTCATATAGTTTATCTTTCAAACCACACCAAGGAGAACTAAAATTACATGGATACTTAGTTAAATTTTCAAATATTGTAGAATATCTGTACGGAGCAACTGTAATAATAGTTCTCTTCGCCAAGAGCATTATGACATTAAAAAAAAAACATTCAAGTCTTATCAGGGGTATTGCAAATAGGAAATGAATATTTTTTTCCTGTACCTAAGCATAGATATTAAGTTTTGGTCTCGAAGATTTGAATATACCGTACTTCATCCCAAGTAACATTACTAACAAAAAACAACAAACTCTTGTTTTTTTGTTTTTTACTGACGATTAGGTGGGAATCTGCTCATAAAAGGTGACATATTTGATATATGAATGATCTTAAAGACAATAATAATACAGAAAATATTCTAAAAACAAAAACTATTATTTAGAATTGCAATAAGTTTAGTGGTGTCACGAATCTACCATAAAAATACATCATGTGAAATCAATAAATACTAAACACTTGGTGTACGTGTTGATTATAACAAAAACATAATATAGGATATAGCGAAACTAGTCTTGAATTATTGTTTGTAATATGATTTTTCTTTTGTGTGCATTGTCCCTTCAGCATGTAGACGATCATGGTCATCCACATCTTCCTGTCCCTTGTAGCTCTTAATTGGTTTTTGTCCTTTTGTTATTTTTCACAAACCTGTTCTCTCATCCATTTACTAATTCTCATCAAGTATGTTTCGTGCTACATTACTCTGTCAAACTTTCCCTCAATCATTTATATGAGCATTAGATTTTCCAAGCCCTCTTTCCTCATTACAACATTACAGAAATTTCAACTGCATCTTCCTGATCCTCGTCGTTCACACGTTCGATCAATAAAACATCTTTCTATTGAACCACATATAATATGATACAAAATGAAAATTTTGACCTGATTTGTTTTGGTTTAGTTTAGTTTGGTTTACGGCATATCAACCTTAATGGGTTAATTAATGCCGACAAGATTTTTATTCCTGATATTTTTTTTCAAACGGTATTTTGGTAATATTTTTTTTTTTTAAATATATTGCTGGTAATATTTTTCCAAAAATGTATTGCTGTTAATAATGTATTGCTGGTAATAATTTTTTCTTCAAAAATTTATTGCTGGTAATATTTTTTTAGAAAAAAGTTTTACTGGTATTAAAACCTATTTTTACACATTTTAACACACTTTGGGGATTCACTATTTGCCTATAACTGGGACCCTAACAGGTGTTACCAGCCCGAACCAGAATAGAACTGGTAACAACATCAATTAAGAGATGGTTCATCGCTCCTCAAAACCTGCTGATCAGAGCCCTTGCTGTCGGATGTAGTTTATCGTCTTACCCAGGAGGCGTCTGTAGTTTATCATCATACCCATTTCGGATATTGAACTGAAAACGATACATTCTTAAACATCCTCACAAGATATACTTTCCTATTGACGTCAGTTATATGATATAAGGGTGTTTGTGTTTAATGTGGGAGTTTGGCTCAAGCACATTTAGGAATTCCATTTTTTAGATTCATCAAGCGCCGGATAAATACTTCAGCCCCCTTCCGAAGTAGAGGCCTTAGCTTAGAGATTCAGCTGATATTATTTTCAACTTACCCGGCGTATCGACACTGGGTAAGTACTTTTCTTTAATAAGCGTAGCTTAGGTTTTGCACAAGGCTGAAGTATGGACCACCCAGCGATAATCGAGCTTTCTATTCAGCTTTAACTGATCTAACAAGAAAAGCTTGCTAGCCCATATCTCACGTCAAATTGCACTTGTTCGAACCAATAATTTCTTACGGAACAATTTGTACCTTTGAAGTTTCATGTATTGTGTTGTTATTCATGAAATGACGCATTTTATAGGAAATGAATTAAGCGCTTAGTTAATTAACTAATGTCTTTAGTTGAATGACTGTTCTCCAACGTAGCTCTTAATTCTTGATCACATCTTTAAAAATTCTCATTCTTTTATGTAATAAACAGTTCAAATACTTCGATTATCTTTTCCTTATTGAAGAATGTTTTATTGCGTATTAAAGATCAAAATGATAATCAGTTGGAGAGCTATCAGGTGAATATAGAATTGAAACAAAATTTCATAATTCAGGTAATGCAGCTTTTGGACATTTGATTGATAAGCGGTCGTGCAGGAAAATTATGAATAAAAACCACCATACAGTAACTGTTAGCTTTTTAGGGTGTAATGGAAGTTTGGGGTATTGTTTTTGCCGATTCACTTGCATCTAACTACTGGCCTACTCTCTTAATGTTTTCAAAGGGTATCTATTTCTCATAGCTTGTAATGATTTGATGCAAAAATTGTTCTTTTTTCCAGTACACCTAAAAGCGACGTATTTGTTTTGTTTTGTTTTGTTTTTTTAGTCTTAATCAATTCATATGGAACAAACCTATCCAGTTATAGCTGGAAAAAAGTTGTGCGAAATGTTTCGTGTTCTGATGCAAGTTTTCGGACTGAAGTTCTCGGATTTTGATCAACCAAACCATTCAATTTATCATATGAGTTAACCAATTGTGGTCTTCCCCTTGCTTTATCTTCAAGACTGTAATCTCCAGAACAAAACTTTTAAAATCATCTCTGTATAGTTCTGATTTCAGCAATACCTTTACCAAAGACCGCCTCGGTATTCCGAAATGCTTCAAAGGCAAAATGACCCAGTTTGTTCTCATACCATAAGATTCCTCGACATTTCTTCGTTGTAATCATATTCATTTGGCTTATGAATATATATTCAAGATATAACAAGATATATTGAAAGAAAAGTTATCCGGAAAGAAAAAGAGCCATGAATAAGTCAAGATATTTTTTTAAATTCTGAGACTACTCCGTTAGACGACCGGGCCAACAACCAGCCCCAAAATGCGTCATTTCATGTGTGACACGCTAATGTATGAAAATAATAAGTATGACGTCTCTAACAACGAAAGGTGCTCCCCACATCAAACGTAGAATTCTTCAGCGGTTTTTATTTTTGTTACAGAAGATGAGGAACTTACCGATATTCATGACTAAATATATGAATAATGTTAAGGCTAGGCATATTTAATATTAATTTACGGTATTTAATCTTGTGCTAATCAATTCTTTGCCTTTTCAATATCATTGATGCGATGATTTAAGTTGTAAGTGAAAATTAATTAAAAAGGCACATTTAATTAACTATGCCTGCAGACTGTTTTTTTTACATCTTTTGCAAAAGAGTTATCTATCTACATATGGGCGTATTGATTTGATACGTGAAGCATTTTCAAATATTAATTTGAAATAGCTTAAGTATTGGCGAAAAACATGTGGAATCTATATATGGAATAATGCACGACAAAATAGAAGAAATGCCATACATCTTCATCTTAATGCTGTTCTTAATAGATAAAATTTTATATAACGTTATCTCATTCGAAACAATGTAATTTCCATTATATAGGAGAGCGCGCTGATGTGTGTTTAGACCAAAACCATCAACTTACCAGATTTTAACAAATGTCTACGTATAATTATTTGGGAGCTGAATTTGGTCAGAATATTTTCAAGAAGATCGATAATTTCGTAACCGGACACGTACTTACAAGATGAATGTTCATAAGAAATTTTATTGAATATTTCATCTTTGTGAATAACATTCAAAACTGAATTAAATGTTAAGGGAATTGACAAGGAAAGTGATTTTGAAAAATAAATATCTGTTATTCCAATGACAAAATTTTTTCAATCGAATACATATATATATATATATATATATATATATATATATATATACCAATACCCGTGTGCCTTACTACCGATGCTATTCAATAACGACCTCATATTGGAACTGACAATATCAAATTTTATTCAATTCAGTGTTTCGACAGGAATTATCTTGTTCATGCCTGATGATTGTTTCGGCCGTACATGAAACTGATATCATGCACTAAGAAATAAATGTATAATTGCTAATATATACCGTGTCTATTCGTGTATAAGTCGACTTATTTCGAACCCTGAAATCATTAACAAAAATTTTAACCCCTTAAAGAAAAAAAATGCATGATTTTAACCTCTTCAAAAAAAAATTAGCTGCTTTTATTGAGCACCATTCACTTATTGTATAAAAAAAAAATGATCGTAAAAATTCGCTCTATGCCCAACTGTATACTATTTTATTATTTCTTTTTACATTAAGCAGTGGGTTTTTCCCCCCAGCTCGATGCAAATCCCAATATAACATGTTTCGCTATTTAATTCAGCTACATCAGAAAGTTGTGAGGGAAACTGAAAGACTGCTTTATAAATAATGACTTATGTTTCAATTAGTAAATTTTATGTTCTCTTGCTTTCATTGTTTTGCTAGACAATAGTTGGTGCCGTTTTAGCGTGTGTCCTACCAATCAGTTTCTACTTTAGTGTGTATCCTACCACCACAGATGTGTTTCCTACATTATTAAGGCATTGTCCCGACATTTTTTCTCGATATGTTAAAAGACATTCAGAATGTTTTTATTTAAAGGATTGACATAGCTTGTTTTATAATTTTTAGTCAAATATCTTATATATTTTTTTATTTTTTAAAATACAAAAATAATTGGCACCCCTCCTTCTGTTTTTGCATTTGTCCTTACTTTAGATAATGTAGGATACAAATATCGTGCTAGAATACACTGATCAGTACGAAACATGCTAAAATGATAACCAATATATCGCTTCGCTTTCAAAAATTCTGACGAAGATTTTCCTGCTTATTTTTTATGCCATTATTCTCACTGATTAAGACCATATTTACACGTATGTACATATGTGTGCGTGTGTGTAGGGGGGTTGTATAGCCCCTTATTCTTGGGAGGTCTTGGTCGATGGTCATGATTCTCTCATAACGTTGTCTTCATTCTCGGCCTTTGATAGTCAGGTCTTTTGTTCGGATATAAAAGCGAACAAAAAGGACTTTAAACTTATCTGTTTTATTAAACACGTCGACGTGTACATTTTTAACTAGCTATTGGGGTCGCTCTCCCAGCCACACTGGGGAAAATTTCCCAGATACGAAATAATACGTCTACATTTTTTGTAGTCTTTAACTTAACACCCTGAAATCCCTTTCTATCTCTCTAACATTTACACTCTAACGACTTACTCTGTTTTCTTGTATCTGACCTCAAAGGTCGAAATGAGGAAGTCAGAGAATAAAATTCTCGAAAATTTAATAGTCTGCTGGACTATTAATTAACATATATATGTGTGTGCGTGTAGGCTTAAGTACACAAATGCACATATATTTATTTTGTTTTTCTGTTTTCTCCGATTATTTGCTAATATGTTGCTATATTATTTCTCAAGGATTTCGATTTTTAACTAATTCAGATGTTCCGTGCTGGAATCAATTTCAAGACACCTAAGTGACGACATTTTTAGTTGAATCGAAAAGTTTTCAAAGGTAAAGATATCATTTTGGTCCGAGATTGTCTGAGAGAGAATCGAAATTTTGTTGAGCTAATGTCCTTGTTCGCTGCATAAAATATTATATAATAGAAATGGAATATAAGCCGTTTCCCTACAAGGTATATTTTGGCATTCATTGAGCGAGCACAATTCATAAAACCATTTTTCTTGTAACACTTTTTTATGAAACTAGGCTTCTCGTGTCCTATAGTTGTTAACGATTTTTCTAGTACTGATGGAGATTTTTTTTCATAATCTTTTACTTGAAGCTGTGTGTAATGTCTACATCTTAGTGACGCCATTATATCATATATACTTCTCATTAACTACATAATTCATGTAACATATCGGAATTATTTAAAAGTATAATATATTTAAATTTATAAGATTTTCAAATTTTCCTGCAAATATCAAATTCATAAAGATCATTTTAAATGATAATTTTCATATATATACTATTTGTGTATTTTTGTATATATATATATATATATATATATATATATATATATATAATTTCACCTTAAGCAAGGCAATGAAGCTTCAAAAACGCAATGGATCAGTGAATGTGATAGAATAGGAGAAAAAATACTTAAGGAAAACGAACAAGAAAAAAACAAGAATTAAGAAGGTAGAAGATAACGAATGACATTGCATTTAAATTTTTGAAGGTCAAAGTTGACTGTAAGCAAGAATGCTGGAAGAGAGACATGCGATAGAAAAAAATGTTAGCATAGAACTTACGGTTACATCTAGCTATTTCAAATGTGAAAAGATGAGACCTAGCTGCCAATCTAGTACTGCGATTACATTCATAAACTCTAGGTAGCATAAAAGAAATTTTCATCAGAACAGTTACCATGACTTAGTGTGTCACATGTTTGTAAGTGCGGTGCTCCCAGTGAAATATCGACCTGACAATGTATGAGTAAGGAGCATACATTAGATCCATGCCGAAGTGGCTTACAGATTACATGCAAACAGAAATGCTGAAAAGAGATTCTTAAACGAATATTGATTCTTACAATTTTCCAAAGAATAATTTTATAACAGTTCCAAAACTCTCCATCTTCCGTAGTATGATGAAATATTAATGTGAATTTATGATAGATTGTTCGGCTACGTTTCGAATCGAAATATTTATGCTGAAAACAGTTTAAATATTTATGCTTTCGAGTTTATATTTTCGGTCATGAATTATACATGGAAAGGTTTTGGCTAATTACTGCAGCAGGCAATCGATTTTATTAAATGTGCTTTTGATAATTATCAGTTGTAACGTTAGATTTGCACAGTGTAAAAAATATTCTTTTTTTTTTTTGGTAGAATGGCAAAAGCAGGAACCAGTGTTTAATTGTCTATACAAGTCAGTGATTAGTCTAATTAAAATTCCATATCATGTTGCGAGGTAGTTTTCATGATTGAAAAACAGACTTTTGTCTCTCAGGTAATTTGCATCAGTCTGGAACCGAGAATTATCAAATGGCGATGCACATTAACATTTAGCAACATATTAATCTTCTATGAATAGTAAGATTAAAAGAAAATTCCGCCTTGATATGAAATGCAGAATGATTAACAGCGGATTTTTTGAAGCTCAACAATCTCAATTCTACTTGTATAAATCTGCCAAATATATTAAGACTGATGATATAAAATATAAAAAAACGAGAAACTTTACTTAATAAAACTAACCCAATTTTTGAGTTAATCTTAAACATAATTAAATTTAAAATAAAAATTCTTTTAATACAAAGTAGCAGCATGGCCTGGCGCTGCCCGTGCTTGATTCAAAAATCGTACGACTCATACAACAATCGCTATCACTTGACTTAAAATATTTTTGCCCTTCCTTGCCTTTAAAAGAGTGCCCTTTGCCGTGCTGATGTTGCTACACGCCTTACTTCTTGCCTATCTCACACTGCGAATTTTTCTAAGCTCTATACTAAACACTAAATCTGTTACGAAAAAAGAACTAAATAAAATGAACACAAAACGATCAGCTTTAAAAAAGGACTCGTAACTAGAAAAAACGAATGAAAAAAGAATGTTAACAACAAATACTTTTTCACACCCAACCCAGTTCTGCCGAATTAGAATCAACGTTGAGTTTAAGCAAGCGAATGAGCCAATTGGAGTAAAGTGCCATGCAGATTTAAATTTTTCCCACTTGTGACGAATGCAGTTATCGATTTTTTTTCCATGGTAGCATGCTAGTTAACATTCGTGTCATTAAACTGTTGGCTCTCACGCTGGCCAATAGAATCTTCCTGCCTATTCGAGGCAGCCAGCTATTGGCTCTCACTCTGGCCAGTACAAAATGGCCACAAACTACATGAAAACTGTCGTAGAAGCAGGAAAAGATCGATTATTTCTACTATCGATGGGAGTTGGGAAATGCAAGTCGGTCTTGGCCTTCCTGCTAACTTGGAGCATGTGCATGCAAATTTTGGTGCAAATCTGTCGAAAATTGAGGCCGTGCATTCGTTACACACACACACACACACACATCCTGCCTTTTATAGATAGAGATAATCCATTTCGAACGCGTTTTAACCAACTGTAAAAATCGCGTTTAATTTTTCGATAGCATTTACGCCAAAATCCGTTCGCTAGGGTAACTAGGAGGAGCCCATTGTCATGCCTTCTTTCACGCTAGTAGGGTTATGCACCCGTTCTGAAAGACTACATGGTCCAGATATTAGGCAGGGTGTGTTTTGTCCACGAGTGCACTAAGTAATGGCGTGCTTGTCTGAATAAGAAGGAACACTGTGTTGTTTACTCGGCATGGAAGCTCTTTTCTCAAGTGATGTTGTGTATCAGCTTATGATGAACATCGGGCAGAATAAAAGCGAGTATCTTCATCAAAATTTATAGAAAGGCTAGTATCTGTTTCACGAATTGTTCCTTTGAATGAGCATAATCTGGAGTTTCAACTAGACATTGGCTTTGCGTGATCCTTGGATTGTGTATGCGCCAACGCATTCCCGTGATAGGATAATTTAGGGATTTTTATCTTTAGTCAAACATTGAAATTTTAACTTAGACAGAATAGAGAAGGCCATTGGTTCCTTAATTTTTAGCCAACATTTATTATGTTCTTTTACCGCTTCCCATTATGTAACAGGTTTCCGTTCTCTGTTAATTACGTTTGACTTTGCGTTTCTTAAGTTTGGTTTTCGTAATTGTCATGTGCATTTGTCTGTGTGCGTCAATGTGTGTGTTACGCATTATTTTCCTCCAGAATTTAAACATGCTACAAGGTTGGCATCGTGGTCCCTCCCTTTTACTGTTGAAATAGTTAAATGCAACCGTCACTTCTACACTAACAGTTGCTTCTCTCGCACTTGCACGTGTGGAACGCCCTTCCGTTTATTTGTTTCCCTGATAATTACAATATTCAGAATATCCTTTTTACGGGCTATTTTAGAGTTATTTATCAAGAGGTGTTTTACGGTATTTTTTGGTATTTATTTGGTATTTTCTTTATCATATTCCATACAGATTTATTGTTGCATAATTGAGTTATTGACGTAGTTTTTCCATTCTTTTTTTTTTTTTTTATAAATGAAAATAATTATTTAATAATTTCCCGTACTTTTGCTCAGAGTTGCTTAAATTGCAGCAAATTAGATGTTGTACGTTGTTTGTTGAATTCTGTCAGAGCTGCTCTTCTTGGCCCGATGACTTCTTTGCTTTTATCTTTGAACAACCGTCTGTTGCGTTTTTTTTTACGTTAAATTTTTTGGGGTGCATTTTCTAGTTATAGAATTGAGTACTTTCGTGAAATTCTTTAAGTCCTAGACGCTTTTCCCTTTAACTAATTTTTCAGAACATTGCATTTTAAATTCTTCCCAGTTTGCTCCGCCTAATTTCTAACGTAGATGATTTTTGTCATTATGTTTTATTTTGTAGGTCGATTAACGAGTGGTAGCTACAGCATGTCTGCCATTCCCTTCCAAGAAAAATCCATATAAATTGATAGGTCATATATGGATTAGTTTATTGCCCAGTAGCTGCCAGTAAATAGATTTATGTATATCGATAGTTTATCATTATAATGCCGATGACAGATCTGTTATTAGCAGAAGCAGTTCATTTATGTTTGCTTTTATTCCGCGACAGTTCCATTGGTTTAATTTATACCTGATTGCTAAATGTTTTCAGGCGTTAGCTTACTATGTAGTTGTGATTTACTTTTCAAAGGTTTTGAGTTTGGAGGTTTCGGTTGTTTGTCGGGTCTGGCTTTACACCTCTATTTCTTCCAGTTTGGCAAATCGATCTTGGATAGGGATTTGGTCACTGAATTTCTGGTTTTTGCTTGGCTGGTTCTGTGTTTTAGGAGATACGTTCTTAAGTATATATTTGATGATTTTTGCTGGACGAATTTGAGATCGCTGTGATTTTTGCTTTGTAAGAGTTTTGGTATTTTTTGGAGATGTTTGTATTAGGTTGGTGCAAAAATAATGACGTAATAATGTCGTTTGTTGACGTATTTTTAACGTCAAAAAACGACATTATTACGTCATTATTTTTGCACCAAACTAATATTTGCGCGGTAGATCTTGTATTTCTTTTTCTTTATTTATTATTTTAATTCTTTCTTTGGCTTTCTTTTGTGGTTCATTTTGTTCTACTTCCTTGTAGTATATTATTTTCCTCCAGAATTTAAACATGCTACAAGGTTGGCGTCGTGGTCCCTCCCCATTACTGTTGAAATAGTTAAATGCAACCGTCACTTCTACACTAACAGTTGCTTCTCTCGCACTTGCACGTGTGGAACTCCCTTTCGTTTATTTGTTTCCCTGATAATTACAATATTCAGAATATCCTAGCCAATATTTATTATATTAATATTATATTAATTAATCTGTTAAGTGGTTTTGATTTTTGGGATGTTCATTTGGGCCTAAGTGTATAAGTCTCTTAATGAGGGCTTTGTATGTGTCAGGTTGACTGCTCTTCTTTGTGGTCATCTCTTGCGCTATTTTTACATAGGAAGGGCCTTTCATATAGCGTTCTTCTATTAGCCTTGCTTCAATGAATGATATATTTCATTTATGTTTCGTCCTCGACTATCTTTTTTCCTTTTTCCAGAAGTCGCATGATCGAGAGTATGCAAGATGGTATTTCTGACATTTTCCTTCATAGTGACTATCTTTTGATCTGAATAATTTTTATCACATTTTCCACATGCGGCCACCTCCTGCATCTATCCCTGTGATGCCCAAGTTCATGGCACTTGAAGCACCTTAGAATATATTGTTCCATTGACTCAATATAGTTCCCAACTTTAAGATGTGAGAAAAGCAAGGATGTACAGGTTCGTTGTTATAGTTTCTCCTTTCCTTCTAATCGTGAATGTACGATAATCACCGACCCGCTGGTTTCCTAATGCAGATGTGATTTCCTCAGGTGTTGGCTAGAGACAACAATCTGCTTCTAATAACCCCCACAGGTGTGTTCAACCTTTCAGGGAAGAAGATTTTTATTTTGAGGTTATGAAACCCATTCATCTTGATTAAACTTTCGGAGTGTTTCCTCTTTTTCACCTCTACCAGAATCAGGTCTCCTGTCTTTCACATCTGAAGCCCCAGTTGGCAAAAAAATTGGATAGTAGTTTATCCTGGTGTATATTTGGAGTATTTAGATATAAATTCCTTCATAAATTGATATAGTTATAGGAGCTGGTCCTTGGCATGACCAGCCGATTGATCGGATTGGGGCTCTCCGAACGCTCCTCTTGTCCAGGTAAGGACCTAAGTGGTGTGTTGGGAATCAGAATATCTAACCCTGACTCCTCAAGTCCTCAACCAACAGGATCCCGTCCCCAGATATTACGTGTTGCTACCAACGGCAAACATGTGAACTCGTTTACGGAGTTTTAATCCTTTACAGCGATGCAGTCAGCGTATTCTAAAATCCCAGCCGACATGGAGTTTGGTGGATATAATTTATTTTTAATAACCTACACGTTTCTTCTACTACTACTGCTACTACTAATAATAATAATAGTAATAATAATAATAATAATAATAATAATAATAATAATAATAATAATAAAAACAGACACATCTTAGAATGAAATGATGTGTAAAATTGACTGCATGTGACAGCGTTTATTTTACCCAAGTCCCAACACTAAAAGCTGCCTCTCAGTTACTTTTTCCTTAAACTAATCGATCTCGTGGTGAAGCTGTCAATCTTTTATTTCTAGGAAAAGGCGTTCAAGCAATATCATAGTTAACACAGATTCTGCTTAAAATGAACTCAGTGACACTTTGACAATTTTACTGCGTGTAATAACACTAAAAACGATACTAATAATTATACTAGGTCTTATAAAAAAAAAAAAGTACCGGGAGAGTTACTATGGTAACGGAGCTGAAGCACAGAGAATAAAACTGCTTGGAACACCTTGAATTCTGTTACGCATTACCACTAGGTTATAATGTTCTCACTCACTTACATTGTTTCTAGCAGTGCTTGGCAGTAAAATGTATAGAGCGTGGTTATCACACAATACTACAGAGGTTAAAATGGTTTAGGAAGTATGTTTTGGCCTAGTACAATATTCACCAGATCCGAAAACGTCTGTAATTATTTATTATACAAAAAGTACAAATGTGGCACAAGGCCAAAAATTGGGGAAAGGGGGCAAGGATGGTCATCTTCTGTCTTAACTTTTAAACTTAGCTAGCCGCAATCACTGACCCAAACATACAAACAATGTTCCTTTCACCAAAACGACACATCCATTACATACCATTCTTACTACATCCACCAAAATTCCTCAGAGACTCTATGATATTCTAACTAGTCCCAATATATACAAATCATTGTCTGTGGGGGGAGGGGAATAAAATAACACCTAAAAACCCCAATGAAAATTTAAAATGAATACAAAACTATATACAAGAAACTAAACAAAACTTTTTTTGTTAGTACTAAAACCCCCCACAGCCCTAACTGTGGTAGAAACATCAGTTAACTGGACGAAATCAATGCGGGGCTTGAAAAAAATATATAAAACATTCATACAATCCATGCACTCGCTACAAACACACACTCAATCAGACACAACGACAAATACGAAAGACACACTCGAAACGAAAGGCGCCCCGCACCCACCAGAGAACTGATATCACTAACCACCTAACGATGGGAGGGATGGGGAATTAAACAAAAGATAAAAAAAATCGGGTCAGAAATAAAAGGGGGGTCCAATGAGCATACATACCCTAGCTAAGTTAAACTGGAAAGAAAAAAGAAAAAGGTAACTAAAACAAGACCGACCTAAACTAACCTATACAAGGGAGGGGTTACCAATGTTCACCCCAGTAATCCCAAAATCCTTAATGCCTAACCGGCATCAAACGGCCACTCCAAGTCAGCACCTTTCACTCTGCAGAGACGCGCAAGAGTCACCCACCTTTCGCTAAATTCCAATGGATGGAGTCGCTTCCTTTCCGTCCTGATCTTGACTTTAAGCTGATGCTTAAAGAACAAGATCAGTTGGGAAGAGGTAAACTTCTCGTCCCCATGAAATTCCTTCTGTCGCGTCGTCCATATCACGACTCGCATAACACCCAGTAAGCAAAGGAACACGTAGTGCTCAGCCTTAGTCAACGGCGGTACTATATTGCTACAGACGGAACTGGCCTCGAGGACAAAGAACTTTCCGCGCAGCATGCGAACCATGAGATCTTCAACGAACTTGCACAACGGAACCACGACACTACATTGAAAGAAAGCGTGACCAATGGTCTCCACCTCCCCACTGCAGCGCACGCAGTTTGGCGACTTTGCCAAACCCGCTGCGCGAAGTCTTTTGGCGACCCAGAGGGCCCCTCGAATCACCAGCCAGGTGAGTGATGCCTCGGGGTTGGTGAGACATTTCAAGCCGGGCGCCCAAGGCCATATGCAGCGAGCCTCCCGCTTCGTCAGCCCGAGCTCGTCAATCAGATCATCTTGAACGTTCCCCCTCACTAACACCTGATATAATGCCTTACGAGACAACGGCTGGACATCGGAGAGGCCATCCTTCGCCCGTAAGAGACGCTTGAGGGCCAACCGACATTCGTGATAGAAAGAGCCCTCGCCTCGAGGATTACGGCCGACCTCCTCCTCACACGAGCGCACATTTCTCAAGGATGGAAAATGTTTATGGGCGTCTTCCTTCCAGAATTCGCCGTTCTCATCCAGTTGCATACACATCCGGTCTAGATAAGTAATGCGAAGCGTATGTCGACGAGTCTCAACGCAAGGCACCCCTAGACCGCCATCAGAGGGATGGAGGTAACAGATCTCGCGACTAACCATGGCGGCCCTGCCTCCCCACAAGAAGGAGAACAGGAGCCTTACTAACGCCAATAAAGTGTTAGACGGGAGTGGAAGCACGGAGAGTCGGTAAAGGAGAATCGGGTAGATGTGCGAGCCACATACTTCCGCCCTCCCCTTCAAGGAAAGATTCCTCCGAGTCCACAGACGAACTGCGAGCCCGGCCTTCTCTTGCACCTCCGACCAATTCATATCCAACAAGAGGTCGGGACCGAACCAGACGCCGAGTATCTTGACCGGCCCGTCCGTCCAGAGGAAAGGTCCGGGAAGAGAAACTCCCCTCCACGAACCCAACCGCAAGCCAACAGACTTATCGCGGTTGATCCTGGCCCCCGTCACCATCTCATAACCCCTGATTTCTTTGCCGACTTCGTTAATTTCGGCCCTACTCGACACCAGAACCGAAACGTCATCAGCATAGGCGGAGTACCTGGCCGAGGTGGTAGCACCAGGTAAGGAAATTCCGCGAAGGACCGGATTCGTCTTCAACTTACGCAAGAAAGGTTCCAGCGCAAGAACGTAAAGCAATGGAGACAGCGGACAACCCTGACGAATGGAGCGAGACAAAATGAAAGGCTTCGATCTTACCCCATTCACTTCCACCAGCGCACCGGGGGACGCATACAGCAGTCGGATCCAAGTGCGAAAGTGCGGCCCGAAACCGGCGGCCGAAAGGACAGCCTCCAGAAATCGATGGTCAACCCTATCGAAAGCCTTGGACTGATCTAAATTGATCAGCGCGGCATCACCGTCGACTTTCTCGATGATCAAGCGTACCAAATGAATAGTCCTGCCCTTCACAGCACAAGTCTGCTCGGGGCCAATCAGACTAGAGAGGACAACCTGCAAACGGTCAGCTAAGACCTTGGCTAAAATCTTCAACTCTGTATTTAACATCGTCAAAGGCCGATAATTATCTACCCCATCCCCACCGTCTTTCTTCTTGCGAAGCAACTTGATCACACCCCTGGTGAAGCGTTGAGGAATAGACCCCTGCCTCATCCAGTTGTTGAAAATCAGTGCCAGCAGAGGGACAAAGACGGGCGACTGCCTCAAGTACATTTCGTAGGGAAGACCATCTAATCCCGGAGTCTTGTCCAGGCCAACCTGCTTCAGCGCATCCCAGATCTCAGACTCTGTTATGGGCCCCTCGCACCTAGCCGCTTCAGCCGCCTTAAGGCGGGGAAAGTCGGCTAAATAGGCATCGAACTGAGCAGGGCTCAGACCGGGCTCCCTGGTAAAAAGTTCCTGAAAGTAATCACGAAAAGCCTCGCAAATGCCCGCGTCTGTAGTCACAGTCCGCTTGTCCGGCAATGTGATGCGATCGATATGCCGACTAGTTGCCCTACAAGCTTCCTCTGAACTCCGAAAACGTCTGTACTCGCAGGAACTCGCCCTTGCGACTTTTGAGTTTTTAAAAGTAAAATCACACTTAAAAGGAACAAGGTTCAAAACGCCAAGAAAATCCAAGAAAATGCGACGACTGTCACAATATTGATAGCAGATACAAAGGAAAGCTCAAAAAAAAAGACTCCTACAGAAAGTAGGGAATGAAAGCGAGAAGAAAGGATTAAACAACATAAGCAGTGAGACAGAACGCCTAGTTGTTAGCAAATGGATGAGCCCATTGTACGAATTACAAATCGGACACATCAAATTAAAACAAGTGAGGAAATTTAAATATCTGGGAATTGTTTTATCAGAAGACGGAAAGTGTGACACTGAAATCGGAAAGCTTATTGGGATACCCAAGGAAGCATTCCAAAACTAATTCGACTACTAAGAAATAGAAACTTTTCATTAGAAACAAGGAAAAGTGCTGATATGTGTCCTCTTGTATTAGGTTGGTGCAAAAATAATGACGTAATAATGTCGTTTTTTGACGTTAAAAAATACGTCAAAAAACGACATTATTACGTCATTATTTTTGCACCAACCTAATATTATAATGAGTACTGGAAGATCTGCTCAAAGATGAAAAAATTCTACAGAAGGATGATGAGGATACTTGGACAGAACACGTGAGCAACGACGAACTTTTAGAGAAAATGGAAACAAAAAGGAAACTAAAACTAAAAAAGGCTAAACTAATCCCGAAAAGACAGTTGAGGTTTCTGGTACACATATTGAGGAAGGAGGGCTTACTTACGGGACAGAGAGACGGCAAGAGGGTCAGAAGAAAGCAACGCATAATATACTTGGTGATCGTGAGTAAATGAATGGCGGAACAAGGATTAGCAGAAATAACAAAAATAATGTTTATTAAAAGCTATAAAACACGGGAAGTTGTAGAGTGCAATGTTCACCTGCATTCTGAGGGGACATAAAGAAGAAGATCCCAAAAAATTTCCAGGAATGTTGACATGGAGGGGGAAAGACGCTGGATAAAGTGTGTAACTTCAGAAGGTGATTAGTTCGAGAGAGATTAAGTGCCGTAATGCGTTGTCGTTTTCTTTTTAAGCCCTTTTCGTTTTCACCTGGAGACAAAGAATACTCACTGAATCAATGTCGTACTAAGCTTTATTCAGATTGCTTTTCAATGTAGTACTTCAAATGGCGTGTTTATAGACGCCCCAACGCCACCATAATCATTATCACGTGATACATATGTATATTCTGGCAGACTTTGCCACCACACTTCACTTGAGCTCTTCGAGTTTTCTAATACGCTCACTCAGTTCTAATAATTTTCAAGTAATTTAAATAACGACATGTAATTTTTATGTTTGACAGTTTTCTTAGTTCAAAGGCTAGTGGTTCGCCCTTGTTTATCTTCAGCATTTGGTATGCGGACATATCAACATTCTATTTTCATTTTTCTGTCCAAACCGACACAAAGTCACAGAATACTTTATTTTCTAGTCTGTTTATACAAATGCCATTTTAAATTGATATTTTGCACAATTTAGAGCCAATCCCTATTATTTTCTACTGTGTTTTCTATGTATGTTAACTTTGATTCATGCGTTTGCTTATTCTCCTCAATAATCTCGTGCGTTTCGTTACAATAGTCGGTAACCATTTTTTTCACATTGATGTAATTAGTTTCCATCCTTTCATTCACGGATGGAATGAAATGTTTTATTCCTCTTTTCAAGGATCTTCCATATAACTATATCTGTGGTTGTCCTTCTGCAATAGTTTTTATCTAACTTTTGAATTCGCAGTTGCATGATACGTTTTATCATTTTCTTATTTTTTTTTTATTCTTTACTCATTGATGCTAATTGCTATGCTGTCCCTGGTTTTAACTGATAATGCTTTTGAAAAACAACAGCCATATTTCATATTTAAAAGGTCATTAGCGAACGAAAAGGAAACAGAGATATGATTAATTTATCTAACAACAAAAATGAGATAAAGATTTGTATAATTACCCGGTATCACCGACATTTCTTTAAATATGAACAACATGATTAATTAAATTCTGAATTAAAATAAAAAAAGCACAGCAGATAATCTCTGGCAATGAACAATCAGTACGTAATAAATAAATCAAAATAAGAAAGAAGTCTTACAGTGGAAAGGGGGGCCGCTTCTCCCCTTAAGAAATTAATTTCTTTTGATCATGGCTATTCCATCGAGATTATCGGCTCTTTTTCTATCTGTCTTCTTCATTCATTACGGAAATCTGCACTGTACAAATTGAATATCTACGAGCCAGATTTTAATTAAAACGCTCGTTTACTCATTAGATATTTGATTGCGACAGATACACTCGGTTACATTTATCTGATGCTCTGGAGAATGTACTCTGTTAACAAAATCGGAATGTTGGATTTTCCCCGGAAAAAATATCCCAATACTCTGAGTGCCCAGGTAACTTTTATGAACCTACGCATTCTACAGGGTGTCCCTAAATTCTGGACAAATGCATATTTTTAAGAAATGAAGTTTTCAACATTTTATTGAATTGGAATATTAATAAATCTTCAATATGATTTCCAGTATTTGTGATGAAAACGTTGATATGCTTTTCAAGTTTTATGTGAACTCGATGCAATAACTCCACATTGTCGTTGATTTTAACAAATGCACTCTTTCTGGGTTCATTCTAGTGTGTTGCATCTGTTATTTTCATTGAGTAATCCCTCTCCTTTCGCAGACCCAAGAAAAAATATCAAGTTCAATTCTTACTTATTTCAACAAAATATTTAATCTCTGCGGGTACAAAAAATATAGTTAATGAGTTTTCCTTTCTTCAGACTTTAGGGATAACCTGTATAATATTAATGGCAACTATTTATGGCGCCATTTTAACCGAAATATAGCTTAAATGTGAATTTAATATATTATTAATTCGCTTTGTAAATACAGACAACGAAAAACACCTGAAGAACACGGGCTGAATTTAAACATAATATTAATTTGTAAAGTATGACCGAAGTTATTTCTTTCATAATCATTATATCCCCGACCATGAACATTGTCAACATCAAAAATACATAGGTGTAATATAATAAGAAAGCAAATGTTATTTTACTAAAATCAGGAAGGGCTTGGATTACGCTAAAGTCTTGAAATTCTTCGTAATTCTCCAGCATTCTTCCTAATTCCTGACACTGTACTTGTGTGAATCGGTTTAGCATTCTGATTTTCTAGTTTTCATGAATTTATTTTAATCCTGGCACGAGCATAAATTTATTTAATTTTCCTACCACAGAGGAATCTTTGATTGCAAGTTCTAATATAGGCCTAGGATTTGCTAAGGGTCATCGACTTTCTACTGCCCATCTCTACTTGTTGTATACCCACCTCGTTCTGGGAGTTTCTTAGTTAACGGGGTCGATTCCATAATGCTGTATCTTCTCTCGTCCGTCTTCTCTCGTCCGGGTGTCGAAATATTTTTGGATTTCGAAGATGAAAGAAAACATCAACAAAAGGGATTTAAAACGTATCCATTTTATTAAACACGTCGACGTGTACATTTTTAACTAACCAGTGAGGTCGCTCTATCAACCACACTGGGGAGAAAGTTCCCCGAGTCACTGTGTATGAAGTGTAAAAACTTCACTCCCTGAAATCTCTTTCTATCTCTCTAACATTCCCACGATAATTGTAACCAATCAAAAACGACTTCCTCTCTTTTCCTGTATTTGACATCAAATATCAAAATGAGGAAGTTAGAGGAGAATACAATTTAAAAAAAAATAATAATCTGCTATTCTTTAACATAATTATCTTTAATGCAAACATTTCATATGCATTTACTAAAATCCTATGAATGTTTACAATACTTTCTTCCAGAAAGTGAAATTCTTTCACAATGAATATTGCAATGAATACGAGAACAACAGTCTGAAAGAATATCTACGCCGTTCGAACTGTTGTTGTCATCTTTATTGCTATATTCATGGTGTTTCGGTCGTTGTACGCTCCGGTCTTCTTCAGTTGATATGAGTTGGAATTTCGAAAAGATCCCTTTATTTAGTCTACGGGGGTCAATTTTTCTAATTCTACGTGCCTTGTTCTTTTTTTTTTTTTTTTTGATTTCTCGGTTTCAGTTACTTCCCTTTAGTAACTGAACTCTCTAAGCTTTTGTTCGCTCTGGTGTGGTATCTTTTGGATTAATCAAACAACGCTGTTGTCCAGTGGACCATGTGTTTTTGGGGACTAAAAAAGGGTTAGGTTCTAAATTCCAACAATTATGACCTGAAGAAGGCTGTAGCTTACAATGGTTGAAATGTTTTGTGCATGGCAATAAAGTTGAGGGAAGCAATCCGAACGATATATGTATTGTAAATATTTACAGTAACTCAACTCAGATATATAAACAGATGTTCAATGACAGTTATAGGTTTTCTATGTTCGTCCAACGGAACATTTATCTGAGAAGAATATTATGAGTCGAAAAAGAGAACCTATAGGTAAGAAATCCTCGGAATTACAATTGAAAAAACATAATATCTCGTACGAAGGCGACTTTATATGCTACGTTTTTTCATATTTGCCTCTTCAGTGAGAGGTTTTCTTGGACGTAAGAAAAATATAAATTCCCTTGTTTGGGATTACCACATCTGCGTTCCCGATTGAAATTATCCGTGATAATGCAAGATGTCAAATGCTAGTGACTTAAGAAGTTCTCACTGTAATTTCATTACCACACAAACAAGTTATTTTTCTCCTTTGCTCTCTATATTCGCTTTGGATTAACAATTTCATCAAGGTATCCACATAATATTTGTTATTTTAATATTTTAATTTTTTTTTACTTTATTGACAATAGCGCACCAAAAGTATCTCCTTTTATTTTTGTAAGCGGTGAACAGAAGCCCGTAGGCCGTTTTTTAAATGTGGTTCGTTACATAAATTCAACTCTACCTAGTGAAACTTATTACCCTCTGTGTTCACATGCATTGACTGCTCTCTAATATGCTTAGCATCTTTTCTGAATGTCAATGAGTTCTATTTTTCACCTGGAAGAATGCAGTGACACACTTGTTTAGTAGACACTTTCATGTCAGACAGCATTTTACTAGATTGCTTTTCAGTTGCAGGTTGTGAGAAGAGACCAAATATTAGTTATTAGCAGGTTGTGTTATCATATTTCTAACATCTGCATCTGAGTTCTTAGAACAACAAAATAAAAAGGGATGAATTAGTCTCTGAGCGAATAGAATAATTCGTACTTATTCAAATGTCAACATTTGCGCAACATTCGTCAATTAATTTTGTTTAGAATTAATTGTTTTAAATGCTCAATAAAATCGTCTCTTCCTTATTTTGCTCTGTAGATTTTGCTGTGTGCGTGTATGTGTATATGCAAGAGGTTAGTAAACATTCTTCTTTTTTTTTTTTTTGCTGTTACACTTTCTCGTTTGCATTTATTTTCCTTAAATAAAAGCGCCATATGTCATCTGCCAACCGATTGGCAATGCAGAACCCACAGCGATTTTTGTTCATGCCTTATTCCCAGTTTTATGCTGCATTTATTCTATTTGATTTCTTTAGGATATGAGCAGTTAATATTTTTGCATCATCTTTCCATGTGAGATCCTGAAGTGTTGATATTAACACGTGTGCCTCTGATGATGCGTTTTCTTCCCTGCCTTTCATATTCACAAATTGTTTTCACTATTTTCCAAATATTTACGCCATAATTGTTTTTTATTCTTTGTTTTAGGTTTCCGAAATCTGGGATCGTAGCATCTTGCGTATCGTAGAGTTTGCCTACCATGGCTGATCATTTGTCAGCAATCTTTAAAAAAAATAGTTAACTCTTTGAGAAACCAATATCTCCGACAAATTGTAAACGATATGAATAAAGCCAAGAAACGTAGACAATGTATTAAAATGTGGGGAATAGCGAAAAATCACTGCAATATCACACAATAAAAAACAGAACAGAAGAAATGTACTGGTCTCAAAAACACTTTGAATCAATTTTCAATCGTGACAGCACTAAACTAAAATCCTTGTAGAAATAGAACATATACCAATATGCAGAGAATCATTTTGAAAATAGCTTACTCCAAAAATTCCATCTAGTTCATGAATGAAATCTAACATTTTAACAAATTTTGATATATTCGCATAAATTATATATGTATACGTGAAAATAAAAAGTTACTAAGAATTTATATGCATAATCATCAGTCATCAAATAATACTTGATATTTATTAATTTCACATTAGTCCGAAATATATCAATAAATTAGTGTCTTAAATCAATCATCCAAGTATTAATGAGTCCATCCTTCAAATCAACAAATCTACCATTTGTTCTTACATTGAATACTATTGCCATATATGGTCTGGTACCACCGCGCTTCATCACGAAGTTCTCGACAAAATCCAAAGACAGATATGTGATAGGTTGGTATCTCGACTCCAGTCACTTTCTCACAGACGTGATGTAGCTTCCCTCTGTCTTTTCTACAAATATTTTCATGCAACTGCTCTGACGAGCTATTTTCATTGGTGCGCCAATTGCATGCCTCTTCTACTCCAACAGCTTCTTCTCTCGCACTTCCCGACAGTGGAGCTACCTTCCTCTTACTTGATTACCTGATAACTATAATATTCAAAAATTTAAATGTAATGTCAATCGACATCTTCTGACACCCTGGCCTTGATCCCCGTCATTCTCTTTATTCTTTCCACAAACACACCTCTTTACTCTTACGTTCGCTCTCTGTAACCCCTTGAGTGTTAGTGCCACTCCCGTCTTGCTTGGGGTGAAATGCTTAAAAAAAAGTATACGGACCAATATTATAGAAGTGACATATAAAGAGTGTTTCAAGAATATGCTATGATGCACAGCCTGCCTTGAAATCCCATTTGTTATGTAGAATGGAACACCGATCACTGATGGGTGATACGTAAGTATTAGGTTGATGCAAAAATGTCGGTTTTTGACGTATTTTTAACGTCAAAAACCGACATTATTTTTGCACCAATCTAATATTTCTGAAACCAGGAAAAAAAAACTAAAAACCTAAAATATTTTGTTATTAATGTCTTCGATCAAAGAATAGCCCTGAGCCATTCATAAAGCAATTAAGAATATCAGTATCCATTCAGTTACAACAGCACACGAAAACTCGACCAAAGAAGTATCCTAACAGTTTCAAAATATATTTGGGCGCTGAATATACAGCTGTAAATACAATGCTATAATGATAAGGCCGTATTTTTATATCATTCTTACGTGTTTGGCGGTATCACATTGTACACCTGGCTCGCTCAAAGCTAGTGGTAACGATGCGTCGGCCTGGAAGCTACGCCTGGCTTCAGAGTTATCTGAAGAACGTATACCTACTGTTGTAACAGAAGATCTATGATAATGTATCTGTTATAGACTTCGGTCAAAGTTTGCAAAAGAGAGGCGATTATGTCCGGAAATAGCGCCAACCCAAAACATCACAATTGTCTGAAAGTGAAACACGTAAAATAACATGTATTAATACGTTTTTGCATTCACATCAGAAAATATTACATAACAAATTTCAAATGAACCATTATACATAAAGGATCATCAGATTATCTGGAATATGATGAATTTTAAGGTAAAATATAAAGTTTTCTGGATATTCTCAGATAAACGAACTCACTTTATATATATATATATATATATATATATATATATATATATATATATTTAGTTTATGCAAACTTAGATAATCCGTATGGGTAGACCCGAGGAGGATGATATCCGGAGAGCTCAATGTAAAATTCAGAGCAGATATGTTTGAATAAAAACAGACCACGTTAAAGTTCCATGTAATAAATTATTTCACCATAACCCCTTTAAAGTCGGTCTCCACCCCTCCACTCCTTAGCCATCTATATCTTGAGACTAGACACAATAAATTCGAACAACATCTAGCCGACACATTGGAGTTAAAAATTAAAAATTAAAAATAAGAATTTGAAATGATACATATGACACATTCATATCCTCTTTCCCGCCTGACTTCCTCACTTCGTTAATTTTACGTATACTTGATGAGGTCCGTCAAAAATGTGTGAATTTCTTTTCATTTTTCATTTTTCATTTCAATTTTTGGAAGTAAAGTCTGATGATCCAGAGCCCTGTTAAAGGGGTTATGGTGAAATAATTTATTACATGGAACCTTAACGTGGTCTGTTTTTATTCAAACATATATATATATATATATATATATATATGAAAGAACAGTAAGATATATAATCCGGTGTTCGCTACACAGTAATAACCATGTTTCAAAAATGGAAGCTAAAAGCTTCAAATTTAATGTTGTACTTAAATTAAAAACTTTAGTTCCATTTCATCCTCAAGCGAATTTTGGAGTTTTTTGGGAATTTTGGAATTTTATTTTTTTTTTTAAATTTACTGAGTTTTAAAGGCACAAAAAATTCATAATTCAACTGTTTCCAAGGATACAGAGAGATCCAATCATTCAGACAAGGGGTGATAGCGTGTTCATTTTTATTAACTTCTGTTGTATCAGTAGTGTTTTTTTTTTAAATTTTATTGTAAAAAAACCCAGACGACATGCATTTAACGGATGTCAGAATTCGTTCAAAAATACATCCCTACCCTACCTAAACATAACCCCTTTTTCGAACGTAACTTATAACTGATAGTGTTACCTTCCATTTTTGAAACATGGTTATTTCTGTGTGGCGAAAAAAACATATTTTAAACTACTTAATTTATAATAAATATATATATATATATATATATATATATATATATATATATATATATATATATATATATATATATATATTGCAGGTGAGTTTGTATTATTTTTCTTGTAATTTCTAGAAACTAGTATTTTCAAAATATTTTACGTCAATTCTAAACTTATTTACAAATTATCCAGATTCTGTAAATATAATGTAAAAATAATGGAATCAATTATCAAACTTACACTTTGAGAGACTTTTGAAATTAACGCCAAAATTGGTGCTGCATTCATCAAGTCTAAAAGAGTATATTTCGACGAGAACAAAATCAATAAAAAGTTTTTTTATTTTTCTGTTTGTTATAATAAAATTTCTAATAAAAATATCTTGTCTCACTTTTTTTAACTGTGTATAATGATTTTCTCTTATTTAAAGTACAAACAACTACTTTTGGAACCAATTTAAAATATTACCAGGGAGTGGCCTCAAAGTTTTGTATATATATATATATATATATATATATATATATATATATATATATATATATATATATATATATATATATATATATATATATATATATATATATATATATATAATGTATATAAATGTCTGTGTGTGTAAATGTAAGGTACATGTATGCAGATTACCATGTCAAATATACACGTTAACACACATCCAACCTCGCTGTCGAACATTTAAATATGGAGAACTTATAGAATCATGTCGTGTGTAATTCGGTACAAACATTAGCTGCTACCACGGACATTTTCTTCACATTATAGCTCAGGAACTCGATGGATTAAATAAAATTATAAAGAAGTATAGAAATAAATTACAATAAACTTATTAGACATAAACAGTTTATTTAAATTTTATTCTAGCCGTTATCGGATTTTTACAGCAAAATGACTCGCTTGGGATTAATTTCTTTGCCGTATACATAAACAGATCAGCTATTTGAAATTCAAATAATTTCATGGCTATTCACCTTTCCTGACTCCATTTTTTCTTTTCATTCCAACTGACGAGTTGTTCTGAGTCTTTGTTTAATGAGTTTTATGCTAATTTTTTTTGTATTTTCTTTCTTTTTGAATTTTTTTATGAACGAAGGAACGGAAAGTTCAAAAGGACATTACTACACACGCTTTCCAAAATAACTCAAAACTTAATGAGTTTTCGAATTTTTATATGAAGGATTTCACTATTTTTAATAGTTTTATATTATTTTATTATGGTCACCATTAAATCCCTAACATTCTGAGTCCAGGAAATCAGATCTAAGAACGTAATAACGGAAGTAAAGCAACAGCTCCCGAATGTTAGTATCGGTAATATATTAGGTTGGTGCAAAAATAATGTCGTTTTCTCACATAGTAACATATGTGAGAAAACGACATTACCTTTGCACCAACCTAATATATGTAAAGATCTTGTCTATCATGGCCATAACTTTCACCGATTTCGGCGAAAATACACACTATTCATCCAATGCCTTATATTAGATTGTCTACGGCAACATTTGTTTTTGTTTTTTGTTATTTTTGTTAATTACTAGCAGAAAAAAAATCATCACATGGCTAGAAGACACGTTATTTAAAGGTTTAGTACAATATATTTCTGCTACTTTTTCCAAAACACTTTGTGTCGATGTTCTGTACGGTCGCTAAAACAAAAAGATTCATCAACTTGGAAACGTAACGGAAGCGCATTTTTAAAATATTATCAAGATGCTTTATCTACCGTGATAATTACAATGTAGAGGATATTCACAGACGGGAAAGAGGTCAGAAATAGATGAATATATCCTACAACTATAGTTATGTTCACACGCACTATATGTATATATATAAAGGCATTTTTTTTATGTTTATACGTTCTTTTTATAGACATAAATATGTTAGTAAATGCCCTGTCTTATAATAAACACTATTTACGACATTTATTATAAAACAGAACCTTTACTTAAATATTTGTATCTATAAAAAGAACGTATAAACATAAAAAATGTCCTAAAATAATTTTCAGACTTTGTCTATTTCATACTATATATATATATATATAATGTCATCCACAGACGGAATATTTCGCTGTATCACAGATCATCAGTGCGGCTAGACATCCGGTTGCCTCTAGCTAGGATCGAAACCCGACTGAATTGGTAACAGGCGGATATTCTACCACTAAGCTGTGGGCGCACGGTTGGGATGAAGGTGGATTTGTAGCGTATTTATTTTTGGAAACACGCCCAGTGACCGACAGTGACTCAATTCGGCTTGCGAAGAGTCTCGCTAGTCTATCTATCTATATATATATATATATATATATATATATATATATATATATATATATATATATATATATATATATATATATATATATATATATATATATATATATATATATATATATATATATATATATATATATATATATATATATATTTCTTGAAATTCATAATTTTTTCCCCATTCGATTACATTCGTTAATTAAAAATTAATTTACACGCTTTTTTAAATCCCCAGAATAAGAAAAACTGGATAAGTCCTGGGACGAAACCGGTTCTTTTTATTTTAGCATTTTTTTTTTTAATACCTTATAGATATTGTATTCCTATCTATTATTAAATTCTGTACCACGAAAAACTTATTTAAATGTGTGTGTGTGTGTATATATATATATATATATATATATATATATATATATATATATATATATATATATATATATATATATATATATATATATATATATATATATATATATATATAAGTGAACATAGAAGTCAACACTTAGAGGCGACAGTCTGTTTCATGCTATATGCAATGGCCTGACGATATATATATATAGGAAAGCAGTGATTCCAAGAATAAATCAATAAAGTTAATTTAATTAGTGGCGAACTCACTTCGGTAACAGATTAAGAAGACATTAAATCACTGACCACTCGCTGACCACTAGCCTTATTTTTATTAATTGTACAGTGGATTTGATGTTCGATCCATATTGCTTGCCATTCTCAGGTACAGATATTATTTTTCACAATTCTAAGTAATTTCGGCTAAAATTCCAAGACGAAAATAAATGTGATACTTGTCGAAAGATGTTTTATTAAAAAATGTCTGCTACTATTAAAAGTTAAGAATTTTTTTGTACGTGTAGTAATGCGACGCTAGATTTTTGAAAACCGGAGTAATTCACAATTTTTCTTATTGTAAGTGGTTTTATTCCGTTGACATCACATGGACTGTTGCTCCAATAATTAGAGCAATGTCTTAGAAGATTTCAGAATTTTTTACAGAAGATCGAACCTTTTTCAAATTATTAAATAATACAGCTTAATTAATATTGCACTAGCGTCATTCAAAGAATAAATCAATAAAGTTTGTGTAATTAATGGCGAACTCATTCGCTAACAGATTAAGAAGACATTAACTCACTGACAACTCTCTGAACGATACGATCCCTGTTTTCATTAATTGTACAATGGATTTGGTCTTCGGTCCATATTAACTGCAAGTACGATAGGTAAAAACAATTACCATGTTCAGCCATAGATGTTACTTTTTCTCACAATTACATATAATCCATTTTACAATTGATAAAAACATATCGGCTCATTCTCCATGGTCTTGAATACAATTACAAGTTTTTATAAATTAAATTAAAAAGTTCTTATTATAGTAGTTTCTCGTTGCCTTCTCTACAATTAGGAAGGCAGAATTTGAATTCTCCCGAAATGGTTGTTAACCAAGCCAACAAAAGCCCTTCTATCTTTTGTTAGTTAATCAATAGCTATGGGAAATAAGAGACTCGGATCCTTGCTTTCTCAAAAATCATTAGTAATAAATGAATTAAATCCCGATTCCCATTGAAGTACACTTACATCAATATCAATTTTGTTGTACACACAACCATCATATATATATATATATATATATATATATATATATATATATAGCGGCTGCAAAAGTATGTATAGAATAATAAAAAATAAAAGGTGCGCACAAAACCTATTGTATTGATTATACAAGCTTATCTATAATAAACATATCAATCCCTGAAATGTTCAAGCTGTTTGGCCACGTCATTTACAGAATCCTCTTTACATGCAAAATATTTGCTCGTATTATTTGTTAAAAAATAAAAAAAATTATAAACATTTTCTAATAAAAATTATGAAAATAAAAATATTAAAAATGATTGTAATGAAATTAAATGAAATCTATTATTAAATGAATCCGAGAACCATTATTATAATTACGATAAAACTAGTATATTATTTACTATATACCTCCTTTTCCAGCTCCCTTTATGTATATTCATATATTAATGTATATTTCGGCAACAACCTTTCTTTGAATATGACAGATAAGGAAATTTTAATTATTTTGTTATTTATTTTTTGCAGCAATTTTATATCATTTCATTTTGTAGGAGTAAGGGAGTGCCAAAATGTGTCCATTGCCTAGTTTAACCGTATTAAAACCTACTTGAAATTGGCCGAAAGCGCTTGGGACAATATATATATTTTTATATTTACATACGCTCTATCTCTGATATTGAGCACTTTATCCCATAAATATACCACATCTTAAGACTATATTTCTTCATATATATATATATATATATATAGGAAAGCATATATATATAATTCAAACTCGACTCTGTCCTATTCCTCAACCCGAGCCTCTATCCATAACACAATTTAACCTCCATTATATATTAGGTTGGTGCAAAAATAATGTCGTTTTCTCACATATGTTACTATGTGAGAAAACGACATTATTTTTGCACCAACTTAATATATATATATATATATATATATATATATATATATATATATATATATATAGAGAGAGAGAGAGAGAGAGAGAGAGGTCTCGAATTGCGGAATCTGAGAACTGAGTTTGAATTCCAGTCTAGTTCGTTGCATTCACTTATGTGATGAATCCATCCCTTCTGTCCTTGAACAACTGCATGTTAACCGGTCTAGGAGGACAAATCTGAATTCAAAATCCGAATGGTCGATGACTAAACCCGCCCACTTCACTGATTCTGGTCTTGTTAGTATCGTTAATGAAAGTCTAGCAGCACAAAAGACAGTTTTTGTGCTACTAGGGCCGACGAGCTCCTCAGTGTCAACGGCCATTCACCCGAATTATGGGCTAAGTAGGTTCATCAGACAATTGACCAGGCGTGGTCAGTACAGTTACACTCCTGATGACACGGTCAATCGCCATGTTTGTTTGTTTGTTTTTTTTCAGGATATGCATTTGGATATATATCCTATTTAAAAGGTGTTGCACGCTATATATTTGAATATTAGTAGAAACGTATATTCGGATTTAAATTGATGTAATTACAATGACAGTCAAAAAAGTGAAAACCCGTGAAAAAAGTACGTATAAACATAAGAAACAAACATTGAAAAGGAAAGTGTCGTCTTTTAACGTAATTACCTAAAGCGTAAGAACCAATTAATATTTAATATATAAAAGTTGCTGAAAATAAATGATGCAATCTTCGAATATTTTAAGCAGTGTTTGGCATAAAAAGCACAACCCCTTACAAAACAATATTTCTTTATTTAAAAGGCCCTAGTCCTGCCAAATTTAATAAAAAAATATTCCATATGCAAAATTGTTTTAAATTAATATTAACTTTTAAAGACTTCTGTCCAAGAAGTGTTTCTAAAATATATAATTTCACTCTGGCTAAGGCAATAAAGCAGCTAAGACCCAATGGGTAGCTATTGTGATAAAAAAAAATATTATGGAGACCAATAAATTAAGTAATTAAGAGGAGAGAAGATAACGATTGACATTGCATTTATTTTTTTTAATGTAAAAGTTGACTGGAAGACAAGAGAATTCCACAATCGAGAAGTGCGTGTGAAAATAACTTTAGCATAGAACTTACGATTAAATCTAGCCATTTAAACTGGAAAATAATGAGATCTTACTGCCAGTTTAATACTTCGGTTGGTTGGGTTTTATGGCATATCAACCACTGTGGGTCATTTAATGCCAAATTAAGTTTTATATATATATATATATATATATATATATATATATATATATATATATATATATATATATACACACACACACACACACACACACACACACACACACACACACACACATATATATATATATATATATATATATATATATATATATATATATATATATAACATATTAAACATATAGCTGGCAACATTATTTTTTCAAAAACGCATAGCTGGCAACATTATTGTTTCAAAAACACATAGCTGGCAACATTATTTTTTCAAAAGCGTATAGCTGGCAACATTATTTTTTCAAAAGCGTATAACTGGCAACATTATTTTTTCCAAAAAAGTATAGCTTGCAACATTATTTTTTCCAAAAAACGTATAGCTGGCAACATTGTTGTTTCAAAAACAACAATGTTTTTCGCCTTCTTTTTACCGTTAATTCTTTAATTCTTGCCCTTTTAATATCTTTTAAGTTTTTCGTGTTTTTTGTTTCCAAATTTGTATTGTATTTTTGTCTATGTAATCTTTCTTAATTTTTTTTTCTGTCTATTTGTCCATTTATTTGTCCTTTTATTTCGTTCTGACGTTTGTATTGTTTATTTTCTATTGTTTATTTGTTTTGACGTCAGCCATCTTGTATTTGTGACTAGCTTTGTCTGTTTTTCATATTTTCGTATTTTCTTTGTTTTTCTTTTTTGTCTAGCGTTTTCGTTTTTTTCTTTTCAAGCTTTTTTTTTTAATTTATAGTTTTTCGCCTTTAGTCGAACATTTAAATCTTTTTATTGTACGTTTTATTTTTTTTGTGCTTTTATTTGCTTGTTTGTCTCGCTTTGTATTTTTTTGATATTTTTTGAATGTTAATTTTTCTTTAGTTTTTTTCGCCTATAAGGCGGTTCTCCACCCCTATTTACCATTCCCCTTCCCTTTTAATATTTATAAAAATGAAAAAGAATGAAAAAAAAGCACCTTATTTTTTAACCATAAAAAAGCCAAATTTGTCCGACTATAGAACGTCAATACGAACGCATTTATTTAACCCCACCAAAAAAGACACCCACAGATAAAGACAATATGAATGAATATCCAGCCCTTGAGCCTACTTCCCCTAGCGAGGATGACATCGCTGGGAAAAAAGAAAATTCAGTAACTACTAGTATGGAGGCCAATAATGGCAATAACAAAAAAGAATGTTCTACGGAGGCTAATAATGGCCAAAATTCTCAAAATGACAAGAAATCCAGAAATGGCCTTCAAAATAAGACTGTGGCCGGTGAATCGCCCTCTTATTGGTCGTCCCCACCAAAATGCATAATCAATTTAGCGGAGTTCTTGGAGCATGCTAAGAGTTACGCTCATCTTGTTGTAGAAGGTGGACTCTTAGAAGACCCCCAAGAATTGAAGAAAATTGAGAAAAGAATAGTGTCAGTTTTCGTCGTCGACAAGCGTACGCGCAAAATTTGTCGCTCGATGAAAAAAACAGTGTTGAAAACACTAGAGTCCTTGGGGTTTAAGCCCCTCAGAATAGTTAAGAAAGCTAAATTTTTCATGTGGGACGTACTGTTGCCCACACCCGGAAGACTGCGTCGCCTCGGCTAGCCGCGAGCTAATAACAAAAGATTTAATACTACGGACGGAGTACGAAGGCCGAAGAAGGACCAGAGCAACAGTATATGTCCCTCCTAAGGTTTCAGGGAACATCTCGCTGCGTTTTTATGCCAATATGACGAAATTCTGGGCGCCTCCTGTGATAGCTTGAGCAGGGTGTGGAGCTTTGATATTATGCTGGACGAGAAAGCCTTCCGCTCCATCCCCAACTGTCTGGATGTTGGAAGCTTGAAGTTACCAGTCATTGTAACGGGCCGAAGACCGGTATGCTGGAGGTGTGGAGTGACTGGTCATCTCTCCTCCTCCTGCCCAGAGAAGAAGGCCTCTGGTAGTCAAGCTCCAGTAGACCAAGATCCCCCTCTGAACGCGTCTGTACCTTCCGCTTCGCCCGTAATGGGCGTACCAGCTTCCGGGACCGTGTCGGTTAATCCTCCGGTTGGTGTGACATCAAGGGCCACATTCCTCAAAGAGCCTTCGCCCGCTGCTAGTGCAGTTGTCGAGAAGGGGGAGGGGGAATAGCTGGTTGCTGGTAAGGCCAAAGGGAAGCGCCGGACAGCAGGTCCTCAGTCCCCTGAAGCCCCAAGGAAGAAAGGCAGTTACAGCCCCACTCCCTCTGGCAACGTTAAGGGTGATGCCCCGGCCTCTCAACTGACTTTTCAAGAAAAACAAAGGAAATTTGATCCTGGCTTCGAAAAGACTGAAAAAATTAAAGAGCTTCAAAAGCAATTGGATGCTCAAAGAAAAAATCCAGACCTCCCCACTTGATATCACCATCCAAATCCTTTCCCCTCAGTAGAGATCCCAGCCCCTATAGACATAGGTCTTTTTATACCCCTCTCCATACACCCACTCCTTCACCCGTTAAACAAAAATCTACTCCTCTGCATACCCCCAGTCAGTCATCCGTTAAAAAATCAGATATGCCACCTCCCGCTTCCAAGCGTCAAAGAAGTCCCACGCAGGAAAAAAAAGAAAAGGCTGATTTTTAACACGGGAGAGGAGGTTTGTCATATTTCCCCAGCCCAGGCCGAGAGAGCCCGGGATTATGGGAACAGGATAAAAGACCTGAAATACTTGCTATCGATTAAACAGTTTGCGGACTTGGACATAGAGGTACCGCAAAACTTTCCAAATACACAGAAGGTCTTGACAGTGATAAGGTCAGGATCCGGTGCAAAGCGGATTTGGGCTATGATGGACGAGGCTATCAATGCATATAAAATGGCTTTACCCATCGCGATCATTGAAAATGATCATTTAAAAATTTTTAAACAATTTTGTGCAGGGAGGGTCCCCCTTTTAGTTCACCCATCCCTGTATAGGGCCCTAAAACTGACATTTCCCTGGGATATCGGCGGTATTTTTCAAGACGGCACCATCAAGAGTGAGATGGGCCATGGGAGAGGTTATTGGTATCCTAACACCGACTATGTTCAAACCAGTAGTACAACCCTAATCTGTTTACATGATGGCGCTCTGGTTAGCTAGTGTAAAGGTCCGGGGCCTGAGGTCTGAGTCTCGCAGGGCGAGACTCTTTCGTGACCTTCAGCGCCTCGGGTTGAATGTGTGTTGTGTGCAAGAGACCCGGTTTTCTTCTCATGACCATGAGGACATTCTGTCTAAGGGGTTTGCCGTTTATTGAGCATGTTTTGATGGTCATTCGAGGAGGTGTCTCTTGGCTAGTGAGCAGGTCTTTGAAGGCTGCATGTACTCTTGTCTTCGCGGATCCGGCGGGCAGACTTTGCGTGCTGGATGTTACCATAAAGGATAAGGTTCTACGTCTCATTGGGGTTTATGCGCCCAATATGCATGCCGAGCGGCCTGCTTTGTTTCGGCAGATCGCGCCGTACTTGACGAAATCTCGTCGGGTAGTTTTAGCGGGGGATTGGAATGCCGTCCTTGACCCCGATATAGATCGTATAGGGCAAAAACAGGGTACTAACAACCCGGAAGTGAAACCATTTCGGGACTTTATCGATGAGTTTGATCTTGTCGATAAGTTCCGGAATGAAAACCCTCGGGAGGTAGCATGGACTTGGACTTATAGTGGCAACTCGGCTCCTGGGACGCATGCGAGCTACCTCGACCGAATCCTAGTTAGGAGAGTCGACGTAGGGCTCTTAGGGTGTCTAAGCTTCAACTATATAGTTTATAAGGATCATAGGCTAGTCCGGGTGCGTGTAAACTTAGATAAGCCTAAGGTTAGAATGGCTGGTTACTGGAAATTTAACTGTTCATTATTTGGTGAACAGGGTTTCCAGGACCAGCTGCTACTAATGATTCAGAGGGAATTGACGGGGGCGGTTGTGGGAAACGCCCGGTAGGATAAATTAAAATCCAAAATTAGAACGTTTGCTGCCGATTTTTGTCGTCGGCTCAATCTAGATAGATTAGCGGCGCAAACGGCTTTAGAAGAAAAAGTTGATCGGGCCGTGAAATCCCGTGTTAGTGGGGAAATAGCCTTAACTAAGGCAGAATCGGCCTCCTTGCTTATCAAGAAGGATCAAGCTCTGGTAGTTAGGGCTAGGTTAAAAAGAATGTCTTCTGAGGCGACGAATATGGCCGCCGAACTGCGTGCAGAGGAGAATCGGAACGCGGCTGGGCGACATATAGCGTGCGTCACATTGCCGGATAAGCAGACTGTGACTACAAACGCGGGCATATGCGAGGCCTTTCGAGATTACTTCCAGGATCTTTTCACCAGGGAGCCCGGTCTGAGCTCTGCTCAGTTCGACGCCTACTTAGCTGACTTTCCCTGAAGCGGCTAGGTGCGAGGGTCCAATTACAGAGTCGGAAATCTGGGAAGCGCTGAAGCAGGTTAGCCTGGATAAGTCTCCGGCACTAGATGGTCTGCCCTACGAAGTTTACTTGAGGTTGTCGCCTATTTTTGTTCCTTTGCTGGAACTGATTTTCAACCACTGGATGAAGCAGGGGTCTATACCTCAGCGCTTCACCAGGGGTGTGATCCAGTTGCTGCGGAAGGACAAGAAAGGTGGGGATGGGTTAGGGAACTTTTGCCCTTTAACCATGTTAAATACTGAGTTAAAGATTTTGGCGAAGATCTTAGCCAACCGTTTGCAGCTTGTCCTGTCTAGTCTGATTGGCCCTGAACAGACTTGTGCTGTGAAGGGTAGGACTGTTCAGGATAACCTTCATATGGTACGGTTGATCTTAGAACAAGTCGACAGTGAAGCCGCGAAGATTAATTTAGACCAGTCCAAGGCATTCGATAGGGTTGACCATCGGTTTCTGGATGCTGTCCTTTCGGCGGCCGGTTTCGGAGCCGATTTTCGCTCCTGGATCCGACTTTTGTATGTGACCCCCGGTGCGCTGGTGGAAGTGAATGGGGTAAGATCGAAGCCTTTCGTATTGTCTCGCTCCATTCGTCAAGGTTGTCCGCTCTCGCCTTTGCTGTACGTTCTTGCGTTGGAACCATTCCTTCGCAAGTTAAAGGCGAATCCGGTCCTGCGTGGAATTTCCCTGCCTGTGGCTTCCACTTCAGCCAGGTATTCTGCCTATGCTGACGACGTTTCGGTTCTTGTGTCGAGCAGAGCCAAGATTGACGAAGTCAGCAAGGAGATCAGTGGGTATGAGATGGTGACAGGGGCCAAGATCAACCACGATAAGTCTGTTGGCTTGCGGTTGGGTGCGTGGAAGGGAGTTTCTCTTCCCGGACCTTTCCTCTGGACGGATTGGCCGATCAAGATACTCGGCGTCTGGTTCGGTTCTGATCTCCAGTTGGAAATGAACTGGTCGGAGGTACAGGGGAAGGCCGAGATCGGGTTTAATCTGTGGTCTCGGAGGAGACTTTCCCTGAAGGGAAGGGCGGAAGTATGTGTTTCACACATCTATCCGATTTTCCTGTACCGACTCTCTGTACTTCCACTCCCGTATGCCAGCCTAATTTTATTAGTACGGGTATTGTTCTCTTTCTTGTGGAGAGACAAGGCCCCTATGGTATCTCGCGAGATCTGTTGCCTTCATCCCTCTGAGGGCGGTCTGGGTATGCCTAGCATTGAGATTCGTCAACAAATGCTTCGCATCACCTTTCTAGACCGACTGTGTCGCGGATCGAATGAGGTGGGCGCCTTCTGGAAAGAAGACGTCCGTAAACATTTCCCATCCCTGAGAAGTGTGCGCTCGTGCGAGGAAGAGGCCGGCCGTAGACCCCGAGCCGAGTGCTCCTTCTACAGCGAATGTCGTCGTGCTCTGAAGCTCCTCTTTCGGGCTTTGGATGGCCTCTCCAACGCCCAGGCGTTGTCTCGCAAGGAATTGTAACAAGTGTTAGTTAGGGGGGCCGTTCAAGATGATCTAATTGGCGAGCTCGGTCTTACGCAGCAGGAGGATCGTTCGATATGGCCTTGGGCGCCTGGGTTGAAATGCCTCAATAACGATGAGGCATCACTCACCTGGCTGGTGATTCGTGAAGCCCTCTGGGTCGGCAAGAGACTTTGTTCAGTAGGCTTGGAAAAATATCCAAACTGTCGTCGCTGTACGGGGGAGTCGGGACCATTGGTCACGCCTTCTTTCAGTGCAAGAGGGTAGTGCCGTTGTGCAGGTTTGTTGAAGGCCTCATGGTTCGCATGCTGCAGGGAAAGTTTTTTGTCCTTGAAGCCAGTTCTGTTTGTAGCAATGTGGTGCCGCAGATGACGAAGGCCGAACACTATGTGTTCTGTTGCTTACTAGGGGTTATGAGAGTCGTAATTTGGACGACGCGTCAGAAGGAATTCTATGAGGGCGAGAAGTTCACTTCTTCCCAACTGATCTTGTTCTTTAAGCATCAGCTTAAAGTCAAGATCCGGACGGAAAGGCGGCGGCTCACCTCATCAGAGTTTGGCAAAAGGTGGGTGAATCTTGCGCGTATGTGCCGAGTAAAAGGGGCTGACCTTGAGTGGCATTTTGATGCCGGTTAGGCATTAGGATATTGTATTCCTGGGTTGAACATAGGCAACCCATCCCGAAATTAGGTTAGTGTAGGTCTTGTTTTTTGATTTTTAGTTTTTCTTTTTTTCAGTAAACTTATCCAGGGTGTACTTGCTCATTGGTCTCTTTTATTTCTGTCCCCATTTTTTTCCTTTAGTTTAACTCCCGATCCCCTCCCTCGTTTAGGTGGTCAGTGATGCCAGTTCTCTGGTGGATGCGGGGCGTCTTTCAGGTGATCAGGTATCTTTCAATACATGACTGACAAGGCAGATTTTTTCCCGCAGTAGGTTGGCATTTCTTTCTGCGGTAGACCAGTTGCCATCCGAGGCTATAGAAACTAGTCTGTCTTGCTATTTAACCGTAGCTGGGGGAAGAAAAAAGGATTCATAACTTTCCCAAGGGTATTTGCAAGTAAGTGAATTTCAGACAATTATGTGCCGTACGTGATACACGCTTAGCCGATCATGTATCTATCGATACATGACTGACGAGGCAGATTTTTTTCCCGAAGTAGGTTGCTATTTCTTTCTGCGAAGCTATATAACCTGGTTTCTCCTGCCATTTACGCATAGCGGCGGGAGGAAAGGATTTATACCTTTCCAAAGGGTATTAGAACGTAAGTGAATTTCAGTCAGTTATATGCCACGCGTGATACACGCTTAGACGATCATGTATCTTTCGATACAGGTATGACGAAGCAGTTTTTTTGCCATTTCTTTCTGCGGTAGACCAGTTGCCATGCAAGGCCATAGAACCCGGTCTATCCTGCTATTTACCCATAGCTGGGGGGAAAATAAGAGGAGTCATACCTTTCCCAAGGTTATTAGCACGTAAGTGAATGTAATGGTCTGGACTGAAATTAGAACTCGGCTCTACGATTTCGCAATTCGAGCCGCTATTCATTACTCCACCGATAGTACTGTTGCTTCTTTTCTTTTTTTTTTTTTTTTTTTTTTTTTTTTATCTAGAATCACTAAGTACATATCCGAAGGACCCTACCAAATATGGCAGCAATATACTATATATCAGCAAATGTGTTTTTGAATTAACTTATACTAAATTAAAATGAACTATTAAAACAGAAAAGCTTCTTTTAGGAATTTTAAGAAGTCAGGAGGAAAATGATAACAAAGAACCTCATACAGGCAATCAAAAACAAATCTAAACACATATTTAAGGAAGTCAAAGCTGGGAGTTATGACATATCTACTTCAAGAGTTAGTGTGAGTGAACGATTGAACAGATACAAAATACGGATGTTAATAAATAAACAGACTATCAAATAAAGGAAATAGTAAAGAACCACGATCGCCTAGCTGAAAAGACAATTATAGATTCTAATTTTAAACTGTTTAGCTGTAAGTTATTTTCGACTGTTTTTAAACGAAATTTTGAGCTAACCTTTTCATATAATTGCATTTCTTCTTACTGATCTAATCAAACGTTGCTAAGCGTGTCACCCCGCCATTATAAGATCCACTAATTATTAAGGGCTTATAATCAATAGTGAATTTCCTCATTAATTCAGATTACTTCTTTACTCAGGAGAAAAGATTCATTGCCCTTCACACAGATTAGAAATTGTCAAAGACTCTCATTGTATCTGTTTCAATTGGTTTAAACAATGAAATTCCGTTCGGTTCATTTTAATTATATTTTCGAAAACGAAATTTTGAAATGCTTTGCTTTTCAAAATAATTTATTAATTTCATTATGCCTCTTTTACCCACTGCTTTTTCTTTGCATTTACTGAGTTGTAATTTTTGTATCCATACTGTTGTTCCAAATGGGAGTTAATTTGATTTCAAACCAACCATAAAAAAAGTTAACATTCTGGCGTCCATATTTTGTTTCAGAACATTTCATATTTACACGAAAAATTGTCCATTTTTATCATATGAATTAGATTAGTTTAAATGTTATGCTCGCATCATACACACCCATATATATATATATATATATATATATATATATATATATATATATATATATATATATATATATATATATGTATTTATAAATGTAAAAGACAATAGGAAAACTGAAAAATTAGCCGTCGTCCAATGTGGATTTTTTCAAGGAAAAACGAAATTAATTTATTAAAAAATAATGTCGTCTTCTCACATAGTAACATATGTGAGAAAACGACATTATTTTTGCAACAACCTAATATATATATATATATATATATATATATATATATATATATAATGTCGGTCGGTTTCGACGTATGAGGATCTGACAACTTAAACAGTTGATTCAAGTATGAAATGTTGTGCAATAATCTTAAGTGTAGATTAAGACCCGCTAGTGATATACAAAGGAGGCCGCATATAGGGCAAGAGTGAGGATTGTGGAATGAGATCACAATGAACGAATCAAGGTAAACCGCCAGAAAACCCACACAAGTGATTTGATTAATGTGGGCTTGTGCAGAACCATCAACACTTTTTGGAACTGTTGATACACTCGGTGCTAATAAATGCCACAGAACAAGCAGACAATAGACCTCATATATATATATATATATATATATATATATATATATATATATATATATATATATATCAGGAGATTAATGAAGTACATTCAGCTTTTGGTCATTTTGAAAATTCAATCAGCTGGACACGATATAACGTGCAAGTACATAACTTGACGATATGCGGATCTTTTCCCTTTGTCAAAATAGCAATAAACATGTATTTTGTCATATTTCTTCTGTCTATATTTTCTCACGATATATACTTATTTAGACAACGTTGTTTTCTGCTTTTGTAAAGAGAAATGGCGAATAGCCAATTATAAAATGAAAGTTTTTGTCTATTATCTTAACTAGAATTATAAATATAAATATGTATATTTGGTTATCCAGAATTTAATTTGGCATTTCATGACGAAATAATAAAAATATTCGATCTTTGAAACACGTTGAATTATTGGTATTAGCAAAAGTTTAAAACTGTTCTTTTTTTTTTTTTTGTTAAACAAATTCGAGGTGAAAAATACTAGTTTAATTTTATTCATATTAACGTTTCTCCTTGGTGAAATAGAATGTTACAGATCATCCCAATCGAATAATGTTATTTTATTAAAGATAGTTTCATAAAAAAAAAACACAATATTTCTCTTGACAAGCATCTTTTGCATAGATTTAAAGGACAAAAAAAAAAGACAAAAAGAACTAAGAAAAGAAATGTTTGTTTATCTGACCAGGTTATTATACTTACGTTTCAAAAGTCATATTCTAAGATGTGTCTGTACTCAGTAATATTAGAATATCGAAACCAGAGCTTTATATATATATATATATATATATATTATAATAATAATAAACATATCTTGTTCCTGCGTAGCTAAGTTTTTTTTTTTTTTAAGGCATTTCAACCACAATGGGTTATTTAATTTAGACAAGATTTTTATTGCTGACAACTTTTTTGTTAAACAATATACTGCCGGTAATAGTTTTTTTTTCATAAATGTATTGCTATTAATATTTTTTTTCAAAAATATATTGCTGTTAATAATTTTTCCTTCAAAAATTCATTGTTGGTAATAATTTAAAAAAATGTTTTGCTGGTATAAAAAAACTATTTTTACATTTTCAGAATATTTTGACCGCTAATTTGGGGTTAACTATTTGCCCATAGCTGGAATCTTAACATGGGCTTCCATCCCGGGTCAAAGTGAACCTGGGAACACCAGCAATTAAGAGGTGGTTCCATGCTCCTCAAAACCTCCAGATCAGAGTCCTTGCTGTTGGATGCAGTTTAATGTCATACCCAGGACGGGTGTAGTTAATCTATTTCTTTTGAAAATTAAAATATTCTCCATCATTTGAAGAAATAACCAATATGTAAAATCCTTTACAAATGGAGATGGGAAGAATAATATTATTATTCCACGGTAGATTAATCTAGTTTACAGTAGAAACAAGAAAAGAATAGAACCTGAAGAATATTTGATTTGTACAGAGGTTGAAACGTTGCGAACAAACAAGTTGAAAATTTTGGCCCGATTAAAAAAAAAAAAAATAAAAAAAAACATACATGTCAAATTGCGTAACGGATCATTCAGTGCGCGCCCTTCGCTACCGAATTTGACAATCTAGAGGTTTAAAGCCCCTTTCGGCAATTACACTTTTGGGGACGCCTCATATTAAATTGCATAAATTAATATACTATTTCGTTAGGCCGATGTAAATGAATACTACCTTTTTTTTACTAGTAATATCAGCATCCTATAATAGATTAAAACACACACAATATATGTTACAAAAAAAAAGGAATATATTAGGTTGGTGCAAAAATAATTATCTTCCTGGAGTTCATTTCTTGTTCAATGGACGAAACGAACAAACGACACAAAGATGAATATGGAGGACGAATATAAACAGATATGAAATGTACGTTAAGTATCAAAAATAGAATGAAAATCAATCTCCGTTGATTGAAGAAATGGTTCAGTTTAAAATTCTTGGAAGATGACAGTTTACAATGACATATAACTGAAAAAAGCCGGAATATGTAACGGCCATAAATTTGTGTATATAACAACAAAGACGCGCATGCTGTTCCGAATAGCAAACCACGTAACATATAAAAATATAAAATATCACGAGAAAAGTTATGAAGATGAGTGTTCATAAAAATGGAGACATTTTTAAAACGTTCTTGTGCGATTCGACATTTATAAAGATGTTTTATTGTTAAAAGATTCGCACCCACCAAACGAATTGCTAGATATATTGCATTTCCTATTTTGATCTTTTAAAATTTATCAGATGTTTTATTCATTTTTTGAAAGACTTGCTAACGAATATCAAAAATATAGATCAAATATTAAATGCTTTTAATCCCGAGGTTTTCACTTCAAATGAATAAGTTGATTGATTATGTGCTGTGGCATATCAAACTCTACGAGTCATTTAATGACGAAAGCTAATTATTTTGTACAACATTTTATACTTTCCGAGTAAAAGTGATTTTTAATATATTTTCTAGTTTTTAAAATGTATTGCTGATAATTTTACTACAAAAATGTATTGGTTAATTTGCAGTGTAACACCCGCGCTCAGTTCGCATTAAAAACTTCCAGAATACTTACATATTACTTACGTATAATTGTACATGTTCCATTAAATCTGGCTTGTAAATTTGAAAAAAATCTACCGTTTTGGAGTTATCGACAGTAAAATTTCGGATTCATTCGCGTCGCGGTCAGCCATTACTGGCGTTGTTTGCATACATTCGCTGCAGAATACCTATCCGTATAGTTATCATTGCGCAAACAGAGTGTGTATACGTAAATAGTTCTCGTACGCAGTAACTGAGACAAATTTAGGCAAGAAAGATCAGTTCCGCGTTTAGCTTCCCGCGGAGAATGCAATCAACGCGAGTTATGGCTGCCGACAACGACGCAAATGAATCCGAACTTTCACTGTCGATAACTTCAAAATGGTTGATTTTATCAAATTTATCATGCCAGATTAGACTGGAGCATGCCTAATTGCACACAAATGTAAGTTTTCTGGAAATCTTAATGCAAACTGAGCGTGAGTGTTACACTGCAAATTAACCAATGTATTGTTGGTTATTTTGCTATAAACATGTACTGTTGATTTTTGATTTGGGTTCACTATTTGTTCACAGGTCGGACTCTAATAGATGCTACCACCTCTGGTTAGGACGCACCTGGGAATAATAACAATTATGAGGTGGTGCTACGCCTCTCAAAATCTGTAATTTTCCGACTAGAGGCCTTGATGCAGGGTATATTTTATTGCTACACCCAATACGAATTTGAATAATTAAAACAAGAAAATTCTGTTATACATATCTCAGAGTATTAGACAGACGTTTAAAAAAAAAGACAGTATTAATGTTGTTTACTTTAAGATCTAGAGATGCGTTATCAAATCGCAGCTGCTCCGTAATATATACACGTACCTTTTTTTTTAAATCAATTAACAGATCTTTTGTATTTAGCAGTTAAGTTCTGTAAGAAAAGGAAGACAATTTTATTATATTTATTCACCTCACGAAATCAGGGTCGATTTTCCGTTTCGCTATATCGATGGTTTAAAATAGAGAAAAGAAAATATATTTTTATTTCATGGACAACAAAGATCAGACGATTATTTTCTGATTAAAACAAAAGCAAAATGGTGTATTAATTCTGTTCTTAAAACTGATTCCCTTAATTATTTATCATAAATTGGTGTGACTATTGGCCATTTAACTAGCAGCACAGTCATGTAAAAAAGCGGGCACTTTGATGTGGTCTAATGATTAACGTACTTGTCTCCCTAAATCAATTACGACTGAATTGTGAGTTCGATCCTTATTGGGTTCTCCGTATTTTTGGTATTCTGCTACATCTAAGCGTAGCTTAGAAACTCATTTAGTCAACCCAAACCCTGCTTGTCCAACTCTTTGACTTCGAATGGAGAGAAACTCATACTAGGCTATGCTTCGTCTGGGGAAAGACTGCCAGCCACCTGACTCCGTTTAAGCGGGGAATTTTTGCCCGGGCGTACACACTCAGATAGACTCACGTTAAAAACCGGCCTTGTGCCCCATCCCTCCTAGTGGGGAGGTCTCGGTTAAATTCAGAGTCATCTAAAAAAAAAAAAAAAAAAAAAAAAAGGACTGTTAGGAAATCGTAGTAGCATCAACTATCTTAATTACGGATTTGTGATACAAAAACGACCTACAAGTATGCATATTCTTTATTTAATTTATACTTGCCGAGCATGATAAAGAATTAACAAAATTCGTAGTTATCGAACAATACGTTATTTCTGTTAAACACGTTAAATTGATAAGTGACTCTAAGAAAGTTAACTTGAAACTCAGACATAAACAGCTGTTTTAAAAATTTATCACTGAAAATTTGGCGATTAGTACAACAGTTCCTTTCTAATCAAATATAATAGTATGGAATATTATGTTTTACTTACAAAAATAAGCGATTTACAAAGCGTTGCTTAGATATGGAACTACGTCAACAATATGGAGCACCCAGTCAGTATTTAACTTACTACACCGTCGACATTTATCTAACCAGATGGGCTTTCCAACCATTACACGACACTAAAGGGCCATCTAAATAAAAAAAAATGGCGTCAGATAAATGTTTTATCCCTTTTGTAGACCCAAACTTTTAGAATTTTTGTATCTGTTTTCCAAGGGTGACAGTAGAGAGATTAGAAAACTACTTATCGTAAGTTTTGTTTTACTTTTCAAATAATTTGACGCTTAGATATTTTTCTGACGTCAAATGAGGACATTCAATATGAACTACTGTTGTAAACATTAAAACCAATGCCTTAACTACCGCCATCACAAACTAGAAGCTGATTCCGATCATTATTCGATACTCTGTTAAAGGAATGAAAATATGCGCGAGATATTTCGTCGTACATTGTAAACAAACTCTGCTTTCAGTGGATCCATTACCATAAAGAAAGAGTACTATATCTATTGCATACACTGTCGAGTTAAGATCCAGGCCGAAAATTCCGGGAGTAATTTCTCTAGAGACCAAAAGAAATTAGTCCCAAAAGCAAAATAAGACAAGGGTATGGATTTTTGTAGGAAAGCAAAGTTAAGAAAAAAATATAGTACAGAGAAAAATGTTAACCTGAAAGAATTTTTTTTCAATATGGCAAGTGGTTTACGATTAAGGAATTAATTAAAATAGAATAAAACCTGACCTGAAAGATTAGTGGCTCAACCAATAAAAAAATGAGCTGGTGCAGTATACAGATGTAATGAAGAATATATTCCCATTCAGTGAATCCTCTCCGTGATGAGTGATACTTGAAGCGATGACGGGAGAAAGCCACATTCCAGCCGCTGATTTGCGATCCTTATACAGTGTTAGATCTTGGCAAAGAATAAGAGTGGAGACGAGCTGCCTATAGAATAATCCCGTTAGAATCTCTTAGCTTCTTTTCTTTATTCTTATGTGCCATGTTCTTTTAAAACCTAGGCGATCACGGCTCTCTACCTCCCTCTATCCCTTTTAGCTATCAACACGTCCCTTCCCTCTGCTTCTTCCCCCAGACCGACGTTCTGTCATCCAATTAAGTCCGCCAGGTATGTCACGGGTTGGTTTCCCTTGCTTCTCTTTCCCTCTATTCGACCCGTGAGTATCAGATTCTACAAGCCCTCCTCTCTCATTATGTGTCCCAGAAACTTCAGATGCCTTTCCCTGGGGTTAAGTATAAGTCTACCCCTTGTATGTATCCTATCTAAGATCTCATCGCTGTTCACACGTTCCGTATGATATCCTTAGCATCATTCTGTAGAACCACATCCCCGTCGCCTAGAGTTTCTTCTTCATTTTTGAGGAAATCTTCCAAAATTCGCTGCCGTAAAAGACAGGTATCACATAACGTAAATTCTTTTGTTACCAAAGAAAATCTTGCAATAATCTGCCCAGCTTTTGGAATGCGTCCTTGGCTATCCCATTACTAACCCTATTTTGATTTATGTAAATAGTATTAAATCATATTGTAAATAATCATTGGGGTTTTTAAATTGTTGTTATTTCCCTTCCCCCACAGACTTTGAAATGTACATATGGGGACTAATTAGGATTTCATAGTGAATTTGAGGTATTATGGTGGACGTAGTAAGAAAGTTAGGAGTGAATGTGTTGTTTTGGTGATAGGAATATTGTTGGTATGTTTGGGTCCGTGTCTGTGACTAGCTAAGTTTAGAATTAAGACAGAAGAAGACCGTCCTTCCCCAACCCCCTTTTAGGCCTTGTGCTACATTTTGTAAAATTCGTACAAATAAATAATTATTCGAACTAATTTGTCAGAGATTGGAATATGGGAGGCTAAATCTTTTTCGGTGTGTCGAAAAAAAGTATCGACAGGATAAATTGAACAACCCAATTATATCTTTATGATAACTGTTTGGAAATTCGTCTATGTCAAACAAAATCCATGACTTCCCTTTAAGTGAAATAATTCGATTTTATTATAATTTAAAGTCAATAATCACAAAGTCTGGTCCAGTTAATAAACACTGAAACTAGGATAACCTAAAGTAGGGGAGAGATATATGTAATTTAGTGAGAATAGATAAAAATGACATTCTTTTATAGAGTTTGTAAAATCGCTGACGAGTAAATTTCATATATGCAACATATACGGTCTTAACTATTCTCAACTAGTTCGTTTGATCTAATATCTGGTTGACTTTTTTTTTTTTTTTTTTTTTTTTGAAAAAACTGAGGTCATATAACATTCTGCCTCCATTAAATATAAAGCTTGGATCAGAAAATGAATCTTCGTTGACTGAATTTGAATTATTCCTGATAAGAATTATCCGTGATCAAATCGGTAAGATATTAACACTAAAATTATAGAATGTAACGTCGTGTCTTGTTGGTAGATAGTTATTTTTTTATATTCCCCATATCACTTGATGTAGAATATAAATCGGTTTGGTCAGCGATAAAAATCAGAATTACATAAGATGAAAAATAAACTAGTATGAAATGAATCAAAACTAGTTGCATGACAATCGTACCGGTTTGATTTTACGCCTACTTTCAGTGGAAGTTTCAAATTGAATATTTGATCCTATAAGTATTTAACGGGACAATATCTTATTTCAAAATCATCACCACCGTTAACTTCTGGGACAACTTGTAATTTAAGTAACTGGGGCTTTTTAGTTAAGGGTTAAAAGTATACATATATATTTGAATAACTACGATTTATTTGTATAGAACTAAAAACAATTTATTGTGAACTTAATATAACTCATCGAGATGTTAATATTTATTCCCGTTACAGTAAAGCGATTCTGAGAAAATTAGAAGTCTTAATACAATTCATTATTGGCGGTCCCAATTTTAACAATATTTAAATGACACAGAAAAGAAATAACAGGAACCACTTCAGAATATCGTAAAGGATATTAAGACGAAAGTATTAACTATCAATTACAAGTACACAGAATATATGAGTGTTAGCAAAAGGAACAGCCCAACATGCTAGCTATAAACCAGAAATACCAAAATTAAATAAGAAAAGTGGAACCGTGGCTCACGAATTTAAAAATTGTTGATGATATTGTCTTCTATGATGATTATATTGTCTCTTCCGACTCAGTTGCCTATGGCAAGATGATTGCTTATTTAAACTTTAATAACAGTGCAGTGTACACAAGTTTATACACAACACTGTTAAAAATCATATAATACATAATATTAATGAAAATCTTAAAATCTAAGAAAGAATAAAGTCAATATTAAACAGATAAAATATAGACGAACACTTGAATTTTACTGTACTTACACGTAGGAGAGTTGAGGGGAAGTAAAGAGATGTTATTGTTTGGAAAAGGGAAGGAAAAACATGATCGTTTCTTTATTTATAAGAATAGGATAGATAATTGATTTTGCCATATGAAACTGAGTCGGAAGAGAGAATTTAATCATCATAGAGACAATATCATCAACAAATGTTTTTCTCTTAACTTTTCTTTTTCCTTTACCGGTATCACTGCTAACCTTCTTTGAAGCCATGACTAAGAACTAATGAAGAGAAAAACAAAGGCACTGTACAATAAAATTGAAAAAGAAAAGCACAAAGCAAACCAAGAATGTATACAACACAGCGGTCGACTAAGAAATGATCGGGTTAATTCGGTTCGGCTCGGTTCGGCAATGTTGTTCGAAAACAATTTTTTTTTTTTGATAACTGAGACATTTTCATCTCGAATATTCTGTTCAAAAACCGACTTGTTTGACATGTGAGACGTTTGAGAACCGAGGATGCACGGTACAAGAATTTAAATATTTGGAACGAGAAATTAGACACTGATATACGAAAGCTGGTTGGGATGTCGAAATATACCTTCCAGAATGTATGAAACAGAATCATTTCGTTAGAAACTAAGGAAAGAGTATTTAAATGTTATGTAACGTTAGTCCTCCTATATTGCAGTGAATGCTGAACAATCCCGTCATAGTTGAATAAGAGACTTGAATCAATACTAATGTGGTTCTCCAGACGGATGCTGAGAATAAAATGGACTGAACTTGTGATTAACGATAGACGTTTAGAGAAACATAGGCAAGGCGCTGGAAAATTTCAAAATCACAGGACAGATTGAAGAGGAGAGGGACAAGGGAAAACAACGCATAACATATCTAGATAGCTAGTGTAAATTGATAGTATAGGACAACAAAAGACAACGTTTATTAAGACTTATAAATGACGTGGAATTGTGGAGATATGTGATATAACAGAATGATTTTAATTTATGATTATCCTGTAAGCGGTATAAGTTCGTAAAATTGTTATAAAAATCCCAGAAAAAATGACAAATATTTATTTCCCGCCAGTATTTTTCAACTGGATATCTATTGCTTATGATTAAACCAACTAAAGTTAATTAAGAGTGAGTTACCAGTTACGCATTACATTTACACTTTAAATTGATATCCTTTCTAAAAACGTAATGATTAGCTTCATATTTTCAATTAGAGACACTTCCAAAGCTGGAAAATATGGATGGGCTTGAAATATTAAATTCTGAAGTAAGAATGTTTAACATGAACAAAAACAAAACAGCAGAGCTAAATGGAGTCGTTACAGAAATTCCCTCGACCTTAGGTGATTTCGTCATAAACAAAATCAACAAGTAATAAACAAATATACAAGTGGTGACATCCAGGATAACCTCATTAAATGCATTTTCATAACATTATCTAAGAAACCAGCTGCAAATCAATGCGAGCCCCAACGGCTAATCACTTTAATGATCCACATAACCAAACTAATAATGCGAATGCTGATGAATAGAGCGCGTAGCAGAATTAGACCGGACATAGGACAAGAACAGTTGGGCTTTCTCAAGGGCAATAGAAAAAGAAATCGATATGAATCAGAGAGCAATAAAAATGCAGAATAGGGTGCACTTATGTTTTATAATATTATGCAAAAGCATTTGACAAGGTATGACACGAAGTGATATTTGAACTGTTAGGAGAACTACAGGGTGGTCTAAAAGTCTTGTCACCCATATATAACATAATTTTCTCTTTCACAATTCTGACATCACCTCCTACAGATCTTCTCGATGCTTGACAGTGTTAATGAAAGTAAAGAAACTAAATCGAGTACATTTGCTTTGTATTAGTTGTTCTTATAGCATTCTCATTACATTTTGATAAGGAATGAAAATACTATAGCACCAACCTGTAGATCTATTTGGAAAGAAGGTTCGAATAATCTAGAACTTACATTAGGAGCAAGGACAATGCATACGGATAGAAAAATAAATTTCGTAGCTACACATGAATAGAGTACGGCCTAAGACAAATATGTGCCTCGTCTTCAGATCTGTTCAACCATTACAGCAAAGCTACTGTAAATAAGCTAGCAACCATACTAGAATTTATTATCAGTGGGCGCTATAATATAAGATACACAGATGATATTTTGTTGATGGCTCATACGCAAAGAAAACTGCAGGACCTTCGAGACAGTATAGTAAAAGGAAGCGGGAAAAATCACTAGTCATCAACTGCAAGAAGATAGTAAGTATGATCATTAACAAGGAAAAAAAGCCGAAGCTACGAGTTATACTTTGAACATAAGTTTAAATATTTGTAAAGTGTTAAGTGTTTAGAGGATGGAATATGCGATACCGAAATCCCAACACGCATTCGAAGCAAAAGATGGTTTCTAAAATCTAAGCAAAGTTCTGATAAAACAACGTTAGTAAAAAATAAAAAAAAATTGAGAGGGTTTTATATGATATCTACCCTCTGATATAGCATCGAAAGTTGGAAAAATCTCAAGACCGATAAACTGGAAGCAGCGAGTACACTGAGACTTCCATAGACGAAGCAACGAAACGTTCTTAGAGAAAATAGCAACAAAAGGAACACTACTCAATAGAATAGAAAGTTGAATGTTTTGGACAACGAGGAAGGAAGACTTTGAAAACTTAACCTTCTCAGAGCATATCTAGAGCAAGAGAGCCAGCGGGAGGCAGCGAGCCACTTGATTAATATGCGAAGAGATGTCAGAATATGGAATTGGAGGAATAGTAACGAAACAAATATAATTAGAAATAACGTCTCATCAATTTACAGTTAAGTTGGCGAGATGTAACCGTAATTTCAATTCTAACAATGCTTTTCTTGCACTTCTCACAAGTAGAACTATCTTCCGGTTCCATGCCTTCCGGCCAACTTTAATCTTCAAAAATGTAAATGCAATGTCAATCGTTATCTAGCGCCTTCCTAATTACTCTTCTACTGTTCTTGATCTTTCATAATGTTTTCTGTTTTATAATTTACACCAAGTAGCCTCTTGTGTCTTATTGGCTTTACTGCCTAGCTTGGGGTAGATTCGATAAAAAAGAACAAAGAGATAAGATCTTCGAATGACAGGACGACGTAGAAAAACAGCTAAGGATCAAAAGGGATAATAATTTTTTTGTGTGATGCTAACGCCTTGGTCCTAAAGGGACGCAGCACATAGCGTCCCATAGTAACTCGGATAATTTGCTGTCGTTATCTATAGTCCTACTTGCTTTATGTGATGACATATAACAAAAAGGAATTTGCGGAATTATATAAACATGAATGTAATGTAAAATTTGGCGTATTAGTTTGTGCTATACCGTGTGCAACATCAAGATTGTCCATACTGTGTAACAGCATGGGATATGTGTCCATCCCCCAAAATTTTTAATATTAAAAAAAAAACACTAATTTAATTGAGTTTCTTTTTTTTCCAGGTATTCAAATCAGACGTTTAGTCATCCTGACCCCATTTGCCGTAAGAATCAGAAAAAAGACCTCTGAGTTATTCAGCTTGAAAAAGATCAATGTAAAATCGGTTTGTGCCATCCCCACTAAATATTCTCAACTTAGCAATGGTGAAAGGAAAACGATCATTCAGTAATAGTACGACCATTATAATCTGTCTTCCATCTTGAAAGTCCATTCAAAAACCATCAAGGTAACGGTAAATAATTTTCAAAAACAGGGAGCCACAAAGAATTAAACTGGATCAAGAGGTCACGACAGCAAGAGGGATGATCATTTCAACTTAAAATTAAATACATTCTTATTGTTCAATGTAGCGTCCAATAGTGTCATAAAAACTTCGGAGAATTCCAGTAAGATATCTTTAATCGTTGCTAGGATACCAATATTAATCTAACAATTGACAATTTTGCTGTTACACGATTTGGAAGATTTTCCTGTTACACCCAATAGATTGTGTAAGGTTTAGCAAGCTTGTCTCGTTAGATCAGTCACGACTGACTAGTGAGTTCAATACTCGCTTAGGGACCCATACTTTCGGATTTGTGCCACATCGAAACTAAGCTTAGAAAAACACTGTAAATTACATGTTATTCAATCATATATTTCCCCATTATTTGCAATGGTTTCTTCTGGTTTATCAGGCAGCAAATTCATACCTTTTAGTAAAATTACGCGGGTCTTGATGTGAAAATTCTCACGATGAATTTTTGATTCTAGTTTTCATTCGAGAAAGTGTTTCACTTCAAAGGGTTTCGAGGCAATCGAAAAAGATAATCGATTGGTGAAATATCAAGTAAATAAGAAACCAGCTGAGTTTGAATTTTTTCCTAAATTGTTTGTTTTATGAGGCCATACGCGATTATGAAGGAGAAAAACAATTTTTCTTATTCAAGGACACACGACGCTTTTCGATGATGCTTATGTGGAAACATTGCAGTTGCTTAGTAGCGTGCAGAAGGGTGCGGACAGTATGTACGACAGCTCCGGGGTTCCATATCGGGATGTCATCCAATCAAAGAATGGAATAAATATTTAGTTTTGGAAATTTGAAATAAAGTGTTTTCATGTTTTATGTGTTTTATATATTTAAAATGTCTTTCTTTCTCATATGACTCAGTACTATGCCCTACAAAGCATCTTATATCGAGCATACAATCAAGGTGTTGGTTCCGGGCATCATCAAAGCTCTGCTCGCCACTGCAACGCCTGGATATATAAATGTGCATTTAATATATTTGTGTTTTAAGAATAGTAAATGAATAATACCCGATGATCTCAACGCAGGCAGAAGATTAAAATTTTTCCGTTGCCTTTGGGATCATTTATAGAGAGTTATCTCTCTCAATCCACTGTCTATTGCATTGAACTGTAGCATGTGTTAGTCTACTAAATATAATGCTAACTACCATAAATGCTTAGTAATTAGGATGATGCATCCACTATTATAATTTTTTCCCCTAACGTTAAAAATGGTAGCTGTAAAAATTATTTCTGACAAGTTAAATTTGATGGTACGAGCCACAAACATATGCGACTGATCTCTGAAAATTTGGACAGGTTTATAACCGTAATTTTAAAAGCTTCCTTTTGGAATATACTATTAAAGCAATTCACAGATGTCAATTAAAAATAACACGATCTCTACTTTACCAGATATATCGTTTATCTATTATTCAATACAGATGTTAAATCTATTAAAACATATTGGTGCATAATTATCACGCGTTTTTATTTAATAAAAACTGCTGCTTGTTTACTTTTTTTAATAATTTTTTTTTATTTTCAGGTAATAAAAATGCGTGAATAATCATTTAAAAATGTTATTGTTGAATTGTTATATTTCTTTTTTTCAAGTAAATATTGTTTAAAAAAAAATCGCCTGATAAATATGCCCCAAGCAAGTAAGTTAATGAAGACGCTCTTTAATGCAAATCAAGTTATACTTTTAGATTTTTCAGAGGTTATGTAGTCATGTTTTAGGGAGGATTAAATTAAACCTTACAAAAATATAAAAGTATTGAGAAAAAGGAAAGTTTCATAAGAAACAAAAGAAAGTACTGAATATATATACAATAATAACAAACTTTCATCATGTCAGTGAAGGCTGGACAATATCTTCATAGATGAGAAGAGAAGACCTGAAACAACAAAAAAAAATGTGTATCGGAAGGAGGGTACCGAGAATAGCATAGCCGGATTATTTAAGTAATGAAGATACAAAAAAATAAGGAATAAAATTATCAAAAGTGAGTTTAAAAATGCACGACACATAATGAAAAAAAAGGCCTGGGAAATTTGACACTCATAGAAAATACTGACGAAGAGCGATATAGAAAAGCAAAGATTAACGTGTAAATGTATGGCCGACAGTGAATGAAATAAATATTAAAAAGACAAATATTGCTAAGAGCAAAGAAAATGAATTTGTGAGAAGCTTTGTTCCCATACGTCTTGGAAGGTCACTTCTCATAAGCTAATAATAATATTACTTGAAAAATAAATAAATATCGAGCTACGAAAGGTGCCATTTTGTTTGTTTAGGACACCTACGTAGTCAAGTAGACGATAAATGACGAAGGTTTAAGACAAAGAATAGCCCAAGAGATGAAAAGTACGAATTGAAATAGCGAAAGAGTTAATCCGAATGTTATTTAACGTATTAAGAAAACCGGAAAATATCGTTAGAAACAAAGGAAGCAGTACGTTTATTTATTGCTGTAAGTTTACAGTAATTGTGGCACAAAGCCAAAAAAGTGGGAATCAGTTGATGCTGGCCCACATTAACTATCCTAAACTTAGCTAATCGAGTTCACGACCTATCCATACTTTACAATTTACTCACTCCCCATAAGAATCTATCCGTCACCATTCAATCCTGCATACACCAAAATAACTCTCACACACGCAGGGAACCCACAAACACTCATAATGTAAAAATTTACTTATGTACAATTGTGTATAAAATTATAAAACAAAATATATCGATGGTATAAAATGAAGGGAAGGGTATGAACCCGAAAACAAACTGAAAGTTAACAAAAACACAAACCAAAAGTAATTGATGTTAGTAGGACCTGTCAACCAGCTAAAAATAAAAGTGTCTGATGTATACAGGCTTCAATGAAAATCAAATGTCTCTCTCGCTAATCGGAGAGGGGAGGATAAAATAAATATGGGCAGGGGAAATCCAAAGCTGACCGAGTCGTGATGAAATATATTTATTTTGTATAATAATTGTGGCACAAGGCCGAAAGGGAAGTGAGGAAAGGCTGGTCTGTCACTAGCTATCCCATTCCTAGCTAACCACAGTCATCCCCCATTCATTCAATACAAAATATTCAAACACCACAAGAACGTGTCCATCACCTCCCAATCCTACATGTACCACAATACCACATATTCACAAGGGACCTACAAAACACTTCATAAAAATTTCAAATTATGCAAAAATATATAAAAATTTCATGTATCATGAAATGATAAGGAGGGGAGATGAACCTAGAAAAGAAACTCAAAATGTAAACCAAAGATAAAACTAAAACGAAACAATGCTAGTAGGAACCGTCCAGCCATGAAAATAATAAGAGTGGTCGCTGTATTCTGTCATTAGACTGAATCATGAAGCACACTCACTAATGAAGTGGTGAGGGGAAAATAAATAACGGAATGGGAAAATCAAAGGCTGGCCAAGCCGAGATGAAAAAAAGGGGGCAAAAACAAACTGGGGAGATTGGGAATTTCGACTTGGATTAAAGTAGGAAGGCGGAACGGAGGAATGATTAGTGAACTGTGAATGGCTCTGAATACTGATCAATCTCATCAGTAAAAGAAAAGACTTGAGGTAACAGAAATGTGCTTCTCAAGAAAGAGACTGGGATTACCGAGTATACTATCGACTTAGCATATAAATAATGATGACTTTTAGGTAAAAAGCTAGCAAGAAGGGCACTTCTACTTCGTATTAAAAAAATACAGTTGAAATCTGTAAGACACATAATGAGGAACTACGGTCATTGTAATAGCAACAGACTAGTGCGAGACTCTCAACCTTTCATCTGTAAGATAAGGGCTGTAATCGGGTGGGGGAATAATACATCCCCACAAGTTTACACAAACGCTTTTGATCTCTGTCACGGCAAGGCAATAAGGATTTCATAGAACCAGCAGAGAGATGGTAGCAATACACTCTTGTTATTCGAATCTGAAAGATAGAGCATGTCAGAGGAAGTTGTTATTTTCTTGAACAATACAAGGATCCGACCATTCTTCCAGCATAGATGGCACAAATGCACGAGTTCCATTTGAAATCTGGTGTGAGCATTAGAATTGATAGGTGTTCGAAGAATTAAAAGTATGTCTGCTCACTAGAAAAATTCAGAGCCCGCACGTTGGTTCTGAAATATTCCTAACGTTGTTCTGGAGGCAATGAATGATACAAGCCAGTCTTTCATCTATTGAGAGCTTATAGCCATATAGTGTTGAAACACCGGTTCTTGTACGATCACTGAATTTAAGCAATGCCGAGCCTGGTCAGTAGCTAGATGGGTAACTTCTTGGGGGATAACGGATGCTGCGGTTGCATTTAGCTATTTCGACAGTAAACAGGTGGGAACTAGATTCCAATGTAGAAACATGCATACATTCATGTAGTCGGAGCACCAGAAAGAAAACCTGTCAGAGCAGTTACCATGAAAATATTTCTAGAAAAGACAGAGGGAAGCCACGTCAGGTCGGTGAGAAAGTGACTGAAATCAAGGTGCCATGTCAGGATCGATTACATTGCAGATCGTTCTTTGGGTTTTTTCAAGAATCTCAAGATGTATAGAAAGAGTATCAGACCAGATATAGCATCACTACCCAAGCAAGTACAAGAAAAACACCTCACGAGTTTGTGCAAATAGATGGCAGAACCAGGCAGTGTGAGTAATAGTATTAGGTTGGTGCAAAAAAACTACGTAATAATGTCGTTTTTTGACGTTAAAAAATACGTCAAAAAACGACATTATTACGTCATTATTTTTGCACCAACCTAATAATTACACATATATACTAACATTTACGATGGATAGGATGATGTAGAGAGACATAAACGCACACGTCCTGAAGGGACATAAAATGTGTAGAGGTAGGAGCGATAAAGACACACACACACACACACACATATATATATATATATATATATATATATATATATATATATATATATATATATATATATATATATACACAAACACACACACACATATATATATATATATATATATATATATATATATATATATATATATTATAGTTGCCTGGTTTTTTCTTTTTACTGAATCTGGGGTTGTATTTTAACTGATTTTGTCACGGGAATTAAGTACTCTTAATCAATTATAAAGGCATTTATTTCAAGGAAATTTCCTTTCATTTTATAGATGAAATCTGTAGTTCTGACACTGACACTTTTTTTTGTTTTGTTATTTTTTTTTGGGGGGGGGTTCTGCACGGTATCGTAGCGACATGCTAATCTATTATTATTGTTTTAGCAAATGGAATCTTTCAATTGAGCCTTGAACTGTTTGTTCCAGTTTATTAATTCTGTACATCGGTTCGGAGACATTTTACGTTGGCTATCCAAAACCAATACTGTTTCTTTCCAACGGCCACCTGATCCTCCTATGCGATCACCAGCGACCAGTGATCACCAGCGACCACCAGCGATCACTAGTAACCAACTGACTCCCGCCAGCCACCTCTTCTGCAAATCGTCGATCAGGTTTCACTACCTGGTGCTCATCATCAGGCGGATCACCGTCGTTTTTAACCGTCTACAATCGGCTAAGACTGTTAGTATCAGCTCAATACAACGACTGTCTGTCGACGATTCTCTGACTGTGTATCACTCTTTGACACATACCAAGTGTTTTCGTCTTCATTTTTGGTTACCAACAACGGATGCCCTTAGCTACGACTGGAAGATAGTACCAACCAAATACACCAACTGTCTATCAATCTTCGGCACCACTCAGATGGTTCGGCCATGATCAACTGTTGGCGCAACAGGTAACTACAAGCACGACCACCTAAGGTATTTGAAACATCCGGATTCTTCGATAGTATTTTCTTTTCTTCTGACAATAATAAATGTTGGCATATTTATCTAAAAATCGTAGATCTCGTTATCCTTGCATTGGCCTGCTTCACTTCTCCAATGTTAATGTTTGCAGGGTTCAGCTAACATCGATATTCGGACGCTGCAACAAGGGTTAATATTTAAACGATTTTTTGCTCGATATGGGAATCGCAGATATTTCTCTTCCGGTTTATCTGTTTCAATCATAAAACACAACCCAAGTTCGAATAATAATCATATTATACTGATATATTGGTCGAATCAAAAGATTTGCTGAAGCAAATATTTTACTTCTTCAAACACTTCTGTTACTTTCTCTTTCGGAGAAAGAACATAAAGAAATTTAGTAACTGTGTTTAAGAAATTTGTTGTGATGGAACCACATCAGTTGATGCCAAACTTCTCCGAAATGCCAGACTTCCACCACGTTTAGTTAATAAATTCTTGGTTTCCTGCCATAATGATTCCTTCTCATTGCAAGTAGCGAAAATACACTCTGCCAAAACAATAATTTAAAACCGCAACAGCTGTTAGCCAAATGGTTGTCAGATCGCTGCATTAAGTACAACTTATACTTTGCTTCATCGCGACACCTCCCTTTTTTTTTCTCTCTCTCTCTCACTTGCTTTACCTTTCTCTCTCTTTTACACTCTCTCTTTTTTTAATTCCTCTCCCTCTTTCTGTCTTTTTGCTTTATACCACACCTTATCGTTCTTTCTCTCCCTCTCTCATATATATATATATATATATATATATATATATATATATATATATATATATATATATATATATATATATATATGAATAGGACGCTTCTACACATGACATTTGTTGTTGCAATATTGCTACACTAAAGTTAGAATCACTTCTCTCTCTCTTTCCACATATTTCTCTATCTCTCTATTTGTGTATATATATATATATATATATATATATATATATATATATATATATATATATATATATATATATATATATTACATGAATCACTCATACAGAAAACAAATATAGTTCATGCCACATTGACGGAAAACCTACCAGTACAAAAGAATTCTCTTATTACTAGATTTGTACAAAAACGCACAACCTTAAAATTTAAAATTCAAACTCAGCGCTGCGACCGCACGTTCCAAAACAATAATACATTTCTCACAGCATTTTGTTCGGATTACATCTATATTTTCGTTGTCCTCTTATTACCGAGAAGTAAAAAAACAAGAACAAATCTATTTCCATACCTGCCGACGTCTGTAGGAACAGACGAAAGCTTGTAAAAGCTAAAAAAGACCTTATGAAACTGGAATTTATAAACAGGGATCATATCATTCATATACATGTTCGGGGTTAGTGTACCTTATTGAAATTGTTGGTAAAGATGTATTCTCGCCATTTAAATCATTAACCTCTATATTTGTTTTTTTGTATGAATGATCCATTTAATTATAAATTGAACTGCACCTATAATCGAAATATATATATATATATATATATATATATATATATATATATATATATATATATATATATATATGCGTGTGTGTGTGTGTGTGTGTGTGTGTGTGTTATATCAGAATAGAATAACATCTTATTGATTTTTTTCGTTAGAAGACGCCAGCATAAAAACAGGTATTAACGATTTAATACTAACACACACACATATTTGCTACTAAATTTTATTCCGGTTCTATATCATACTAACACACACAAACACACACACATTCTCTACTGTTCCATATTTTTTTTAAACTTATTCGCCGTTCTCTTGATAGTTCTTGAATTGCCTTTAAATATTGAAGCCAGATTATGAATGTTCGTAACATTACTGAAGGCCTGAATTATCTTTTCCTTCTGGCCATTGCTCACTTGGAGAAACATAGTGGGGCCGACACGAAACGATTTTAAGCTGTACTCTTTCTCGCTGCATAATTCTAAGGGTTTTTCAGTTATTCTTACAACAAATGATGTCAACATGGCTAAAATCCTAATCTGAAAACCTGGAAAAAGAAACTCAATTAGTTTAGTGGTGTTTTAGATAATAAACATTTTGTGGGATGGAAAGTTATACCGTTACACTATATTGACAATTTTGCTGTTACACCTGGTATATGTAAAAAGACATTCTGAATTGATGTGTTCAGTTGTACATATAGCCAGTAACGATGCCCTGTAACCTTCATCTTTATTGTCAATTGATTTTATTAACTTTTCTACTGTTCTGATTTCAACATTACTTCCAGGAGTTTTTATACTTTTCAGAAATCAACTTTGCTTAAATAATGTTTGCAATTCTCACGTACATCTGTTTAGACTTCTGATCACGACTTTTCTATTGGATTAATATCTGGAAAGGTTAGAGGCCATTCCATTAATCTGCTGTCTTTGAAACCTTTTTTCGCAAACTAGACAATTGTCAGCTTTTAAGGAGAGTCGTTTTGAATGAATAAACTCTAGCTTAAAGGGTAAGAAGTAAGAACGTTGGGTTGATATGTAAGCACGAATCTCTCAAATAACAGTTTCGCAAAGGATTTACAATATCTCTCTGAATTTCTCGTGATACAATCCTAAAATTCTCGAGACGTTTAATTTTGCAACCTTCAATACAATACCCTCCAAAAGGCGACTCCAATTATTATTTTGATTTCTAATTCGTGTTGATTGCCTTGATGTTTGTCACAAAATATTACCGCTAAAATTCAGTTCCCATGCTCCTCTTCACACAACGTATCTGTTTCTCTTTGTGCTTAAATCATATTTATATTGTCTATGTTTATTTTCTGTTTGTATCCGTACCAAATGTGTCTTCAAAAATTTATTCCCTACATGTTTTTCCTTCTTATTGACTTTTCATTTTTTTCTAACATATCTGACTTCCATCTGTTGTTACCTGGGACAAGAAATGACTTTTAAATTCTACCTCCTCCTAAATGAAACGGAGTAATGGATAGCGGAGTAATGGATAGCAGTTCGGTTAGATGAATCGGAGAGAGCCGAGTTCGAATTCCACTCGAATTTATTACATTCACTTACGTGCTAATACCCTTGGAAAAGTTATGGATCCTATTCTTCCCCAAGTCATCTATGGGTAAATAGCAGGACAGATCGGGTTCTATAGCCTTAAATGTCAACTGGTCTGCAGCAGAAAGACATGGCAGCCTACTGCGAGAAAAATCTGCCTCATCAGTCATGTATTGAAAGAGGGCCTAAGCGTGTATCACGGATAGCACTGACTGACAAAATGGAACTCTTATCCTTTAGGTATCATAGACAACCATCAGCATGTGTGACGCTAAAATCTAGGAAAGCAGCTCATTCTGCCTTATTAGTATCCCGTTTTCTTTACTCATAAGTGTAGTTATGATATTGAATCAATTGTTTTGTTTGCTGATAAGGAATTTGGTTCATTGTGACGTGTCAGACTTTTTTTTTTCACATCTACGATACGTACTTGAATTGAATATTACTGTTCGGGTGCGCCGACTGTATATCCTGTGTTTCTCGACACACTTCAAAGAATAGTCTATAATGTCAGTTCTGAACTGGCAACTCGACATGACGAAAAATACTTTCATGGAATTTTTTTCTAATTATCTTTCATACTTGGTACATCGTCCTCACGAATTTAAGCGTACTACTTCTTTGGCAATTAGGTCTCATCGTTTTACTGTTAAAATAGATAGATACAACCATCAGTTCTATTATAATAGTTTCTTTTCTCGTACTTCTGAACTGTGGAAATCTTTTCCGTTTCTTGCTTCCCTGCCATTTACAATCTTTAATTAAATTCAACGTCATTCAACATCTCTCTTAAATCTTATTTTAATGTCCATTCTCCTCACTATAATATTCTCTTTCTCTTGCACTCGCAGTAACACTTCGAGTTAGTGACTTTATCACCTTTTTTGAGGTACAATAATCAAGAAATAAAATTCTTAAGGAAATATTTTGTTCTTTTCCAGAGATTTGCATTACTTTTTAAAATTTTTTATCGTCTGTTCTTTTCTAATTTCCAACATATTGTGTCTGTCACTTTGCAATAACTTTTATCTTTTGAGATTTTGTATTTCTTACAAGCTATGTATATAATTTTAAGAAACTGAATTGCAGCCGTGGCTTTAGAACGTTCGCTTTTTAACTCGCGTTCGAATCTAAACCTGGTCAATTTTTCAGGAAGATTATTCCTTGATATCGTTCCGGGATGTAACACCGGAACATGCCTGAAAAAAAGCAAACCACGGGTCGACCCAAGACTTGTGAGTGAACGTAGGTAGGCGTAAGTGTTCGGAAGTCGCAGAAACACGTGCTGGCACAAATTGCCAAGTCATTGTGATTGAGTGTTTGAACGTATCATCTTTCTTTAAACTACTGATCATGTCAGATTATATGTTCTCTTCTCTCCCTGAATGTCCGCTCATCATAGTTGTTATAGCAATCACAAATTGGCTTAATGGGTGTTTAACAACAACAAATGTGTCAAGACAAGCGTCTAAAATAGTGAGTTGTTAGCTTTATGAAATGGATGAGCTCAGGACAAGTGTAGTCAGCCATTATGCATATATATATATATATATATATATATATATATATATATATATATATATATTATGTGTGTGTGTATTAAGATGAACAGCCTTGCAGTTGACCAATGAAATCTTACACTGCTAACGAATTTATGATAAATACGTTATATATATATATATATATATATATATATATATATATATATATATATATATATATATATATATATATATATATATATAAATGTGCTATTATACGTTGAGCTTCACCTGCTATATTTTTCATAGGAAATCAAATATGTTCAGAACGCTTTTTACAATATCGAATAATATTAGAATAAACCAGAACCTATACTGGCAGTAACCGACCTGCACACGGATAGAAAATGAATTTATATAATATACAAAAATAGAAAGTGGTGTGATATAAGGATGTGACTTCACACCGGACTTATTCAATCTTTACACCTAGACGATCTTAAAGAATCAGAAGTTCAACCAAAATTCATTAATCCGGGTACTACCTTACCCATATAACGTATAAAGAGGACACAGCGTTGATAGAATGCATACAATCTAAAGTACAAGAACTACAGAAAATATTGAAGAAAATCTAGAAGAAAGGAATAAACATTAATTGCAAGAATACAGTTTGATAGCAAAAGGATTAGACCACCAAGCAGATTACATACTGGAGATAACAAAATCAAGCCAGTACAATAATTTAAATATTTGGGAAGCGTTTTAACATTGAAATGAGAAGCTGTATTTGGATAGCCATATTTGCATTCCAGAAGCTAAGGAAAGCATTCAGAAACAGTAAAAATTTAGTTTAAAAAAAGAAAAGAATACTGAATTTTTGCGTAATATTTGTCCTTCTATATTGACAGTGAATGCTAGACAATGCCCTCATTGATGGTGAGAGAATAGAAATAACAAGAATTTGGTTCTGCAGAAAAATTCTGAGAATGTCATGGACCGAACATGTGAGTAACTACGAAATTTTAGAGAAAAGGAAAAACAGAACATGAGAAAGAAGCAGTTGGCCTTTTAAGCGCACATAATGAGGAAATAGTGCTTGGAAAATTTGATACTCAGTTCACAGGTTGAAGACAAGTGAGAGAAAGAGAGGAAAACGACGTATAACATACCTAACGAGCATATGTAAATGTATGACGGAACAGGAGAGATAACAAAAACAGAACATTTATTAAGAGCTACAGAGAACAAAAAAATTGTGGAGAGCCATGACCGCCTACATCCTGAAGAGACTCAACATATAGAAGAATATTAATTATATCATTGTGGAAACATTGATTTGCAGAATAAAAATGGAATACTGTATATAAATATCATTTTGTTAGAGTACAGTGTTTGTGGGGTTACACATAGCTGCGATCATAACAGGTGCTACCACACCGGGTCAGGGTGGACCTGGAAACGTCGGCAATTAAGAGGTGCTTGCATGCTCCACAAATCCTCCTGATCAGAGGCCTTGCTGTTGGACATAGTTTATCGTCTTACCCAGGACGCGGATGTTGTTTATCGTCATGCCCAGGCAGATATATATAATTTGTAGGTCTGCTGAATTGGATCGGGACTAAAATTCCAATGTAATAAATTATAACCATGGAATATTAGTGTTTGAGACTTTTATATTATATTCTTACTCTGTCCTGGACATTGAGTTCTACCTGGATTCTATCCTCTTGGGAATTTATATATATATATATATATATATATATATATATATATATATATATATATATATATTAAAGAAAAACAGGCCACTTTAAGGTACCATTATAATAATTTATTTCACCAGAGCCCTTTTAAAAGACGCCGGATCATCAGATAACACTTCCAAAAATGAAACGAAAAATGAAATTAAAATTGATGGGTCGTGTAAGTTTTTTGTAATTTAACAGAGAGTGTAAAAGAGTTAGTTAAAGAGACATGGTAGAGTTTACGGAGGGTTTAATTTCATATCTCTCTCAAGCATACTTATTTTTGGGGGAGGAGAAGTGACCAGACCTTGACTTATTTAAACGGTTAACTTAACGGAAGTGATATATTGAAATGGGGGGGAGAGAAAAGAAAAAGGAAAAAGAAAGAAGAGGGAGAGGGAAGTAAAGAGAAAAAGGCTGTAAATGTGCTTTAGCAATTTATATAAAAAATAGATTTTAATGCTTCATAGTAATTTAGATGTTTAAAAAACCCCGAAGAAATTAATTCGATGCTTGCTAGCAATTTAAATATTTAACTTTTTTACAAATAATTTAGGAATTTAATATAAGTTAAATACTGTATTTATTAACACATTCATAGAGAACATATTAAAAAATTTTTTAAACTATAACAGTTTGTTTACGCGACCAATAGTACATTTTTAATATTGTAAAAGACAGTTACAGTAACATCTTTATATATATACACTGCGTGCCAAATTATTATTGAGATAGCTTTTTTTTCTAATATTTCAAAAACCGTTCAATCAATTTACACAAAATTTCCCTGCGCAATCTGTGAAATTTTCGTACCGATCTGCGCAATGTAAACAATCTGGCGCCATATTTGTTATCAGCACGGTGATTTGAGCGTGCCAAATTATTAGAAAGGTTTAGTAACATTCCCAGAATTGAGCAAAAAAAACGTTTATTAATGTTGCACATGAATGTTTATGATCAAAAGAAGCTAATAAATAAGATAATCAAACAAATAATATCAGATACAAGCAAAGGCACAGTTCTAAACAAATTAATAGTGAATGTGCTTTCTCTGTTTTAAAATTACTTGAAGTCGACGATCCATAGAATTTGTTAATTGCAGGATGGCATCTGCTGTAATGCCATGAGATATGTCAAGAATTGTTTTCCACAACTCAGCGTTGCTCCTGAATTGTCATACGTTGGCGTACAGTCTTCGCTTCATGATGCTCCAAAGGTTTTCGATTGGGTTCAAATCTGAAGAATTTGCTGGCCACTTCATATTTCGAGGTCCATCGAAGCCTAACTGTTTCAAATATTCAGTAGTCATGTGAGCAGCATGTGAGGGAGCATTATCATGCATAAAAACAATGGCCATTCTGAAGGCAACTCTTTGCCTTTTCATCCAAGATGCTCCTTCATAAACGATATGTATGCATCAGCAGTCATTTTGACGCCATCTGGCACTCTCCATGGGCCCACTAATGTTTTCCAATAATACCACCCCAGATCATTATGCCTCTACCTCCTTGTTGGTGTCTCAAACGCTGATATCGATTCTGTCCATTTCATTACCCAGCCTTTGCACCATCTATCTGGCCCATCAAGTGTTGCTCGAGTTTCGCCTGTGGACAAAACTTTAGAGAAGTCAATCTTCATATTGTCCTCGGCCCATTTCAATCGATTTTGAATGTGATTTCTCGTCAACGGAAGCTTCGATACAGGTTTGACTGTTGTTGCTATTTCCCTCAGATACCGACACCGAGTGCTTTTAGACACAGTAGGATCCCCATGCTACTGAAAAGTAGTAAGTGGTAAGTCCAGGGTTCATCGTGGCCTCTCGTTTAATTCATGACATGAGACGACGTGAAATAACACTCGGCTTACCTTTTTCTGCTCTTTTGCGTACTTGTGTAGGGTCGGTGGTGAACTTTTTTACTGTTTGATGACACCTCCCTATCATTTTAGAAATTTCTAGGGTAGATTTACTTTTTGAGAGTTCTGAGGTGATAGTTTTCTTTTCAGCATCACTTAAACTGCTTTTATGACCCATCTTTTCGCTAAATTCTTACACTTTTCTAATAATTTGGCACAGTCAAATCACAGTGCTGATAACAAATATGGCGCCAGTTTGTTTACATTGCGCAGACCAGTATAATTTCAGTGATTGCGCAAGTGAGTGTTGCCAACATTTTGTGAAAATTTTATGTGAATTGATTTGACAGTTTTCGAAATATTAGAAAAAAGTTATTTCGATAATAATTTGGCACGCAGTGTATATATTTACCCTTAATATTATCAATATATATATATATATATATATATATATATATATATATATATATATATATATATATATATGCATAATAACCGGTGTGAAAGTAGGGATCAATGATGACTACCAGATTTATGCCTGTGATTTTCAGGTCAAGCGCTACTATACGTTTACCTGGCTGCATATGCCGCTATTCTTGGAATTACATGTTTTTTTTTCTTTTATTCATATCGTCAACATTTCTTATTTTTTATCTTAAACATCTTTTTTTTAAATCTATATTTCTGAAATTCTTTAATCATGTTTTTTTTTATACTGCCAATTTTGTTAACTTTTATTGTCTTTCTTCTGTTATATTTGTTAAACCTTTTCAAATATTCAATTAGTTACGTCAACAAACTAAATGAAGTTTCGAATGGACAGAGCACAGAGAAAAGAGAGAGAGAGAGATAAAGTGAGAGAGTGAGTAAGTGACAAAGTCTTGAAGATAATCAACTTCCTTCATTATCCACTTGAATCAAATAAATTCCTCATCCATCTTCATCTTTGTCCGGTTATCGGTCAGTTACTTCCAGTTTCAATTTACATATAATCAATGACATTTATGTTAGACTCGTGTTCACAAAACAAACACAGACTATTATGATTGGTCGAGAATGAATAAACCGTGAATCAATCAGTGACATTGGCTTCGTTAAGCTGGCTAAATTAAACGGTTTGACAGACGAAATAAGCAATGCATCTCCACAGTAGACATTACTAAAAGAACAACGCTGAATTCAAAACAGGTTGGGCGTTGGACTCTAAACTAAAACACGGAAATATCTATGACTTGATATATAAAACAGAGTATCACGAAATAACACACACACATATATATATATATAGAGAGAGAGAGTGATGATACGATATACTAATCCGTATGGAATTTCCACGAAGATATAGATCTTGGGAGAGCTCTATGTCAAAAGACAGAGAAAAATTATTAATAATTGAAGAATATCAAACACTTAAAATCCCATTTGCTTGTAAGTCCTGAAGATATAGAGCTGCATTTTTTCTCCTAAAATAAATATTATTATCTGTGGGATGTTTAGTTATATATATATATATATATATATATATATATATATATATATATATATATATATATATATATATATATATATATGATAAAATATAGTTTTATAGTTTTATAGCATCCTATATTTATGGATGAAAGTGCTCACTGCTAGCGGGCGTAAGTAAATATAAAATAGTAATCATATTTTCAAACTCTAAAATCATGTTTTCCTACGTTCCTTAAATATCAAAAACTAAATGCGAATATCTTGTAAAATACCACCATGACTAATGCAAATATATGCATTAGATACAACGTAAATAATGCAACATTCGAAAAATCCAATAAACAAATAAGATCAGCACCCCTCGAGAAAAAAATAAAATAAAAAATAATTATATTAACAAATTACGTAAATGATAAACAAATTAACATACTACACATGCACACACGGATACAACTAAACGTGATAATAATTCAACAAATTAAATTAAATTAAATTAAATTATCAAAACATTAGCAACACTATAAAATAGCTACCACAGTCAGATCTACCGTTATTCGTACTCAATATTCTGTGGAGTAATTTGTAACATAACTGTTACCGCCTAGTCAATAACCATCAGTATAATACAATAGATCTTACTACCCATAATGCACCAATGGCCAACATATATAAATAGTCCAACTACAGAACAACACAGCCATTTTGTTCATGAAACAGACTGTCTCTGCTTGGTGTTAACTTCAGTGTCGACTTTGTGTGTGTGTATTTCCTGTATGACGAAGGTTTATGATAAGAAACGCATGTTTAAGAATAATCTGTAAGAGAATATTTTCAAGTTACAATGTTAATATAATTTTATTATTTAAAACTATTGTTGAAATGTTGCTTTCAAACACATAAAGCCTATATTCCTTTTTTTTAATCGCCTGATTGAGAGCCACTTACGTTTTATGGTAACTGTGCAAATGGCAACGATTAGACAGTTTTTTGAAATGTGTAAAAGAGAAAATAAAAAGCTGAGATTATGATATGAACAAAGAACTGTAGATATTTATTTACTCTTGACTTAAAGAGAACAAGATTTTAGAATTCAGGGAAGTAACCATGTGAGAGTCGATTGCATGAAGTGGCAGTTATCAGATAAGAACTTCCTTCTTATATTTAGAACATCGAAGAAGTATGAATGATTAGACTCCAGAGAAATAGCGTCTCAATAAAGGTCTGAAATGGTGGATCTAAAGAGTCGACATTTTCTGAAGATTTACCATGGGAATAGAGAAGTCTGAAGATCGATTGAGGCGTGAACCTAACAGTCACCAAGCAATATTCCACTCTATAAATATATATGTGCGCATAGCTGAATTTTTGAGCTGAACGAACAGAACGTTCTGAGAAATACAGGTATATTTAAAGATGATGCAGCTTAAGTAATTTCCTTTTGATTGAACTTGATTAAAATAAAAAAGATGATCGCCGTAAACTTGAAATTAAATAAAAATTGAGGAAACGTTTGTATCGTATTTACTGTTTCGTAATTCTTTGTAGAGTAAGACCCGAACTCATTCAAATTTGTATGCGAGTCATCATTGCTAGCAATCGACCTTTCTATGAGAATGGTTATCTTCCGAGGATGCTATGATAGCAACCTAAATGGTATCTATTGCTTAAGATAAAATAAGGTGGAGTGGAAATAATGAGAGAAATTATTTATCAAAATATGGGCAAAATTTTAACAACGTCTTAACCCTTACCCATAAAAAGCAGCTTTTACAATCACTAAATTACTATTGCTATGATAGCAACCTAAATGGTATCTATTGCTTAAAATAAAATAAGGTGGAGTGGAAATAATGAGAGAAATTATTTATCAAAATATGGGCAAAATTTTAACAACGTCATAACCCTTACCCATAAAAAGCAGCTTTTACAATCACTAAAAAATAATAAAAATTTCAAAATATTGGCAAAAGGTTTTCGGTTTAAAAGAAAGTTTAAACTTACGGTTAGATTTTTGTTTAATTGCAATATTTTCAAATTATCCTCGAACGAGAAATTGCCTCTAAATTTCTGTTAACGAAAAAAACAAGTATAAATTTAAAACTTTTACTTCTGTAGAAGAGTTTAATTGCAATGGATTAACACGCTGACACAAGCATTTAATCAAAGCCGACTATAAAGACTTGTTTTTACGTGAGATCTTTCGTTTTTGTTTTGCATTAAAGAAACCACTAACTGTTCTGATAATAAATAAACCTATTCTGAAAGTCTTGCACAAAACTGTCATTATCAATCTGATTAAATTTCATTGAAGTATCGAAAACAAAACATTCCAGTCTATTAGCCAAGGAAATAAATAGAATAAATGAAGTTAAGCACTACATCCGCCAAACAGTCTTTTTGCTTGTTCTTTAAATCTTGCTCAGCAAAAGAAAAACGATTTTATATAGAAGCATTTCTGTCAAGTGTTTAAACGAATTTACTTATTAGATATATATGTTTTTTATCTACTTAGTTATGACACAATGCCAAACAAAGAATTGACAGAGACTATGGTAAGGTTCTGCCATCGTTTCAAGAGGTATCACATTAGTACCGAATTATGACCTTTTAAGAGCCCTAGACAAATGGCATCATCGGACCCTCCTCAAACGGAGCCATCTTCAAACCCACCCTCACCTGTCCGAATATTTTTTACACGGGATATATTTTAGCGATTTCTTAAAAGCTGCTAAAGAAGTTAGCGAAGGAAAGCGAAAAGTAAATACGAAAAATAAACTACAGACAGAATGCATGGTTATCAGCGAAATATGCAAATTAAAAAAATCAGACAAGTACAGAAATTTAAATATCTGGAAAGTGTTTTAACAGCTGACGGAAAGAGCGACACTGAGATCCGAAGACGTATTGAGATGGCCAAAGATGCATTCCAAAAGCTAAGCAGAGTATTAAGAGACAGGAAAATTTCGTTAGAAGCAAAGAAAAGAGAAACAGCTATGTAATATATCCCTTACTGTATGGCAGTGAATCCTGGACAATCTCCTCAAACTTGAAGAAGAGACTTGAAGCAACAGAAATGTTTCTACAGAAAGATGTTGAGGTTACTTTGGGCTGAACATGTGAGCAAAGATGAGGTTTCGTAGAAAATGGAAACGAAAAGGAATCTTATACATAATATCAGGAAGAGTCAGTTGAGATTTCTACAGCGTGCAATGAGAAAGGAGGGCTTGGAAATTACGATACTCACAAGACAGATTGAAGGGAAGAGGGACAGAGGAAAACAGCGCGAAATATACTTGATGAACTTGAGGAAATGAACGATGGAACTAACAAAACTCAGAGACATAACGGACAGGCGTATGTGGAGAGCCATGATTGCCTACACCGCACATAAAAGAGAAATACATAGCTTGAAGTAAACTTATTGCAAATAATGTACATGATCTAGAATAGCTATATTTTGATTGTCAATAAAAATGTTCTTTGAGAAATACCACTATTTTGCAATCCAAATTAACACAGATATCATTTTTATCTTTATTAAATATTAAAGCTTTGTCAGAGATCAAGATAGAAAAGATGAAAACTATACACACACACGCATATATATATATATATATATATATATATATATATATATATATATATATATATATATATTAATGCATGTTTCATTAAATAATATAGACAAGTTTTGTCTATTTATTTTAAGTAAGTCCCTTTCATATTGTCTGATAAGCTTAATAACATTATCATTGAAAGACGAAAGGAAATCACCATATTGATACATGTTTAAATCCAATCTAAGCGTTCGGCTTACATAAACCATTATCAAAGACGACAATTACTTTTCAATATATCAATCAATACACGGACAAAACAATAATAAAAATTTCAAAGCAACGAGATAATTAGTATGCTTTTGACTACGATATAAGAGATTAATATGTTTGGTATTAGTTGGTATTGGTATAATTATAAATTCATGTGCACTTAACTACAAAAGCGAATGTCCATATTACTACAAAATAGCAATTATAAAAAATCTAATACATCGTGCAGAAAGCAATTCTTCTACAAAGCATATTTTTTACAGTGAACTAAAGATTATAAAACAAACACTTATTAATAATAGCTTTCCGAACTATATAGTTGATGAACAAATAAAATGCTTTCTTAGAAGTCTTAATACTAAGCAAATAGAAAATAATACTGCTTCAACTAATCCCAAATATATTAATCTCTTATATCGTAATCAAATGCATACTAATTATAAACAAGTTGAAAATATACTAATAAAAGTAATAAATACTAATATATCCACAACAGATCCTAGCAAAAAAATTAGGTTAATCATATACTACACTAAATCTAGTATATCCAAATTATTTATTCGCAATGTTTCTTCCCCCTTCCCTGTTAACGATTTGCAAAAAAACAAACATAGTTTACAAATTCAAGTGCCTTTTGGGAGATTGTATCTCCAATGGATTAAATAATATTTATGTTGGTCACACCACAAACTCGCTTTCATGACGCTTGTCTCTACATTTGAATGATAACTAACATTTTTAGGCATTTAAAACAACATGCCTAGCCGCGTACACAATTCCGGAAAATCCTTGTTGAAAACACCACTATACTTAAACATGAAAACAATAAACAAAATCTAAAAATTCTTGAAGCTATATACATAAAACAGTTGAAAACTTACCTCAATAAAATAAACTACGAAATCTTCACAAATATTCTTAAGTGCCTAAAATTGGTAACAGAAGCCGTTGGTTTATAATAACAGTTTCCCATACTTAATATTTCTCGTTTTCACTCTCGCGTGGTCATGTGTCACGTCACGAGATGCGACGCGATTTTCGCTTCCGCGTCTCGTATACACGAGTTAGTCGTTGCTTTGAAATTTTTCATGCAACAAAAACATACTATCATTATTGTTCCATCCGTGTATTGGTTGATATATTGAAAAGTAAATGTCATCTTTAATAATGACTTATGTAAGCCGAAAGCTTAGATTGTATTTAAACATATATCAGTATGATGATATCCTTTCGTCTTTCAATGATAATGTTATTAAGCTTATCAGACAATATGAAAATAAATAGACAAAACCTGTCTATATTATTTAATGTAACATGCATTAATATATATATATATATATATATATATATATATATATATAGGTGTGTGTGTATGTGTATATGTGTATGTATATATGTGTATTTGTATATGTATATATGTAGGTGTATTTATTTGTATATCATATGCGCGGTAATTATTAGAAAGCGCTTAGTATCAGAGATATTGAATCAGATATGTGTATATGTGTGTATGTATATGTATGTGTGTATTTGTGTGAATATGTGGATATATGTGTATGTGTACATGGGTATATGTATGTGTGTATGTAGGTATACGGCGATGTGTATGTATATACGTGTATAAGTTATTGTGTATGTGTGTATTTGCATGCGTTTTGAACATAAAAAATATAGGTCCTCGCTAGATTAGATAATCGTCATATTTATTGTTTATATTTGATTTGTAACCTGTAGTCGATATTATTTTTGTCAAATTTTCTCAATTACACAGCGTCCCTTTCAATTTTAATTTCACCCGCCCCATCTTTCTTCCTCGCCACTTCTTTCCTTACCTCTCCCCCTTCTTTAAGATTTGATCGGCCATGGTGTGTGTATGTCACCACGAAATGTATCTTTATTGTATTAGACATCCGACAACAATCATTTTCCCCCTTCCACCTACACCTAGTTTTATAAAAAAAAAACCCTCTCTGTTAAATTCAATTCTATATTACCCCTCTCTTATGAACTAACATTCGTCCCACACTCTCATACTTACACTCTCTCTAAATTATATTTTTATTTCCAGAGTAGGTTTTTTTCTGTTTTCTTTTTGAATTTGTAGGTCTGATGAATTGGATCGTATTTACGATTCCAATGGAATAAATTATGACCATGGAATATTAGTGTTTAAGCCTTTTCATTATTATATATATATATATATATATATATATATATATATATATATATATATATATATATATATATATATATATATATTACTGTCTACAATGATCATGACTTTGTCCAAATTTTCTTTTCTTGTAACTTTTAGTAAATGTTCTATCTTTTAGTAAATGTTTGTATTTCCTCTCTATTCTAGCATCCATATACATAAGCCTATCAGGTAGAGTAATTACTGTTTTCCTCTGTTTTCCCATGTCCTTGGCTCTTTTTCCTCATTAATTTTCCTACAAATTTTAAATATATGCGTTCTTTTTGCAACTTAACACTTTCCCTTTATTCATATGGATGTTGGCTGCGACGCAATTTCTTGCGATGTCATCCCGCCAGTGATCTTCAAACATTGGGCAGCGATGTGTCTTTTAAAAATCAAGTGATAATTATGTTGAGGCTTTTTTGTTAAGTGATGAACAGCTTTGCATAAAGCCATTTCTACTCCCTGAAATTCAAATACATTTTTGTTCAAAATGACAAACGGATTAACAATATTAAATGGAAACGAAGTTGCAGGTTCAATATTAGTTTTCCTACCTACAGAGTTCACTTTAAAAAAAAAAAATAGTTATCTCTCACTCTCAGTGAGCTTACAGCGCGCTCATATATCAACACAGGTATTTGTACGTCGCCGTTTATATATTAGCGCTTGTAACATATATCTACCTAAATAGCAAGTTTCAGGGTACCTCCAGGTGGTGTAATGGCTAGCAAGCTTGTCTTACAAAAACAATTGCGATTGAGTGGTGAGTTCGATCCTCACTGGGTACCCTCTACTTTCGGCTTTGTGCCACATCTAAGCTACGCTCGAGAAATAGCAAGGCTCGTATAGTAATAGTAACCATTTTAGTGATGTATTTTTTTTCTATAATTCCCATATATAAGTGACCTCAGTCAATATCTACCATCTCGTTTCCAGAAGACTGCTGCATGCATTTGTAGACTCTGGTAAGCTTATTTATTATTTAATATGTTAATTACTTCTTGAGATATCAACACAGATCGAGGTTTAGCGCCGGTTCTGATATATGTATATATCGTTATTCATTCATGCAATTGCGTCGCCTTGTGTCTAGGATTTAAGCAATTAGGTACAGTAAACATAGATGGGAACGTACTTGCCCTGCTTAAAGGCCCACTATGGACATTAAATATGTATAAGCAATCAGGATATAAATTAACGTTTTACAGGTCTAATTGTACAGGGTGTTCTGAAAGTCTTGTCACTCCTACCTGTCTTGCAAACTATCAAACTCGTGTCCGCAGTTAGAAATACAAAATTATATTATGTAGGTGTGATACGACTTTCGGACCACACTGTATACAAAATTCTACGAAATAAATTAAAATAAAATAATTTTTTTTTCAATATATTTACTACTGACTTTAATCAAGAAACAGGAAATAAAGTGTCTAGCATTCGTAAGTGATTAAAAATTTATTTATATCTAATTCCCGAAACGAGATGTCAGAGCTTGATTGCACATAAAAAAATGGGATATTGAATGTTGTTTTTCAAGTCAATCTGATCCTCTACACTTTTTTAGAGATATTTACCAGTTTAGCTTCACATAGGTTTGACATTATATCAGGTTTTTACTATGTAAACTCAGTACTACCTACCGTTGTCTTGCAATTTGGCGAGTAAACTGGTCCTCTCCGGATATATCTGTTGACCCAAATCACCTAGCAACTTTTAAAACAAGAGAAATTAACCTTGTTGCATTATCAACACGAATTTGTCTCTATATCCACGTATGCAGCCAGTATTATGAT